>PVJO010000735.1:0-211186 GCA_004026905.1 Hystrix cristata | reverse complement strand
TCACAAACTGGGAGAAAATTTTTGCCAGCTGTCCCTCAGATAAAGGTCTAACATCCAGAATATATAAAGAACTCAAAAAGATCAAACCTCCCAAATTTAAAGACCCTATCCAAAAATGGGCATCTGAAATGAATAAACATTTCTCAGATGAAGAAATAAAAATGGCAAATAAATATATGAAAAAATGTTCAACATCATTTGGTCATTCGAGAGATACAGATCAAAACAACACTAAGATACCATCTCACTCCAGAAAGAATAGCTATTATCAAGAAATCAAGCAATAACAAGTGCTGGCAGGGCTGCGGGGAAAAAGGAACCCTCCTACACTGTTGGTGGGAATGTAGACTCGTCCAACCACTGTGGAAATCATTGTGGAGATTCCTCAGAAAACTACAACTAGAGGTTCCATTTGACCCAGCTATTCCTCTGCTGGGTATCTTCTCAGAAGTATTAAAATCATCATATCACAGTGATATATGCACAACCATGTTCATAGCAGCACAATTTGTAATAGCTAAGTCTTGGAAACAACCTAAATGCCCAACAACTGATGAATGGCTAAAGAAAATATGGTTTTTCTACACAACGGAGTACTACACCGCCATAAAAAAGGACAAACTAGAGTCATTTGTATGTAAATGGATGTTCCTTGAGAACATACTCTTAAGTGAAATAAATCAGACACTTATTAGTACACATCGAATTGTTTCTCTGATATGAGAAACCATAAGTGTAAATAAGGACAAAGGGGTAGAATAGATATTATGTTTTAAAAAAAAAAGATAGTATTCAAAAGAGAGGAGAACTAGATAGGGAAAAGGGGATAAAGAAGAAGGTTAAAAGAGAAGTAAGATGAGAGGGGAAAAAATGGTAAAGTGTAACTACACTTGTTGCAAATAGGGGTGGGTGAATGGAAGGGAGGGGAGGGGAAGGGGGAAGAGGGGGGAAAACCAAGATGTATCGTATACAGGTACAAAATAACCATGTTGATTATGATCATTATGTCTACAATGTACCATTACATGTTCTTGGTAAAAATAAAAATAAAGTTTAATAAGGTCAAGTTGGTTAATATTGTTCATTTATTCTGTATTTTTATTTTCTGACTCCTTGATCTATCAGGTTTTGTGGACTTCACCATGCAGTTCTTTCAGCCCTTTTCTTTCTAAATTCTCTTATTAGGTGCATACATATTTAGAAACATTATATTCTGTCAGTGATTCCTTTATCATCATCAAATAATCACTTTTACTCTTGGTTGTATTCTTTGCTTCGAAATTTGTCTCTGTTACTAATATAGAATGACTGTTTTCTTTGGGCTAGAATTAGCATGGTAAATTCTATAGATGTTTCTATCCTTTTACTCTATTTATGTTCTTTTATTTAAAATGAGTATTTGTAAGCAGCATATTGTTGGGGTTTCATTTTTATTCAAAGCACAACCTCTCCCTTTATTAAGAGGTGGAATGTTTACACTCTTTACATTTAATGTGATATTGGCATATTTGGCTTTAAATACATCATCTTAATATTTTCTGTCTTTCCTGTCTGTTCTTTCTCTTTTTTTCCTACCTTCTCTTGGATTAATTGACATTTTTAATTATTCCATCTTGTCTACTCTGTTGGATTATTAGTTATAATTCTTTGTTGTAATTTTAGTGCTTGCTTTAGAGTTTATAGCATATACATTTAACTCCATACAGTGTACCCTCAAGTTACCCTCAAGTTATACCACACATCTAAGCATATAGTCAAGAACTGAACAGTGGTGTGTGTCTGTTTCTGCCTTCCTGGCTTTTGTGCTATTGTTGTCATACATTTGATTCCTGTAAATTTTATAAACTCAACAATACTTCATTCTTCCTTTTGGATCTAAACAGTGACTGTATCCTTTACCAAAATTTAAATACACAGGAAAAGGGTCTTATATTTGCCTACATAGTTACTATTTCTAGTGTTAGTTATTCTTTTCTGTAAATTCAGATTTTCATCTGATATTTTCCTTGTGCTGCAATTTTTGTTATAATGAATGCTTTCAGCTTTTATATGTCTAAAAATGTCTTTATTTTGTCCCGTTTTTGAAAAATATTTTTTTGGATATAGAATTTCACGTTGACTCTTTTTCTTCTCTCAGAACTTTAAACAAAGTGTTCCATTTTATTCTCACATTGGTTTTTTAGAAGAAATCTGTTAGTGCTCCTTAGGTCTATTTGTACATCATGTGTCTTTTTCCGTGACTGCTTTAAAAATGTTACCATTTTCACTGGTTTGAGCAATTTGATTATGTTATGCCTTGGTGTAGTTTCCTTCATTTGTTTTGTGCTTGGGGTTTGTTGAACCTCTTAGAAAAATTTTAGCCTTTAATTCTTCAAATACTTTTCTTGCCTCCTTCTTTTTCTACTGTCTTTGAAAACTCTATTTTCACCTGTATGTATTTGGCTACTTGAAGTTTTCCCCCACTCCCTGGGGCTCTGTTAATTTATTTTGTATTTATTTTTCATCTGTGTGTTTTAATTTAGGATGTTTCTATTTCTATGTCAGGTTCACATGTCTTTTTTTCTTCAATGTTTAATTTGCCTCATTCTCACCCAGTATGTTTTATATCTACAATACTATAGTTTCTATCCCTTGAGATTCAATTTGGGTCTTCCTTGATGCCTTCATGTCTGAACTTAACTTGTGGATTCTTTAGCTTCTCACACATGCAATCCAGTTCTAATATAATTTCTGCATTGCTTGATTTATCTCATGTCTTCAGATGCCAGTTGTGGTGAATTTTAACATGTCGAGTGCTGCATTTTGAATTTTTTAGTATATCAATAAATATTCTTGACTTTGGCTTAGTATTGTTACTTTAAATGAGATTCTTTCAGTTCTTGCTTTGATGTTTGGTAAGGCTAATTCTTTCCCAGGTCTGAGCCAAGACCCTTCTGAGTACTCTCTATGATCCTGATAGATTTTGAAGTCTTCTGCTCTGAGTGGTGGAATCAAACATTATTCTTCCTGTTGTACAGGTCTCCTCCCAGGGCTCTCTGCTCAGCTTTCTCCACCCAGTAATCTGCTGTGAAGGCCCTAGTCGCCATCATTCTCCAGATTCCCAGCTTCGTGCCTCACCTCACAGAAACATTGCCATACTTTGGCTTCTCTCCCTCTCCCTCTCTGCTGTAAACTCTGCACATGGTGAGCATTCTCTAGGGAGAAGGCTAGGACAATCTCAGGGCTTACCTTTTTATTATTTTCTTTCACAAATCGCTGCCATTTGTTACGTGATGTCTAGTATCTGTCCAATATCTTGAGAAACGTATTGCATGTTTTTTTCCTACTCTAAACTCTTTTAGATAGGTAAACTCACCCGTTACTCTATCTCAGCATGAAGCATAAATATTATTTTAAATATTTTGTTTCATATAACAAATCCATGGAAAGTTGGAGTCAGTAAAAGGGGATTTTCTACTTTAAACCCGTGGTTTACAGACGAGGAAACTATGGCCCAAATAAGTGAAGTACTTAAACCCATACAGTTAATCTGTGGTGTTACATCACAAATTATTGGGTTGTACAGTTTGCTGCTGTTTCCACTAAATTATAGGATTTCAAACCGTGTCTCAGACATTAGGGGCTAGTACTCAGGGGAAGGAGGAAACGATGGGAAGGGGCTATTTGATTCAAAGTAGTTAATCTTCCCATTTATATATTAGAATTGTGCATGTGATCTTATTTTAAAACAACTTTTGTTGAGCCTGGTGTGGTGGTGCACATCTTTAATCCCAGCACTTGGGCAGCTGAGGCAGGAGGATCACTGTGAGTCTGAGGCCAGCCTGGACTACATAGTGAGTTCAAGGCCAGCCTGAACTACATAGCAAGACCCTATCTAAAAAAACAAAACAAACGAATGAACACACAAAACCCCCAAGGTTTTGGCTACTTTTAAAAACATTGAAAATTATTGCTTTAAACTGTGCTATTTTTTTTAATAATTCTACTTATAAAATTCAGTAAGAAACATCCTCTTCCTTCTTATGTAGCACTTTGCTTCTCTAAAAAGTTGTTTGCAAAATAAGAATCTTTTCAGTGGAATTAAAATCCCTAATCTTAATTTTTTGTGTTCTTCCAATTTTTGTGCATATAATATTCTGATAGAGGAGGATGATTCTTTTAAAGCCACTTCTTTTTCTTTTGTGAATTTTCCTTAGTGAGTTCCAGCCCATGCCTTTGCCTCTGAGGTGATTCAGGGGTCATCTAAAGTAGTCACAAAAGCACTTGGGAGAATCTGTGTGCCTAAGAAGGTCTGCGATAACAGAGCACTTGTGTGCTCTGTCCAAGCCAACTCTGTTTCGCTGTAATAATCCTCCTTGCTTGTGCTCAGTATAATCCAGCTTCTTCACCACGACCCCATCTCCAGCCAAATCAGTTTCCCTCCCCTTCTTGAAAGCTAAAGGTGAGAAAAGATGAAAAAGAGAGCTCTGTAAGGGTAAGAGAAGTGCTAGATAATAACGAAAGCAATTATCATTTTTGTTTAGAAACATTTGACAATATGAGGCCATACTCTAGATCTACTGGTGTAATGTCTATGAATAAGACCAGGAACTTGTATTTAACCAAGATCTTAAAGTGACTGGGAAGCACACCAAAAGCTGAGAGTTTTAATGGCAAGAGAGTTAGAACATCATCTGCACTGTCACCCCAAGGCTAAGCCACTGGATAGAAAGTGTAATTCACTCAATAAATATGAATACTCAGTTGGAATGCTCCAGCGTGTGATATGGCGAACAGGACGTGTGGCTCTGACCCACAAGGAATGAGGACAGACAGGCAGTGTGGGACTTGGCTTTTCACTGTCCCCATATGTATAAGATGACACATCTAGGACACTTTTTTTTGTTCATCATCAAAAGAAAAGAAGTGACAAGGAAGAATTTCTGCTAATACTAGAGGAAATAACAGTTCTCATACCTGAGAGAACACTGGATTTGCATTTTACTTAGTTTAAAATGCTATCATCAAACCAGCAAACCTTGAATATAAGGCCTGAAAGAAGGTGTCAGATCCCTGACCAGTGTTCCCTCTGAAAGGATATCAGAGGAAATAGGTATGGTAGTATCTGTCCTCTAGAGCCGTGCATCCTGACCTTTTTACCTGTGAGCAGAAAAATACATAATGTTTGTTTGGCACCATGGGATGAATGGAGCAGGTTGCTATGAAGGAAACACATGGGGTGGGATGAAGACTAATGCAGGACAGGCTATGCCAGACCAGGATGCAGACAGGGAGAACGTGTGCATGCAGGGCCATAGGGCTGGGGGGTGCTTGGACTTTCAGAGGACCTACAGGAAGGTCCAGGTATTTACAGCTGAGCAAGGGGTGGGAGGAGGGACACAAGCTGCACTTGGAGAGCTGGTCAGGGCCCGATTACATGGGGACTTCCAGGCCATAACCAGGAACTGGGATTTTATTCTACAGCACTGAGAAGCCACTGAAACACTCTCATTAGAACAGTGACGTGATCCTACATGCATGTTTAGATGCTCGCTCTCGGGAGTGTGTAGAAAGTGCATCAGAAAGAGGAGAAGCTGATCCACCTAGGAGGCTGGTGACCTATTCATGCATGAGAACATGGGGGCCCACGTAGGACTCCTTATGGGATGGATGGTAGACTAAGGGAATAGGAAATGTTACGGGGCCATTCACAAACTTCTTTAAAAACAAAGTTTCTACTACCAAGAGGGAAGCAATCATAGTGATAGCAGTTACCAGTGAGCCTATTTTTATTTGCATTTCACCAGATAACTTGGAGTCACCCATTCAATGAATTAGAAAATAATAGACTATTAGGACATAGTAATCTGAGAATGCAGTGCTTTTCTTTGATTAGCAAGTACTTAATGCAAATAGCTGATATCTATTTTATAAAGCATATACAGCAGGGTAATCTATTTTTAAAAGAATGGCAGTTAATCAGTAGTTGGGCACTATGTTCCTTATCTCAGCAGAAGCCCTGGGATGCAGGCGTTACTTCCCCATTCCAAAGATCTGCTAGCTTTAACTCTGCCATCTCAGAGGTGTGTCCAGAGTCCTATAGATACAAGGTAGGATCCACTAGGATTCAACAAATGAAAACAACATAAGGAATCTAAACAAGCGTAGGCACCAAAGAGCATCCTTATGGGTCAGAAAGAGCCCTGAGAATGTTCTGGGTAAAGGACTCAAAAGTCTTAGCATCTTTTTTTTTTTTAACTTGTCGTCTCTCCTCTTACATGTTTAATTTTATTCCTTCTATGCCAGTTAACTTTTTCTCTTTATGCAGAGTTTTCTGTGCCTCACTTCTCTTGGGTTTATACATCCCGTCACCCAAGGAAGCCATATTTTTTTCACTTACAATTCAAGAATCTCAGGGGAGAGAATCTGATTGGCCCAGTTTTGGAAGCAGAGCCATTTTTGTCCAATTAACTGTGCACAAGAAAATAGTGTGGTACTTTGCAAATGGCTTCTAAGGTCTCCGCTGGAGTGAAAACATAAGGACATCAAGGGCAGTTCTTCTGAGCTAGGATTGTGCTCTACAAGATAAACACTAACACGACAAGACAGGTTTTGGACTGCTGCACCGAGTGACATGAGAAATTCTTAGATCAGCCGCATTCGCTCTTGTTGTTACTCTGTTATTTAGGGTGTTTTCGAGATAAACACACATGTAGTATGTATTTGAGGTTATTACATGTGTTTTAAAGATATACGAAGGACATTTTACCGAATATTTAACTTCTAGAAAGTTCTTTTAGATTTTTTTCAAGCGACAAATTCTTGCTGACAGCTTTGGCTAGTTTTATTCATTGTTTTATTTTTATTAAAGTACTCTTTCATAAGGCATACTTTGTAAATGAAAGTGATCTAAAACATAAAAGGTAATTATTTATAATTTTATTCAAAATACTTCAGACCTAGCTATTGCCCACTGCTGGTATGGATTTAGCAGCTTGAAATTTAAACAGAATAACATTTGGTTTTCTTTTGCTTTTTCTCTTTTTGTCAAATACTTCGTGATTATATGAAGTATGCTATTATACTGTCAGCCTAGATTTAACAAATGACACTTTGCCAACCCACTTTCAATCTATGCAAAACAGTGTTCATTTTATGCACATATAAACCCGTGAAGCATTCATGTGTTGGTTTTGGGATTTTATACTTGGCAAATTACAGGTGCTCATTTTTATATCTGTCACTTTTGGCTTCAAACTTTAGGTTGAAACCACAGGATTTGTGTGGTACTCACACCAAGCTAATGCGTTTCCTTTGCTTTAAATTAGCTGCTACTTAAGGACTGTGAAACAGTGCACTAGATGGCAAATAACATTAATAATAATACTAAAACATCCCAATTACTGTTAGGATACAAAGCCTGCATGAACTTCAGGATATTTAAAAATCAAAAATCTGTCCATCAGTTTGTATTGAAAAACTTCATGGTAACAGATGAACATCTCTCATCTTTTATTTCTGTTTAGTTTGGAGGAAGCCAAAGCGAGGTTTAAAAAAAGTTACTTCCATCAGCGTTGCATAAAAGGCTTATCGGATATGAACCTCTCTTTCCTGAGCTGAGTGAAGCCAGACTCCATTGCTTTGCTTCTTGCTTCTGAGCATTATATTTTTAGAGATCGTTACTTACATATCCTAATGAGTTTTCTCCAGAATCACTGCCAGCTGTAAAAAAATTTCAGGGTTGAGAAATATTGGATTCCATGAAAATAATGATTTTGGACTGGAGAATTACTCTTTTTCTTAACATCATCATGTTACCAAAATTAGGAATTCTGGGCTGTGTTACCGTTTTTGATCACAAATAGAAGAAAACGACGGTGCTGGGTAGCTTATCTTGTGTAAATTGCACAATCCAGGATTCCATATGTTTAAACAGGTTTGGATATCAAGGAGAATGATGTCGGTACGTGTCAAAGAGTCTTTTGCATTCAACGAAAGACACTTCCATGCGGAGCTGTGGGTCCACAGGTGCGGTTCCACGGTAGCTATGCCCTGTGGCATTTTCGGTGATAAGCGATCGTTTCAAATAAATGAAATTGCAGCCAACTCTGCAGAAAGAATCACTTTCTAAGAAAGAGAGACTGTTTTGGAGGGTCAAGAAGGCACAAACAACGTGATAAAATAAAGTATATCCTGCTCCTTTTAGTGGAAAAGACCAGTGGGGGTGACATTTGCCAAATTCAATCAGGAGGCCAAAAAGTCTAATCTGGCAGAAGCTACAGAGAGCAGTTCCATCTTTCATCTATATTTCGTTTCTGTATTTATCTAGCTTTAGAAAATGTTGGGAATGTCTTTTCCTTCCGACTTGGCTCTTCTGTGAAACCACAGAAATACACAGGCAGCTTCTCGTAATTGTTTGGTTACTAAGTGCAGTCAGTCTTTAACTTATGAAGAATATATTCTCTTCTTGAAAGTTTATGAAATGCACCAACAACTGTTTGTTTTCATTTCTGAAATTTCTCGCAGGAATAAAAATAATTGATTTTATTAATTGGCAGCTATTTCACGCAATACACAAGGGCGGGAGGCCAGCTCATTATTTTTGGCCTTCAGCTGACCCAAAATAGTTTCCTCATATAAGAAGCTATTCACAGACGCTAAACGTAAGAATTACTACTAATAATAATGGTATTTCAGACTTCATGAGTAAGTAGTTTTTGGCACTCAGAAAATATCCTCTGTTTTTCCCTTGAACACAGCAATCCTATTATACACAAAATGTAAACAGTACTTGAATTAGTATGTTGGAGACTTTAATGTACCAAAAATATGCATGCATTAACATGCCCTTCTGAGACTCCTTTTTGCTCTTTCTTCAGGATCAGTCAGTTTTTGTTATTTAAAAAAAATAAAAACCCTTAGTTGCTTGGAGGTGCATTCTCTATATTTCTCAGCCCATTACTGTGGTTCAAGATGTCATTTTGAAAGCTATTTGGATGCAAATTTAAAAGTACAGGTGCTAAACAAAAGTTACATTTGAAAAATCAAATTAATTCTAGATTATGCAAATTTAAATCAAAACAACTATATCTGAGGCTCAAGAGTGATCCAACACAAAGCCTTGCATTTATGGACTTGTTTATAGTATCTTAGTTTATAATATACTTTTAGGAAGAAGAACTTCGTTTTCTATATCTTTAAGGAAAATATTTCTAAAGTTTATGTTATCATTCTCTATAACCCAAGTTTAAATTTCGAATTCTGGAGGGAATAAACTAGACGAGTACTCTTGATACTCTGTTTATGGCAATGAAAACTAATGTTCAGTTTGATAGCTTAGTTGTTATTTAAACCTCTGAGTCAGATAATATTATATCTTACAATATGTAAATATTATAAGTTAAAAGATGCACACTAACTACTGAAAATTTATTTTCACTACACTGTGATTTTCTGAGTGTGGGATGTGAAAATAAATTGCTGGTTTTTTTTTCTTTGATGATCACTTGCCAATGCAACTGATTGCCAGAAAGTCAACTCAATAGTTTTCATTCCATTTTGCATGCAGAGAAGTAAAAATGGAAACCTCTTTGAAAATTATTGCCTTTGCCAAAGAAGGGTAGAAATAGTTGGCTAAAGGTGTGGCAGTGGGAATGTGGGCATTGTCCTACATCTGCCATGACTAAGGGAGGCAGCAAAGATGCTGGTGTATTTTAAAGTAAAATTGTGTTGACAAGAAATTATCCCTCTTGCACCAAAATCTGCTATGAGTTATGCTTGTATAAATTCCAGGAATTGCCAGAGTAGGCGGTTTGGGATCTGAAAGGACTACTCAGGAACTTGACTTCAGCAATATACTAGTCCGTTTTCAATTGCTATAACAAAATACCCAAGGCCAGGTAACTTGTGAAGAAAAGAGGTTTATTTAGCTCACAGTATTGGAGACTGAAGATCTAAGACCAGGCAGCCTCATCAATTCTGCGTCTGATGAGGGGTCCTTGGCTAGGTCACTGCCTGGCAGATGACAGCACGGCTCATGCAAGTGGGAGCAATCATATGGTGAGACAGGGAGCCAGAGTGCAGGTTGGAGGGACAGTCTTGCACTTTCATAGCAACCTCTTGCAAGAACTAACAGGGGTCCCATGAGAACCAACTATGTAATCCTTTCCAAAGGTGGTACCTCCAGGGACCTCCCACTAGGCTCTATTTCTTAAAAGTCCCATTATCTCTTAACATTGCTACACAGCTGACCACACTTTGAGCACACAAGCCTGGAGAGAAAACCAACTCTAAATCATAGCAAGCTGCCTTCTTTCCAGCTCCTCTCTCCAAAGCCTGGGCAATTTTTGATTTACTTGATTCACTCAACTCTACTCTTTAAGTTTGGTGTTTATCAAATCAGTCTCCATGTCTCAGCACCGTTTCAAGTTTTTACTCTGGTAAGTATTCAGTTAAATTAATAATTGATTATTAACCAATTATTATTACTCAATGGATAATAGTTATTAATAATAAATCAAAACCATGAATATGGCTTAATTGTATTTTTCACATTCCTTGAAATCCTAAAAGATTCATGTGTTATCATAAAAAGAATAATTTGATAGTATAGTGTCAGTGTACCACAAAGACCCACAGATTAAGGCCTGGCCCCAGCTTGGCACTCCTGGGAGGTAGTAGAAACTTTGTGGGAGTCTTAGGTCATTGGGGTGTGCCCTTGAGGGAGTGGTGGGACCTCAGTTCTTCCTTTTGCTGTCTTTAACCTCCTGGCAGGGGGCTTGGTTCTTCTACCTTCTTTAGCCGTGGTATATGGGAATACCACAGGCTCAAAGCAATAAAACCAAACAGTCATGCACTGGAGCCCCTAAAACTGAGCAAAAAGAAAATTTTCTCATTATAATTTATCTCAGGCATTTATTTTAATGATGTGAAGCTGACCAACACAGATACTGAACTCAGACAAAGGCACAACAGACATAAAGACAAAGAACTCAAAGGCACTAAAGCTAGTCTAGGCCATTTTCTCAAAATTGAGAACATCAGAATTTTCCGATGTACTTCGTAGTGGGATATAGCATTGGCTTGTGTGCAAATTTAAATAGGTTTGGAAAGAAAACAAATTTAGATGGTATAGCTATGTATAAGTATGGTGTAAACAGATGTCCCCAAACTATCACATTCCCATCTAGAAAACTGATAAATCTAAGGGAGACTAACGAGTGAATAAAGCAGGATGTAGGGAATTGGGCCCGTGTTTGGTGTCAGACACGTGGGTGGGTTTGAATCCTGGCTGCAAGCGCTGCTGCCAGGTCCCCCAGCATCCCTGGACTCTGTTTTCATCAGTTATACAAAGAGGATGATCATTTCCATGAAGAGTTACAAGGAGACAGAATGCTGTTCCTTTATGGTATGGATAGTCCTTGTACTTGTTGACATTTGGAGTAGAATCCTATTGAGCCAAGGCTGGGGCTGTGAGATAGCATTCTAGGATGCTCTTCCTCACACCCAGGCTCACTAGATCCAAGTCACATTCCTGTCCATTGAACCAACTCAGACAGCAAGCACCATCTTTGACTTCCATGTCTTCAAATACTGGCAGAATTGGCAGTCCTGGCTTCCTGCATCAGATATCAAGGCCTAAAGAGACACACAGAAGAGCCCTGTGTCTGTAGGCAGATCTGTTGCTGCTCCAAGAGCCTGCTGGTAGGACTTTGCTGCTTCACCACCTTTGGGAGCGGTTTGCTGTCACCTGGCCAAGATGCTGGAGGCACACTTGTATGTACAAACCTCTGTGCCTTGGAAGATGTGTTTTGTTGGGACCTGGTTGACCAGAGTGTGTTCTGGGGTCCCTGACAGCATAGAACTGAAAAATGCAAGGTAGATAGTTCAGGTTTCCACCCACATCTCCAGGAAATCCTTTTGTTAAAACCTGAGCTATAAGGCAGTTTGTTCAGAGACCATATGCTTCAGATATGTTTTCCTGTGATGTGTGTTGTTGGTAAACAAAGTATTGATAGATAAATGGTAGAAGCACTGAGAAACCTTGGTGTGTATCTACTGTGATAGAGCCTTTTATCTAAAAGCCAAGCCTTCCCCGCCCCTCCTTCTGTCCCTCCCACCTTTTCTTCCCTGCTCCCTCCCTTCCTCCTTCCTTTCTTCCTCCTTTATTGGCTTCTTTTTTTTGTAATACTAGGGATGGAACCCGCAGCCTCATGCATGCCAAGCCAACACACTCTACCATTGAGCTACATCCCCCCCTTTCAAAATTTTATTTTGAGACAGAGTGTTACTAAAGCTGGCCTCAAATTTGTGATCCTCCTGCCTCAGCCTCCTGAGTAGCTGGAATTACTGGCATGCACCACCACGCCTGGCTTTGTAAAAGCACTTTTTAAAACACTAGCATGGTACCTCTTTGCTTTGAACAAGATTTCGCATGATCTAACCCCTGCCTGCCCCTCCATCATCTTGCCCCTTCTTCCCCTTCCTCCATTCTGTCACAAATTGCGAGATGTCCACCAACATCCATCCCCTTTTTGATGATAGCACTTGGCAGCTAGCCATAGAATGCATTCTTGGCCTCCTTTGAATCTTGGTGTGGTTGTATGACTATGTTTCCTTGAATGAGTGCCCCTGAAGTAATGTGTGCTATGTGTGTTTCTTGAGTTACCTAAATGATGTATGTGTATTGCTGGGTCCCCTCCCTAGCCTTGAAGACTGAGGGGTGGGTAGAACCTACCAGAGCAGCTTTGGGCTCACAGACTGGCCAACACACTGAAGATGGCAGGGCCACCTGCTAACCCCAGACCATTACCCGTGCAGTGTTCTCCATGTCGAATATCCCTGATCTGAAAGGCTTGGGGCCAGGAGTGTTTTAGATTTTCTTGTTTTTTAAATTTTTGAATACTGGAATACAAATGAGATGGATCCAAGTTTCAATACAAAATTCTCTTATGTTTTATATACACCTTACATGCATAGCCTGAAGGTAATTTTATATGACATTTTTATAGTATACCTGGGTTTTGGTTGTGACATGTCACATGAGATCTGGTGTGTAATTTTCCATTTGTGGTGTCAGCCAGGGATCACAAAGTTTCAGATTTTGGAACATTGCGGATCTTGAAATTTTGGGTTAGAGATGCCCATACTCTTTCTTATGAGGGAAAACAAACTTCTAGATTGTTTCGCCACTACCTTTAGGGGTCTCTACGTTAAAATAATTTATCCTGAATTCAAATTAATACACTTATAGAAAATGTCTTGGCAATCATTTGCTATTTTTTGTAGAAAAATAGCATGCTCTTGGGTGGGGGTAGTTACACGCATCAGTGTCCAAGCTGGACAGCAGAGCAGGGGTGGGTGTCACCTCCTTGCTTGGCACCTGAGTGCCTGAGTGTACGTGTTACAAGTCCCCATGAGGTATCCCCTCTTGAAGCCTTCGCTCCTCAGCCTAGCATGTGCTGTGGATCCCTGCATCACACATTGCATTGCTCCTGTCCATCTTTCGGGTTTCAGATTTGTTCCTGTTCCTCAAAAAAGCCTATGTTTACCTCTGAACTGGCCAAATTTCCCATTACTTGGACAAAACACCCAATACCTGCAATTTAAAGGAGAAGTTTATGTGCACTTATGGTTTCAGTGGTGTCAGTCCATGGTTGGCTGGCTACAAGGCAGAAACAGCATGGTGAAAGAGTATAGCAGAGGAAAGCTGCTCACATTGTGGCAGCCAGGAAGCAGAGAGAAGGGGGCAGCCTGAGGTGAGGATACACCCTTCCAGATCATGCCCCAGTGACCTGCCCCTTCTGATCAAACCTCACCTCTGAGCCCAAGACTTTTGGGAACATTTTAGATTTAAACCATCTATGTCCCTGCCTGTGGCTTCCTAGAATTTGTATAGCTCTTCTTTCCTATTGTGATAATGTAATTATGTGTCTCAGCAAACTGCAAGAACCCTGGGCACAGAGGCTCTGTCCGTCTTGTCTACTGCATTCCCAGGTGCAAATTCAGTGATTGCTGCAGAGCAGAACATTGAAGGTATTTGTTGGATGAAGCAATGGACCGTTCTCCCCGTTTTTTGTCCAGCCACACAACCGTAATATTCTGAAATCAAAACACTCCATAAATGTGAAGCCAAAATAAAAAAGGATTTGATGAGGGAAATATTCACAATATTTTCCTTCTGTATAGCTACATAAGCCACAGAATTTAATTTTGTTTTAATTTTTAAACAATAGAAATAAGGGCTTGGTTCACAGGATGCATTTTACCTTCAACTCTACTTACCTGCTGTTAGAGAAGTTTAGTATCTCTATCTCTCTTTTTTTTTTTTTTTTAGTTTATACCTCAGAGAAGTAAGGTGATAAATATGGGTGATCATTGCAAAGAATTACTATTGTCGGGTGCTAACGTTGTTAAATTGTTGATGATTTTTAGGGATACTGCAAACTGGCCACAATGTCAGAAGCATTTGGCATTCATAACTGGCAGCAAGAAATGAGACTGTAAACTTAGAAAGCGTTGCACCGTATTTGGGAATCCATCTCACAATCACCTCTAAATATGTCTCAGTCATGTTCTGGAGTTCAGAGTGAATTGAACTACCCTCTACTATGTATTTTGTGGTGTATGAAAAACTTCAAAAAAAAACCAAAAAAACATGGCAGGGCAAGGGAAAAAGCCAGTCTGTTGGGTTAAGGTAGATTTCATCACCACTTCCACCTGCCACTGCCAAGTTGGAGAAAGCATAATGCACTCATACTTTCTTCTTATACACTTTGAATTAGGGAAATGACTTTAAAAATTATTTCTATTACTTATTCCTTTAGTGATCACCAGAATAATTTTCTCAGCAACTGTTTGTGTCAGAGTAAGTTGGTGTGCTGAAGAGACATGTTTAGCTCACATACAAAAGAACTTTAACATTTCATTGGATCATGATGAATAAGGTTTGCATTGAGAGTGAATTCTGTCAAAATGCAAAATGCAGCATCCTGTCAAAATGCACCACACCAAGTCTGTAATGGTGGATGGCAGGGAAGGTCATTTCAAGGGGAGATTGGGTGATGGTGCAAAAATGGCTTAAGGTTAATATTTTCTCATATTAATATATAATAACGCATACATATAGGTTGAGTGTTTTCTAAGTGCTCTTCATGATGCATGTAATATTTAATTAGTATTAAAACCAGGACCCATTCAGGTAGACCAAGGCCCACCAATGTCAAAGGTTGAGGTAGCCTTATCAGCACAGGGAATTGGGGGTGGGGATCAAAGCAAAAGGCACATGGACTTCTGGTTTGGAACTGGCCTGGCTCACTAGTGGCAGCCAGCTTCTCTAGCCTCTCTCTAAAACATCTATCAAGATATGGGAAAATTTCAAGACCTCTGCTATGGTCTGAATGCTCCTTCTCATTCATACATTGAAATAGAACTCCTAAGGCAATGGCATCTAGAGGTGCAAGGACTTTGGGAAATGATCAGAGTGCGAAAATAGAGCCCCTGGGCATTGACACACAATGGAGTGCTGCTCTGCCACAAGGAAGGGTAGACCTGAGTCATTTGTAGAAAGATGGATGCACCTTGAGACTGTAATATTAAGTGAAATATATCGGACACACAAGCTTAAAAATCATGATTTCTCTTATATGAGAAACTGAAATTACAAACAAAGAGCAAAATAAAAGACAGTAGGAAATAGGAAGATATATTTTTTGCAAAGGGGAAGGGGACCAAGAGATAGAAGGAGGTGGGTGGGAAGAGAGTGGAAAGGGATGAACAAAGAAGATGTGTTGTGCGTGTGTGTCAACTCCCTGCAAGTATTGTGATCATAATGTATTGCAAACAGGTACTCATAAAAAATAACAATTGAAAAAAGTAAGAATGGGATTAATGCTCTTATAAAAAGACCCTGCAGAGATCCTGTGGCCCCGCCACATGAGGCCCCAGTGAGAAGAGGCTGTCCAGGAGTAAGCAGACCCTCCTTGGACGCTGGGCAACCTCTGCAAGTGTGAGATTGACTTTTCTGCTGTCGACTCATTCAGTTCACTGTATTTTGTTACAGGGTCCCAGTGGCCTAATATGCTCCCCAACAGTAGGGGAAGCCAGGATAGCATTAGAAATTAATGCGAGAATCCCAGAAAAGTCTATGTTAAGTATGAGGCAGATGAAGCTGAACTGAGATAATCTTGCCAGGACTTTGTCCTCCCCTCGCCTCTGAAGCTGGGGACTTAGGGCATGTCACCATCAGCACAACTGTTCATTTCTGTTTCCTGAGTTCTGTGCCACAAGGCAGGGACAGTACTGTCCCCTGGGCCACCAGCTTCCACAAGTCTGGTCGCTCAGCCTGTACTCTCCTAAAGGGCTGCACTATGTCTTTAGCATCACCTCTCAGGTGATCAGCAACATCTTTACCCGGTTTCCTTTATTCAGTGGAAACAAGGACCTGCCCACCTGCTCATCCTATCCAAATATAGGTAATAGAGACAATGATTTATGAGGACAGTCTTATCAGAAGTATGAGATGGGCACTGAAGATGGCTGTATTAACACAAAATAAGTATCAACACAAATAAACTACTTAGTTCTTCAGATCCAAACTGATTTTAAAGCAAGATCAAGATCGAAGGGCTGACTATTAAATCTTCCGTAAGAAACTCTGGGTTTGTCCTGGAATAGGCTCAGAGTTATAATCCATCCCAATTCTCTCAGGAGGGTCTTGAGATAAATCAATATAACACATAAGCGGTGTTCTACACCTATCATTTTAAGGAGTGGAGGGCAGGAGACCTTCAGAACCATCTCACTGTACTGCCTGAAATGCATATATTTTCATCTAATTTGAAATTGCATAAATTAAAGATTGGCTTTAAAAATGATGTTTCCTACAAGTCGTAAGCATATGTAAAATTCAGGAAGATTAAGCAAGCCTATCAGTCATGGGAAACTCAGCAGGAATGTGTTGAACTGTGTTCCCCCAAAGGCTAGCTGAGACCTCAGAACTGAGGGACAGTTGAGGACAGTGGCACAGTAGGGAGTACAGTAGTTTGGGGCACTTGCTGTATTGGAATCTGTGGATTCAGCACATCCATGTGGAAAGAATAACGTGGGCAGGCTGATCACGGGAGGTGTTGTGTAGTGAGAAAGAAATGTCAGGGAACCAAGAGGCAAGGAGACCAAAGATTTGACCTCTCCTCTTAGGAAGATGAGCACTTTTCTGTGTGGTATGGAATTGGCAAAAGTACCTCAAGAGTCTCTGTGGGGACAGAACCTTGTGCTCGACTTTGCGTTCAGATGTTCCATTTTCTCTTACACAGGTGTGTTTATGTAGAGAAGGTGTGATTGAAAAATACAGTGAATGTTGAAAAAAATTCTGGATTCTTACAGTAAACAGCACATTGCCACGCATCCGCCTCAAAATACTCCCCCCCCCCCCACTTCAAACACACTTCCATCATTCTTGTCGCTGAACGGAGCAGTTCTGGAAGTCTTCTTTCATGGCTATCTTTAGTTGCATTGTCTTGGCTGCCTCGATGTCCTGAGTTGATCCAGAATGTTTCCCTGTTGTGGTAAGGTCCAGTGAGTAAGGGGGGTGAGGCATGCTGTATAATGTTTTTGCAAGTCTGTCTTTCCACTGGATCGCACACAGCAGCGGCGTGACAATGACACTCCTGAAGACGACTTCCGGCACTGCTTCAGAAAGTGGCCTGAATGGCGGGCGAAGCGTGTCCAAAGCCGGGGGAATATTCTGGCAGGCATTCACGACAATGTGTCTTTTAGAGTAACAAATCATTTTTTTAAAACTTAAACATTCACCAGGTTTTTTGATCATATCACATGTGTGAGTCTCACAGGAGAGTTAACATTTTGTTTGGGAAGAAGAAAAAGAAAAAGAGTTCCGTGCTTAAAAATATTTTTTAAAAAGTTACTAACACAGACATTGTGCTTAGGACCCACTCTGCGGTTCTGATCAGCTGATTCGGCAAATCTCACACCGGGTAAGTTCTGAAATGAGCATAGTGTCTGGCAGGAAGGGAAGAAAGACCGCTGTGTGCTGAAGTTCATTGTTTCTTTTGCTGAGGTTTCAATTTCTTCTAGAGATGATATTGAGAAACTTTATTTTGTATAATTTTGGCAAGAAAGACTAAACAAAATTTTGTTACTTATTAAAAACTTTTACAGCATTATCAGGGTTTTTTTTTTTTTCCAGAGTTGGTAGAGATAAAATACTGCTTTATGAAATGTTACTGTAGTGTTTCAGTTCTAGCTTCAAAGGCCTTTGACAAATTCTATTAGGAATAAATTTTAAAGAGAAAAAATACAATTGCACTTGACGGCTTCCTTCCAGAAAACCACATGGGAGAAGGAAATGGATGCGAATGACGAGGTAGACTAAGTTTAAGGCACACTTGGTAACCAACAGGGGACAGTGAAAGAAAGGACGGGGAGGCCTTGAGGAGAAGCTGGGAGCAGCTGGTGGTTAAGAAGAGCAGTTACTGGAGCAAAAGAATCTTTCACTGAAGCCTGTTTCCCAAGAGATTAGTCATTTACTTTCATCCATATGAGCTTAGTTCCAATTTAGTAGTAGCAGGGAAAGCTGTTTCTTTGACATTGAAGAAGAAAAACTGTGGCTCTTCTCTCCAGCGTTGTGCTTTATGTTTTCCCTGTTAATCTGCTTTTGAAAGCTAAAATGAAATAAAAATAATGTTAGGCTAGTGGTTTAACTAAAGGTTTTTTTCAATTCTTTGGCTTCATCTCTCCTGGATCATATCTTTTCTGTTTTTACTTTCACGAGGGATGAATTCTATAGCCAATAATGTATTTTAAATATTGGTATGTCTTTGGTTTTGGATTCCTTTAGTAATGTGCCAATTTGGGGAGATAAAGCAACATAACGTTAAGAATTTAGACTGATTCTAACATAAAGGTATATTGTAGGAATTATTATTCACTTTAATATGTGCGTACTTAGATAATTCTTAGCTTAACCACTTCTTATATTAAAATTCTTAAAAATTTTTCTTAGCTCAATAACAGTTAATTTTACAGTTTCATGTCAGATTTTATAAATTCTTAATGTTTCCTAGAGCAGTGTTATAAACAAAAACAAAATTCTTCCGCAGAAAAATTCTTTATATCATTAATTATTTTCTAATGTATATCTCTTACTATTTTAAAACTATCTATGTTAAATTATCAAATATAAACCTATGCCTGGGTTAAATAGGGACATTACTCCCATGAACTTGCCTTCAGTATTTTTTAAAGAAGTTAAAGGCAGAAAATACATTAACTTCTTCTCCCATACCTACACACTACTCTGTAGCTACATTCAGTCTGAACACCTTCCTCCTGGTCTTCGAGGATTGCTTCTCCTGGCCGTTCCATCCACTGTCCTGGGATTCCATTTTTCTCCTTCACATGCTAGAAATTCTGACATGAGCTCTTCTTGTTCCTTCCACATATTCAGTTCTTGTTGCTGTGGCGATGGGGATTAAACCCAGGGCCTTGTGGGTGCTCTGCTACTGAGCTACACCCTCAAGCCTGCATGGTCAGTCTTTGCTTACTCACTGTGACTTCCTAAAGTTCTGTCAATCAGCTGATCACCTCCAGTGTGGAATCCACCGTGTCAGAGGAGCAGCATTCTTGGCAGACCTGCTCGCACCAGTCAGCCCTCCCTCTTTTTCCCGCTGCCGTTTGACTTTAACATCACAACTTCAGAGACTGGCTGTAGGATTTTCAAATGTCCAGACCCAAGGGACCGTTTTCAAGTCACTTAACCTCTCCAAGGCATCTTATAACATTGGTCTAACCATTTCTTTAGAGTGTCATCCTTCCTTGTTTCCGTGATTCCACAGCCTCCTGGTCCTCCTCCTACCTCTTTGATGACTCCTTATCTTTGCAGGTCTCACTCCTTTATGGCAAATCCAATTGTGTTAGCTTGAAATTATTTTTCAATTGGTAAATAGTAATCACACATATTCATGAGGTAGAGTATGCTCTTTTGACATACATATCTATTAGAGAAAGATTAAAATCAAGCTAATCGACATCCATCATTTCCCCTATGTTTGTGTAGTGAAAATGTATAAAATCTGTTCTTCAAGAAATTTTGAGATGTACATGATTATTGACTATAGTCATTGTTCCATGCAGTAGATCTCTACAGCTCTTTCCTTTTCTCTGACTGGAACTTGGTATCCTTTGACCAACATCTCCCCAATCCTCATCTCATTCACCCCACCCAGCCTCTGATAACCACCATTCTGCTCTCTGCTTCTGTGAGTTAAACATTTTTACAATCCACATGTAAGTGAAATCTTGCAGAATGTGTCTTTCTGTGCCTGGCATACTTAATATAACATTCTCCAGGTTCATTCATATTGTCCCAAATGGCAGGATTTCCTTCTTCTTCAAGGATTGACTAGTATTTCATTGTGTATATGGACACATTTTTTTATCCATTCATTCATCGATGGGTACTTGGATTGATTCCATATCTTGGCTATTGTGAATAATGATACAGTGAGCATGGGAATGCTGTTGTCTGTTCAACGTAATGTTTTCATTTCTTTGGGAATTGCTGGGTCATAAGATTGTTATATTTTAATTTTTTGAGGCACCACCATACCATTTTCAATAATGTCTGTATTAATTTATAGTCCTCCAAACTTACAAAAGTTCCTTTTTGTCCTCCTCTTTTTAAAAAGATTGTCTTTCTAACAGGTGTGACATGATAGGTCATTGTGATTTTTATTTGCATTTCCCTGATGATTAATGATATCGAGTGCATGTTAGTATAACTTGTTTTTTGTATGTCTTCTTTGGAGAAAATTTTGTTCATACTTTTTGTCTATGTTCAAATGGTATTACTTATTTTCTTATTGTTTTGAGTTCCTTATATAGTTTCAATATTAACCGTTTATCATATGTGTGGCTTATAAATACCGTCTCTCATTCTGCAGGTTGTCTCTTCACTCTGTTGATTGTTTTCTTGGCTGTACAGAAGTTTCTTATTTTGATGAAATCAGATTTGTCTATTTTTGCTTTTGTTGCCTGTGCTTCTGGGTTTATTCCCCTCACCCCCAAAAAATCTTTTCCCAAGCCAGTGTCATAAAGCTTTCTCTTGTGTTTTCTTCTAGTTGTTTTGTAATTTAAAAGTCTTTAATCCATTTTGAGTTGATTTTTTTAATGTGGTGTAAATTCTAGTATCATTCTTTTGCGTGTGACTGTCCATTCTCTTGCGAAAATATTATTTATTGAAATAACTTTTTTCCCTATGTAGTGTTCTTAGCACCTTTGCCAAAAGTCAGCTGGCAATAAATATGTGGATTTACTTTGGGGCCTTCTCCATTCCTCTATTGGTCTGCATGTCTGTTTTTTATGCAGTACTATACCATTTTGATTTCTATACCTGGGAGATGGACCTATAGTTTTCTTTTTTTAGTTGGGTCTTTATCTGATTTTGGAGTCAGGGTGACACTGGCTGCTATCAATGAATTTGGGAGCACCCCATCCCTTTGGGTTTCTTTGAAGAGCTTGAAGAATATTGGGGAAAGGTTTTGTAGTGTTCATCAGTGGATCCCTCAGATCCTGGGATATTTTTAGTGGGTAGATTCTTTATTACTGTGTTGATTTCATTGCTTGTTATTGTGTTGTTCAGCATATTTGTGTCTTCTTGTGTTAGCTTTGGTAATTTATATGAGTCTAGGAATCTGTCGATTTCTTCAAAATTTGCCAATTGTTGAAATACAATTTTTCAAAGTAGTTACTATCTTCTGGATTTCAACAGTGTCTGTTGTGATTTCACCTTTTTCATTTTTTTTTTTTTTACCTTTTTCATTTCTAATTGGATTGATGTTAGTCTTTTTCTCTTGCTAAGTCCTGGTGGGGCTTATTTATTTTGTTTGTTCTTTCAGAGAACAAGCTTTTTGCTTTGCTGATTTCTTTGTATTGCTTCTTTCTCTTGCCTAACTGCTCTGGCTAAGCCTTCTAGCACTTCAGTGAAGAGAAGTGGTGAGACTGGGCATCCTTGTCTTGTTCCTGATCATAGAATGAAAACTTGGAACTTTTCACCATTGAGAGTGTTAGCTGTGTCTTTATCACATATGGCATTTATTGTGTAAGGTACATTCCTCCTACACCTAATTTTCGGGAAATTTTGGTCATGAAAGGATATAACATTTTGTCAAATGCTGTATCTGCATCTGTTGAGATGTCATATGGATTTGGCCTTCATTCCTTTGGTGTGGTGTGTCACATTTATAGTTTTGCATAGGTTAAACCATCCTTGCATCCCTGGGATAAATCCTATATATAAATGGTAAGTTTCTAATTTTTTATTTCATTGATTTGATTCTTGATTTTATTGAATTATTTATCTGTACTTTCTCGAAGTTCACTGAGATTCCTAAAACAAGTTTTTTTTAGTGGTACTGGGGATGGAACCCAAGGCCTTCACAGTGAGCTACATTCTCGGCCCCTGTCGCCTTTTTTAAAAATTTTGAGACAGGGACTAAGTTGCACAGTTATCCAAGCTGAGCTTGAACTTGGGGTTCTCCTGCCTCATCCTTCCAGAGTTCTAGGATTACACAAGTCTGCCACTGTGACCTGACAAAACAATCATTTTGAATTCTTTTTCAGGCATTTCATGTATCTCTGTTACTTTAACTTCAGGTGCCAGGAGGTTATTGTGTTTTGTTTTTTTTTTAAGTTTGGGGTGTGTGTGTGTGTGTGTGTGTGTGGTGTTTCCATAGTTTTCATGTTTCTTGTTGCCTTACATTGATAACTGTGCACTTGGAGATGTAGGGGCATATTCCAGTCTTCATAGACTGGCTGTTTCTAGGAATCTTTGCCAGTCAGTTGCCCAAGGATTCTGGGCAGATCATTCACTTGCGTTGTTTAAGAGTGAACTGGCTGCCAGCATTCTGGGGCAGACTGGGCTGGTGTTTGGGGCAACCTGTGGGCAGGCCTGTGCTGGAGCGGGCCTCAGATCTGTGTCTGGAGCAGCTGATCAGGAGCTGGGCTGGACCTGGGTTTTCATTCTGTGGGGGCTGGCATGGAGTTGTGGTGAGCCCAAAGCTGCTAGGACCTGGCACGGAAGTGAGCCCAAAGCCCAGAGCCACTAAGGCTGGCCTGGTGCTAGGGTGGCCTAAAAATGGAGTCTGCAAGGCTATCATGGACCCAGAGCTGGCTCAGAGGCTTCCGTGGGTGCCAGCCTAGAGTCTGGAGCAGAGAGGGTATAATTAGCGACGAGTTTCACTGGGTAAGTTTGGTGTTGGGGTCAGAGGCGTGATCCAGGGCTCGTCTCTCTCTCCTCTCAAGCAGAGGGCATCTCCCTCTAACTTCTGCCATCTAAGGTAGGAGGAAGGGTGACACAGGTAATGTATCCTTCCCACAATCTGTAATGCACCTTATGTCTGAGCTGCACTCGGGTTCTGTAGCCTCTCACCTGGTTTCCTTAGCTCTTGTAAAGACATTTTTATGTGTCAGTATTTGTTCAGATTCATGTTCCTGGTGGGTCCTATACCTGCCTCTTGCTCTGCTCCTTCCCCCAAATCCACTTCTTATAACTTTTGAAACAATGCAAATAATGTAATGGTCACTGAAGAAATGTAAAAGCTAAAGATGAACAAAAAGGAAAGCTACCAGCTGGACCCTTCTGAGGAATACCCTTGGGGGTCCTTTGAGGCAATCAGAAATTGGCACTGGGGAGCTCTTGAAATATTTTAAGAAGGAGAATTAGTTGTTACCATTTGCCTTTTAGAAGTTTGTCTGGCTTGAGAATGGACTGGGCACAGGGCTGAAAGATGAATTAGGCAGTAGTAGTTTAGGGAGAGATAATGATGGCTTCAACCAAGGTCATATCATGAAAAATAGAGGGAAATGATGGGTTCAAGAGATACTTGAGAGGTAAAAAACAGTAGGATTTTGTGACTTTTTGAGAGTGAAGAATGAGGAAAAGGCAGGGAGATGATGCTAAGTGTCTGGCTTGCACAATAGGATTTAATAATGATGGCAACAATCTGCTTGTGGAGAAAAATGAGAGTTCATTTGGGACATAATAGCTTTGAACATCTGAGAAGACATAAAGTAGGGATGTGATATGTGTATACACGACAGGCACGTGTAGCCTCAGATGCACAGATCTGAGTCAGAGTTCCTGAAATAATGAGAGTAGATGGCATTTCCCTTGGAGGCTGTATAAAGAAAAAACAAGAGGTTTGAAGACACACCACGATGTCCTGAGTCATGGTCATGACGGGCTAAGAAAGACTACTCACAAAAGAAACAATTACAGGTGTGAAGGGAAAAATTCTAAACAAATCAGGGAGGTGTTATTTTAAAGAAGCCAAGAGAAAATGTATTCTAAGAGCAAAGATACGATCAGTGGGACATGTGTTATTGAAAAGTAAAAACAAGACCCAAAAATGTACATAGCTGGGTACATAGCAAAGTAATTAACCAATGACCTTGAAAAAGAAGTGAGAAAATGCAGGAAAGAGGTGGAGGTCACTTTTGAAAAGGCCTTTTGTGAAGGGAAGAGCAAAGATGGTAGCTAGAGGAGGCGATGAAGGAGGTTTAGGTGATTTATTCCCTTTTGTTTGATTGTCTTATTTCTATACTGAGTCTGCAGGCTTGAGTGTATTTAAGTGCTCATTGGCAAGAGCAGGAAGGGAAGGGGAGGGAAGGCAGTAAAGATACTGAAAAGATGGGGGATAATGGAGCACTGAGCTCCCAGAGGAGATGGAGAGGGAGGCAGGAGAAAACAGAGCATGAGGGGCAAAGAGATAAGTTTGGCCCGGAAGAGAGACACCTGTCCCAGGTAACAGATGTGAAGGAGGAAAGGACAGGTGCACTTACAGTGGAAATTGAGGAATGCGATGGCAGAGTTGGGCCATTTCCCTCCTTGTGAATTCTGTTTCCTCACCAAGTAGGAGGCAAAGGCATATGCTGAGAGTGAGGGAGCCTGAGTGGTGGGCAGGTAATTTGAGGAGAGTAGAGAAAGTTTTAAATAGCTGCTGTGGAAAACTAAAGTTGGTGAGCGAAACTCCCATGGTTTTCCAGTCAGAGGTGAGAGTCAACCAAGAGTAGAGGTGGTGAATGTGTGCCAGTGCCTGGACTTCTGAGAATAATCTGGAAGCCTTGTTGAGATTCAGGATTTCATTTGTAACATTGGTATTTTAGAAGAGCAGTAGAAGAAAGAGAGGTAAATGTGGTGGTAGAAAAGCAGTTGATAGAAAAGCAGTTGAACTAGATAGGGAAAGGGGGGATAAAGAAGAAGGTTAAAAGAAAAGTAAGATGAAAGGGGAAAAAATGGTAAAGTGTAGTTACACTTGTTGCAAATAGGGAGGGGTGGGTGAGTGGAAGGGAGGGGAGGGGAAGGGGGGGAAGAGGGGGAAAACCAAGATGTATCGTGTACAGGTACAAAATAACCATGTTGATTATGATCATTATGTATACAATGTACCAATACATGTTCTTGGTAAAAATAATTAAAATAAAATAAAATAAAATAAGAAAAGCAGTTGACATGGTAGGCCACAGAGTGCAGGCTAGAGCAATGAGACTGTGAAGATGGATAAGCTCTTTCTGTGTTCCTTGTCCTATTCTGACTCCTCCAAGCCGTGCAATTTCTGATGGAGGATCATTAGAGGCGGAGATGGAGCTTCCATGCTATTAGCGAAGTCCAGGTAGAACCATAACAGTGGCTGACTAATGTAGGGGCGAAAGTCAGCAGAGTCGAGGAGGTCAAGGGCTGAGGCTAGAAGGAAAGGTTATTGTTTGGGTCAAAATGATTTTTGTTTTGTTTGTTTTATTTTGTGCATGAGATGTCATTTGGAGTCACAATTTTATTCACATTTCAGAAAAACTTATTTTCTGTATGCAGCTCAAAGTGTTAGCTAGGCCTGCTCTTTCTGGTCACAGAGGGGGCATCACAACCCTCCACAAGCTTTCCATGCCCGGCCAAAATCTAATCTGGAGGGAATTCTCAGTATTGCCCCAGCTTCTGATAGCCTGAATTAGATGGTGGATTGTCTTGTTCTTGTAAGCACACTGCTCTTGTCTTGTATGGACCTGGCTTAGGTTTGGAATTCAACACTTTTTACTTACCCTCATTACTTACTCTTTCTACCATGAAAACAACAAACCAAAACATGCAAAAATATTTTTAGAGGGTCACTGTGTACAGAGCCGAAAGAATAACAAAGAGTGATGGAATGTCCATCGCAGTGATATCAGCAACATCTAGGGTGATATTAGGTGTATCAGTTTTAAAGACAGTCCCATGGCTATTTCTGAACTAGGCTTTTATTCTCCCAGAAGACCACTTCATGTTTTTCTTCTTCTCTGCATTTTCTCCTTAAAGAGAAGGAAAGATTCTCCTCCATTCTAAATCAGAGTGTGTTTTCTACAAGCAATGCATTCAAATTCAACTCCAGATCCTTTTACTCATCAGAAACTTGGCCCAATCAGTTAAACTCCTGAATCTATTTCCTTCTGAAATCTACTGATATTATATCCAAGGGACCTCCAAAACATTTTTTGACTTAAAAAAAAAAAAGACCAACAGCAGAGGGAGAATTGAAGGGTTGCAGAAGAGACAAAAACAACACAACTTTTAAAATTGAAATTCAGTGAAAGAGTATCAACTGCCTAGAAGACCTGAGGAATCAACGTCAACAGTGGTAAAGCTTAGAAGATACCCAGTTTACAACGGGGAAGCCTCACTGTGCATAGGAACTAGCAGCAGTTGGCGCCTTTGCAGGTGGTTGATAGAGGTGAGAGTGAAGGCTGCATGGAGGAAAGCTGAGTGGAAGCCAGAGCCTTTTCCCCAGCTCCACAAGGCCCAGTCACTGGCCCTCCCCAGCCAGCAGTGTCCAGAGGGTGAAACAGGGTCTCTGGACTGAGGGACAGAGGCACCTTGAATGCTGTTACTCTGCTAAAGGAGACTATGAGATCACACATCAGAAGGGAGGTAACTATGTCCCTTTATCTAGGAGAGCTCAGCCCTAGCCAGGGTCATGAATTGGTTAGGAAGACCAAGGTTAGAGCTTGCTTCATCCGCCTTCAACCTGGGATCTGCATGAAGGACAGAAGTCTGCGTATCCCTGAGACGACCCAGATCACCCTGTAGTAAAACACGTCAACAAGCCTCATGTATGTGCTCAGAATTTCAGTCATCCACCAAAGTCACTGACATGGGAAGGGTGTCTTCAATGTGGAAGACAGAGACCAAAAAGCAATGAACAAATCCTTGGAAGAAATACAATGTATCAGACAGAAGAAAAAAATATTATCACTAATACCCTTATTGTATGAGGGAAGGTACTATACCCATTAAACTAGAATGGAATTCTGTTTTTAAAAAGGAGGACATAGAGTTGGGGGTTTAGCGCAAGTGGTAGAGTGCTAGCCTAGCAAGCTCAAAGCCGTGAGGCCCTGAGTTTAATCCCCAGAAAAAGGAGGACATTCGGGAAACACAGATTGAATGTAAGAGCTAAAAAATAAAGTATAATAAAGTCTCCCCAAAACAGAGATAAGTAAGAAAGGAAAGGTAAGAAAAGTAGAGAGCAAGGCAAAAAGATCAGTTCCAAGGAGAGGTAACAGGAAATGGAAGAGGAGGAAGTTAAGTGGAATAATTTTATAATTTCCTAGCACAGAACTGTGTCATTTGCCAGATTGAAGTGGCCCATCAAATGCTCTGCATACAATGGATAAAAGCTTATCTATGACAGATTGTAGCATCGTGAAATTTTAGAAGGGAAGTACAAAGAAAAAGAAAAGACTGCACAATCTTCATTAGTAGGAGAGAAGATATCACAATAGAGCATTGAGAATAGGAATTACCGTGGATTTCTCAACTGGAAAATTGGAAGCAAGAAAACAATGGAGTGTTTGTTGCCTTTTTAAAACACTAAAGGAAAATTACTTGCCACCTGGAATTCTATACCTAAGAAAGGAGTTATTAAAAAATGAGGGTTGACATGTAGGTCTCAAATTGACCACTCCCTGCACATTTTTCAAGAAGGAGGACATGATTACGCCAGTGTCATCTGCTAAGCCTTCAGAGCGAATGTTTGTTGTTGAGACCAGCCCATACTCTAACTCACATGTGGTCTTGTCTTGACCATACATTGATGAAGTTCCTGACTCTTTCAGAGGAGGTCAGTCAGGTCTGCCAGGACAGGGCACATTTTGACACTTGTCACTTATTGGCCTCAGGATAAGCATACAGTGCCTGAAGGAGCAGTAATAGCTAATAACTGGAGAGCAATGACTACCGACTTTACAAATACAGCTTTGCTCTAGAGAACTATAGACATTATAGAGAATAATAAAGATGATTATTAGTAGTGACTTCCCTGTGCTTTGTCCCTTACCGTAAATTGGATCTTTTGCTAGTTCTGTTGTTTTTTGACAGAAGTAGCAGGCTGGATGATCTTCGTCTCGTCAGGTCTTAAAAAGGCAGTCAGGGAAAGAGATTAACGCTAATGATTAAAAATATTATGAGTTGGGCGTGAGGATCTAGCTCAGTAGTAAAAGTGCTTGCCTAGCAAGCGCTAAGGCCCTGAGTTTGATCCCCAGCACACACACACACACACAAAATTATGAGTTGATTTCTTTTCTCTGTAGTCTCATACATTTCTTTGTCTAGGTTTAATTTTCTAGCTCCAGTATTTTGCAACCCAATAAGAAGGTAAAATACTTGGCTTTAAAAAACACTTGATGTCTGGCTAATGTTGCGAACTTGGTTTTAGAGGGAAGTGTCTTACAAGAAGAAGGTAGAGATGCTTTATTCAGTTACTCTAATAACACAGGAAGTGGATGAGCTTTGGCTGTGTTAATAATGTAAATTCACCCTTACTTTTCTGTGAATGTTTAAAATTTCAACCACTTACCTATTCTTCCAGCTTCTCCTGTTTCTTATTGCAAACATATTCTAGTTAGTTGTAGACTTTGTTAATATCTGTTTCATGCCTTTGTTTACTGATGGGGTCCGGGGTCTTTCTGGGACTAGACATTGACTCAGGAGGAAACTGATTTGAAAAAGAACTTATCAAACTATTATAATGAGCATAGAGATGTGTTACTTCTAATATTTTGACTTTTGTTCTTCCCCATATACCAGGACACCACAAACCTGTTAATATAACTACACCAAAATCACTTATGTAGATCAATGCAATTGGAACTCACACAAAATAAATAAACTAGCAGCAAATTGTAATCTTCCCACTCACCAACCATCTTCAACTCAAAATAACAGCAATACTAGTAATAATAACCATCATTTCTGAGCACATAGTACAAGCACTTACCATTGAGTACTGCATTTCATCCCCACATTTATCCCATTAAGAAAGTACCATTATAAATTATAATTTTACTGATAACAAATTGAGGCTTAGAGAATTACCCCAGGATGCATATAGTTAGGCAGAGGTAAAGCCAGGATTCAAACCCAGACTGTCTGAGCCCAAAATGAACTGATAGTCACTGAACTACATGATCTATGAGGACATTTTTCCTCCCAGAGAATTAGCTACTACACTTTGATTTGTCCAGTAGCACTTTTAACCCTGTCCACATAAATCTTTTTGTCAACCTTTATTCTATCATCTCTTTAACATTTTACCCAGGAAATTTCTTGACGTGAGGAACAACTTGAGGGTTGAACTTCCTCCTGGATCACCTAGAGACCTGCCCCTTCCTCTTCCTCTTCCTCTGATGCAGCACGTCGAGCAGTGTCCCACAATCTTCTGACACAGCCAGTCATCCAATCACTCTCTATCTGTAGCATTTTTAGGAGAAAATCATTAGGACTCATTTCTACCCCCAGTACTATAGACCCAACTCTAATCTCCTGTCTGCGTGTTCAGGCACAAAAGTTCTCAGGTAGAAGACTCATGAAAAAAAAAAAAAGCAACAGAGAGGAAAAGCCACATGATGGACTTAGTGAAATATGAACAAATGTCAGCCCGGAAAGAAAACTAGTTGCATAAACAGAACCCATTTTCAGCTTTTGCAGATGTGAATCTCAGCTCACATAAACCTTGTGTCTCAATTCATTTTCTAGTGCTAGGAAGTGAATGCCACAGACTAATTTATAAAGAATAAAGGTTTATTTGGTTCACAGTTCAAAAGCTGAAAAGTTCAGGATTGGGCAGCAGTATCTCGTGAGGTCCTTCTTGCTGGCAGGAACTCTCTGCAGGGTCCCAAGTTAGATACGATGTCACATGGTAAGACAGAACATCCTCGCTCAGGTTGCTGTCTCCCTTCCAGAAAGCCACAGTCCTGTTGGACTAGGGACCCACCCTTATGGCCTCACTTCCCTTTAGTTACCTCCCAAAGGCCCCACCTCCAAATACATAGTCAGATTAAATTTCCCTTCACTTAATACCTCACCGTGGCGACTAAATTTCAACATGCGTTTTGGTGGGGACCTTCAGCACATGGCACACTCTCCTGTCACCCAGGGGAGGACACTGCTAAAAGGCAAGCCCCTGGAGACTCCTTTCATGCCCAAACAGAATCAAAGGTTTTGCCCCTATCAGGGAGTATGAAATGTGTTTTGAGGCCCCTGGTTCTGATGCTGTGTCACATAAAGTGAATCCTAAGGTTCAGAGCCTGGATGGGAAAGAAACTGTGGCTCAGTCTCCGTAGGAACAGCAGCAGGACCCAGCCAGCCTGAATGTTTGGGAAGTTGTCTGGCAGGGCAGACTCAGTCCAAAGGCCTCCCTGGTTATGGACTTGTGCCTTCCGGGGACAACCCTGCGGCACTGCCTAGTAAATGGGGAAGTGGCAAAAGGGTTCTCAGTTCAAATCAGCCCCGGGAACTCAGGATCTTTCTGGAGAACACGCCAAGTCGGGTGTGCACACAGGTATTTCAGCATTCATCCGGTTCTAATTAAAATTCATGTTTCTCCGTCTGTGTTCACCCCAACAATGTGGAGTCAAACCACAAAAAAATCTGTTATCACTCAAACTGGTACATATTTTTCATACAACTGAAATGTTTTGTAAAATCATGATCTGTTAAATGGAAAAGCAAAAATTGAAGGCAGACCCTGGTTCCCATGCTGTCTGCATCTCACCTTCCAGGAGATGTGAGCCGTAGGTCACAGCTGTGCACGGAGGGCACAAGTCTTGAGATCAAAGCCTTTTACTCTGGAGGAAGTATTCGTGTCAGCTCAATCCACAAACCGCTCGTTGCACCCTCCCTGTGTCCTCGTTTGCTCCAATGTTGTAAAAAGTTATTTGTTTGAATGATGTTTTAAAGTGCTCTGTGCAATTAAGTTTTAAAGCAAGGGGGCTAGTTTGCCTTCGGTGTACATATGAAACTCCCAATAAACTGAAAGTCCTTGGGTGTGTTTGGGGTAAGGGGAAGATTACAAAGAGGAAAGTTTTGGAAAGGAATGAATACCTCAGAAAGTTAAACCTGAGGTGTTTTTCCCCCTTATAATATTAAAAATGTCTTTATAGCTGGAAAAAGGTCGATAGATCAAAAAATATATGGCAAGAAACTATGTATACCGATTCTATATTCGCTTGTGCCCAATTTGCATCTTTCTTTCTTTCGGAAACCAGCCCCTTTCAGTATAATTATTGCAACAGGTTACAGACCTCCTTCACCTGGCTCCGTGTGTTAGTGATTTGCAAACATGTGCTGTTCTCTGTGAGTTGCCCACCAAATTTAGGCTTTTGTGCCAAGTTTCTGTTATGTGGATGTTTATGTTTTAAAGCATTCTTTGGAGTGTCCTAGTTAGCTTGTGAAGCTCTTAGGAAAAAAATATTCCAGAGCCTGATTCCAAACCAAGATCATATATAGTACATATTGTTCAGATGGTGGTTTGGGAGAGTAGCAACATTAGACGCGTAGCCTCCGGGTGCAGAACAAAGCAAGAAGTAACATTTATTGACGATAAAATAAAGTTCAGGAACAACAATGAATTCAGATGCAGCAGCAGAACCAAAGCAGGGTCCTGGGAATACTTCTCCAATATTGAGCTGTTCAAACCCCGAACACACAGAAAAGTCCAACCTTCCAGCTCTGTACCCTTGATTGAGAATATTCCTGGCTAAGTGAAATGGGCTGAGCCGGCTGCATTCACCAGTAAATAATAAATCACAGCGTTTGGCGTATAGTAAGCTTGGTAGCTAATAAAATCATTTCACATTATGCAAACATGAGGTAACCTGTGGGCTTCATGCCAGGGAGACACTCAAGGTAAATTTAAGGAAGCAATTCTGACTGCCTACACCATGTATCGTGCTAAGCCACAGGTTTTTTTTCCTTTTTATTTCTTTCTTTTTAAATATGTTGGCATTTGCCCGTACTTTAAGCCTTTAAAACAGTGGACTGTGGGCGCCATTGATCTAGTATGTGGGCTGAAAATTCACTGACCATCATATATGGGATATAGAATGACGCGTTATGGTTAATGCAAGCAACTTAATAAGTAAATTCCCCAAAGAGCACTAGTCCTGGAGCATTCAGGAGTAGAACTTGGTCAGATAAAGGAAACTTCACTTAGAGTCATAAAAAGGGTACCTGCCTTCCTCAAACATTCCCTGCTAACGTACAGCACTTGACTACACCTGGGTGCTCAGCGCCCTTCCCTGGCTGAGTGCTGGAATAGCCAGCATGCTACAGGTTCTTGGTTTACGCAGTGGGACATTATGTAACGGGCACCAGCGGCTTGGGAATAAAGACAGCTGACTCCGGGAAAGCTTGAGGGAAGACCACAGAACAACAGCTTGCGCTGAGGCAGGATGGGCAGGAATACATGTTTGGTTTTGACAGGCATCGGATCAAGGGGTTCCTTTCCAAAGGAGCATGGCAGGTTGGTAACAGCCTGGGCCACGGGAATCCAAGGAGGGGCCTTGGAGCAAGTGCTGACAGGAGCAAGACTGACCTCGGGGCCAAAATTCCTCTTTCCTCATTCCTCGCAATCTAAGCAGGGCCGGCCTCCAGAAAGTAAATGCCAGAACCAGACTTCGGCACTGGTGAAATAATCACCATGAGAATGAATGCCATGTACGGAACCCTTGCTTTGTATTGGGCTCTGGGCTCTGCTATTCAAATGCATAACCTGTGTGCCGCCAAGCTACCTCATGGCTCAGTCCAGACGTGGAAATCACAGAAACAAAAACCTGGCAACCAAATAACAACTGAAAGTAATTTTAAGCCTAGATTCATTCTGTCTTGAAAAGAGAGCACACAATCATGACTGCTAAACTTCTTTAAGATCGTTATTTTTTTACTACTTAGTTTATCCTTTTCATCCTAGAGTTATTCCCCAAATAGCCTCTATTCTCCAAGCCCCTCAAATTCTCTGTTCAAAATAGGACGGAAGCTCATCTCTCTCTCCCCCTTTCTCCTTTCCTGCCTCTTCTGCTATTCTTTTCCACAGTCTCCTCTGCCATTCCCAGCCTGGGCTTCTCCATACTTCCCTCTCACACGGTGTGTCCTCGGATCAGCATAAGGCCCAGGAAGCGATCAGACACAACAGGAAGGAGGGACATCAAAGGGTGTAGACAGGAAGAGGTTGCAAATGCAGGTGTTCAAACATATATTAAATGTGTGTGTTATCCCGTTCATTCTCCAAATGACCCTCAGAAGGAGGCAATCCCATTAAACGTGCGAGAAGGTAGGGTTAAAAGACGTAATAACTTGCTCACTTGGCAGAAGAGTTGGAACACAAATCCACGGTGCCATGATGTCAAAATCCACGTTCTTGTCTATGATTTGACACAGACTTTTCTAGAAAGGAGCTGAAGAGCCTAAAGCAAATATCGACATCCCTTTAAGATAGTTGGGGTTTGCAGGTAGGATTTTATTTCATCTCTTCCTAGATTTAAAAAGCAATGATGAAACTATCTTAGGGACGATGAGGGGTGAGAGTAGAAGTCAGTCTGGCTGGCAGTCTATTTTCCTCCTGTTAACTGAACAACAAATATAGGACAATTGGAGACAAGATTACGTCGACATCCCACATGCTTAGAGTAATCAGGCTTTTAGTGTAGCATCAAACCCGCTAATCCAAAGCCCAGCAAAGTCTACAGGTAACTGGGACTCATTGTAATACCTGGGTTATAATAATAAAAATAATATAGTAAAACTACTGGTAATTAAAATGATGCAGACTGTTGGGAGAGTTTTACCGCTCTGTTTTCTTGAACAAAGAGAAGAACTATTGCTGAAGACTGAGAAAAGGATAGAGGGGTGGGAAGAGAACCAGAAGAGTGTGGTGATAGAAACCAGTGGCTGGGCGGGCATGTAGCTGAGTGGCACGGCACAGCCCTGGCACACCTAGAGACCCGGCTTCCATCTGAGCACCACGAAACAAAGAAACAGTGCTCCAGTGGCAGAGAATATTTCAAAGAGGTAGTCAGTTATACCAAATGCCAGAAGAGGCAAGTAAGATCAGAACTCAAAAGGGTCCCTTGCTTTGGACAACAGAAAGCTTCTGATGGCCTCCCGGAGGACCGATTCAGCAGCACGCTGGAGGCAGAAACCAGGCTGGAGTGAGATGACGGGGAATGAAGACTGGAGATTGTGAGCCCAAGACGACAACTCTTTGAAGAAGTTTGACTACGAAGGAAAGAAACAGGGAGAAAGTTGCATCCTTTTGCTTTGCTTTTACTGGGGAAAATACGTGCTTAAATGATGGGAGTCATTAGAAAGGGAGAAGTTAAAGATGAAGTAAGAAGAGAGCGGGAGTGTTTGGTAGTAAAATGTCCTCAGGATGAGGGGACTGGCCTTGGGGAAAAGGGAGCGACGTCTGTGACAGCTGGGAGGAAGGAAGCAGGTGAAGAGGGGCCGAGATGGTGGTAGCACTGAGGTTTGGTTAGAGTGGTTCCTGTCCAGTGGCTTGCAGAAAGTTTAAGAAGCCCTTAAAGCTCCTCTGCTGAGAACAGAAGCTAGAAGAATGAAGAGAATTTAAAATGGACATCGAAAAGAGTGATAAAGTTACCTCATTAAAAAGAGACACGTAGATTGATGGGCAGTGATAAAAATCCAGTTGCAGTTGAATTCACAGTGGCCTTGTTTGCCTTGCTGTATCCGTATCGCCACCCTGAGGCCTGTTACTGGTGAAGACATGGGGAAGGAAGAGTTGGATCTATGCACCATTGTGGTTTTCCCGGAGGGAGGTCACTCTAAGAGAATGACCGCAAAGGTGGACTGTGGAGTCTCAACTGGTACTGGAGGAAAAGGAGACAGAAGACCATCACCGAGAAAGCAGATGGGCCGGGGGACGTGGTCCCGATGAGAGGGGGAGTTGTTGATGGCCCTGTAATAAGAGAAGACTTCGCGTCAGAGAGCGTGGAGGTAGACTTTTGACAATAAGGACAGGGTGTCATTTTGGAGGTGAAAGGCTGACATGTGGTGGAGATCGCGAAGATCACCCCTCGGTGCCCTAGTTTGATCAAGATATTCGCAAATACAACTTTTTAGATGTTTTACATTTTTCCTTGCTTAAGTCACTAGCCTGTTGGAGTCGATGTTTATGTATGATGTGGCATCAAATATTCAGTCCTTTAACAGCCCTTGAGTTCGTTCCTTCCTCACTGGCCTTGTCTTTTATTCAATCCTGTTTCCTCTAGCATGAAGTAATGGAGTGCCTTTGGGTCTCCTTTCTCTAGTGTTCATATTTTATGTTACTGTAAAAGTTATTTTCTGAAATATAGATACGTACATGTCACTTCTTTGATTAAAGTGCTTAAATAACTTCTTTTTGTTACCATAGAATTAAAGCTGAACTTGTAAGTGTGGGATATTTAAGACATGTTACAATATATTTCTCCTTACGATATTTCTGTGTTTATCAGATCACCATTTTCTGGCATTATCCATATTTATACTCAAATGCTACTATCTAGAAAATACATGAGCCAAATTAATTTTTAAAAAATCTTTTGCCAAAACTATTAATTAGAATCATAGTCACTAAGTTTTACAATTTGTGATTCATTTATTTGACATTTATTTGGCCTCTGTTACATACTAGGCATAGATCATATGATAAATTTTTTAAGCATTTACAATTTAAAGGGCAGAAAGCATTAGCTCAAATATCTGTAAAAAAAAAAAGTATAGTGACAGACATTCAAGTAAACTTCTATGAGAGTTCCAATGATGGAGAAATGGCATTTTGTTTGATGGAAATCAGCGGTGGTGGTTTGGAGGCAGGGTTGTCTGGATCATCCTGAAAGATGGATCAAACTGACAAAGAGAAGCAATGGGCAGGCAGGTAAAGACAGTGTGACCTTTCAGTAATGAGGAAGCAGGGATAAAGATGAACAGCTGGAAAAGTAAACTGAGGCCAGAGAATACAGGACAGGCTAAGAAACTGGGCTTTAGTTAGTTGGCACTGGGAGTCACTATGAAAGCCTCTATTTAGGGAATGATAGAATTAAATAGCGACATGATTAGATGGACTAGAATTCAGAGAGATTAAGTCTAAGAGAATACTCTAGCGATAGAATGCTGTTGGTTTGTCCTGGGAGATGGAAAAGTCAGAAAGGACACAAGAGATATTTCAGAAGTAGAATCTATATTAGTTAAATGCCCACAGAAAGGAGAGGGGGAGAAATGAGTTTAGCTCTGCTCCCAAAAATAAAGCAACAATTGAATGAACGACTTCTGCATCTGATTTAGCACCAGTTGCCTACTGGCATTTCATATATTGTTTGTGGTGGCTTTTAAAAGTGCTTGCCATTTAAAATCATTTTCATATCCTAAATATGTATCTTTAGGTTAATGGTTTTATTCTTCTTTCTCTTTCCCCCCACTTCCTCCTCTGTATGTGGCAGCTTCTCCTGGATATGGTTGGGTCGCCCGATCAGGAGCTCCAGGAAGCCGCAGCCGGCTGTATATCTAACATTCGCAGGCTGGCCCTTGCAACAGAAAAGGCAAGATACAATTGAGATTTGAACAGAAATGACAAGCTACTAAATTTTACAGGACACAGGACATCCACTCCCACGGCCAGGAGGCCTAAATTGGGAAACGTTCATTAGTAAATACTTTAAATAGTCTAAATGAAGATACGTGGATTAAAAATGCAACTGAAACTTTCACCTGAAAATTACCCGGGTGTTTTCGTTCCATGATATGCCGTCTAAGGCAATGGAAAGCCGATACATCTGTGATAATTCTCTAAGAATTTGAGAATATATGTATACAGCATATGCATAGCAAATGATGCTTTTGTATTTGTGGGGATTTTAATAAAGAAAATGGCTTTCCCAGTGTACAGTTTCGTAGCTGCTCGTGGATGTCTTTAGAATTCCCTTTCTGTTAAACCTATCGAACGGCGCTGTTGTTATGGCTTTGTCTGTTTAATCACTTGCACCCCACGGGAGAGTTCGGAGGAGATGTGCTGATTTCACGAACGGCTATTACCTAGAATTCAGAGTTATGCAGCTGGAGTTAGAGATCAACCTGAGGTCATCCCGAATTCCTCCAGAACACTATCAGACATCTGAAAAGATGATATGTAACTGTCACCCTAGCAGATAATGCGAATCACAAGAACATAAGCAATTAGTTTTTTTTTTTTAACTTTTGGATTTTTGAGCATAAACAATTGTCTGTTTTATTCCCTTCACAAGGTTTCACCAGCATTTTTATTGAAAGAAATTAATTAATGCCGATGTTCAGATAATACTATCCCACATAAAATTGTTTTGAATTTCTAAACTTGGTTGCAACACACAAAGTACTTTTGAAAAAGTGGCTACAAAGGATTAATAGCATTTTATCAGGTTAAGAAACATTAGAATCCATTTAAAAGAATCACATATATAATCTTGGTGTGCTGAAATGTTTGGGAACTAACTGTTCCAAGCATCTAATCGCCAAAAAATAGCTTTATGTGCATCAACTCGGTAAACTGAAAATCTCAGTTAATTCTTTAAAGACCAGGCAAGGCTGTTTTATTGAAAAATGTTAGGTACTGTATATGTCATAATTTGGAGAAGATCATAAACTTAATTGAATTAAATGTAAATAATTTGTACAAAATGAAAAGCCTGCTCAGGATGAAAATTATCCCTGTGACAGATGCTCTAATAAAAAGATAAAGCACTTCTGAGAAGTTTAAGGTTTCATAAAATATCCATCTACCTTTATTACTTTTCAAAGGAAGTTTTAAAAGAGGATACTATGAACAAGGAAATGGCATTAATGCTAAGAATTAAATATGCAGAATAGAATAAATCTGTTAGCTTTGACTAGTAGACACTTCCAATGATAAAGTCGCCATTTAGCTTTGTTTCACAGCATGAAAAAACATATCTAGGAATCATGGACTATAACAGCTACAGGAAATGAACAAGCATATTATTATTATATTATTAAAAGATGCACATACTGTTGTCTTCAGAATTTAAAATATTTTTGAATTAGAGGATCCTGGAAGTAAAAGGAAGCAACAAGCAGAACAACAACAAGAACCACATGAATGATGAGGGGAAAGGATTGTTTGTTATGATAAGCTTGATAGGAGGAAACCTGGGGTTTCTGTTTTTATGTAAGTTAATAAATGCACACAGTAAAAGCAACCATGCTATTAAAAGAAAAAAACTAAAGACTTAGAGAAAATCGACATGAAGATTGTCTAGTATATTTCTACGTAAAAAGTTTTTTAAAAATTCTTAGACACTAGAAATATCCTACCGTTAGAGTGAAAAATAAGAAGTAGAGTTTAAAGGTCACTTTTTGCCTTATTTTTGTGAAATGGCATCGCGAAAAACTCTCCTCTTACTAGAAAACTGTCAGAGCCAACGATAGCACGTACAGCTTTCAGAGGACACGGGTATGAATGACCACTCCGCTGTCTGCTACGACTTGCTGGGAAGAGAGCTCACTTCTCTTCCCTTGCCTTTGTGTGAGGGTTTTGTTCCATTAACCTCACTATTTAAGGCTGACAACCTTAATTCTTTATAAGTTTTCAGTGACAAGTTTCTTTTCCAGGCTTTTTTCTTCCACAGGACACAGGGAGTACAGTGTGCTCTCTTGGTGACGGATGGCTGTTTCAGTTTGAAAGGGGTTTAAGGTGGAAAGAATTTTAAACAGACCCCTGTGATCTTCCAATCTCTTTAGTTTGCGAGGTTTCCTTTCAGCAATCCTTGCCACCATCCTTCTGCTGTTTGCACTCAATGTTCTTTTGCCACTAGGAGGATAACTGGCATTAAAAATAACTTGTTTCTTTTTTAAACTTTTCTAGCTTCTGAAATTTGGAACGTTAGTTTTCCTAGGGCTTGCCATCGTGTAGCCTGTTATTTGATAGGTTTTATTATTACTATTTTCCATCTCTAAGGTGTTTGCATAGCACTGAGAGTTTATCACTCAAAATGTTTGGAAAATTTATGTCCATTTAGGAAAATAAGTATCTCAGTTATTGATAAATAGACAATCAAGAGCAGTGAGTAGATCCTTTTTTTTTCTTTTACATAATGGCTTTAGGTTAATAAGATAAAATTTCCCAGCCCAAATAATAGAAGATGTTTAATTTTATTACACGAAGATTTGAGAATGGAGTAGGCTAATAACCATTGCTGTGATGCAGGGAAAAAATTAAGAAAACCCACTAATTAAAAAGGGAGGGGAGGGGAAGGGGGGAAGGGGGGGAAACAAAGATGTATCATGTACAGGTACAAAATAACCATGTTGATTATGATCACTATGTATACAGTGTACCAATACATGTTCTTGGTAAAAATAATAAAAAAAAAATAAAAAAAAAACCTCACCATCTCAAATGCACTAAATGCCAACAAAACAAAACAAATGCTCACATACACTTAAAAGCAAAAAGTATAACTCTTCCTCTGAATGACAGTGCAATAGGGAACAAAATTTAATACATCATTACCATACACAGGCACAGTATTTTGATCTCATCTAAAATAGAGAACTGATAACATAGATAACTTCAGCATGCTGGGGTCTGTGCAAGAGGTCTCCATCATTTTGTGAGGACAGTTTAGTTTAAAACGCTACCAAAAGCGTTTTAATTTTCTGTGCTTTTGGATTATATGGAGGAATTTATCTAACATGGTGTTCTCCACTGCTATAGTTTGGCTCTTGAGTGTCCTCCAAATGTCCCTGTGTTAGAGGCTTGGTCCCCAGCTCAACACTGTTGGGAAGTGGTGGAAACTTTAAGAGGTGGGGCCTAGCTGGGCCTGGTGGCACACACCTGTAATTGCAGCACTCAGAAGGCTGAGGCAGAAGGATTGCCTCAATTTTGAGGCCTGCCTGGGCTACACAGTGAGTTCAAGGCTGGCCTGAACTACATAGTGAGACCCTGCCTCAAAAAACAAAACAAACAAACAAACAAACAAAAGGAGTGGGGCCTAGGAGTGAGGCAGGAGAGAGGCGTGGCTAAAACTGGCTGGGAAAGTAGGCGTGGCCTGTTAATTACAAAATCCCAAACAGATGGTGACGTCTCACGAGAATGGCGAGAATGGCCTACACCTGACGTGAGCCTGAGGCCCGAAATTCTACCACCACCTCTCAGGACCCAAATGTAAGTGTTCCCATGGGAGTAGATGTTCTCATGGGTTTCTTCAAGATTTAGAGAGCATAGAGACCCATCAAAGAGATACACAGGGCTATCATATCTTTCCATGATAGCCTGTACCATCTCTCTCAGATATGGTACATATTTTTACTTTCTTTTCATTTTTATTTCCTTTTTTACTTTTTCTTTGTTTGGCCCAAACTCGCTGTGCAGAGCCAGTGTCTCCCAATCTCCATTGTGCCTTTTAAAGTAAACTTTATCACTGCTTTGGGCTGGTTTTGTTCAATTCTTTGAGGTGGGAAGGACCTGGAATTTTAACTCTGGAAGGAGGGATGAGCGATCCAGAACCTGGTAACATTAATTTGGAATACATTTACCCAATAGCAGGAGGACATCTTTGTGCCCCTAAGAATGTGACCTCAAAGGGGATCATGGGACAGCGACTTTTCCTTTCTCACACCTTTGCTTCGCCATGAGGTGAGTGGGTTTGCCCTGCCAGGTGGTCCCACTTCTATGGGCTGCCTTGCCACAGGCCCAGAGCAGTGGGGTGAGTTGATCATGGATCAGAAACTATGGATTGGAAACTCCAAAACTATTGACCAAAAGAAGAGTTTTCTCTTTACAATTTGATTATCTCAGGTATTTGTTACACTGATGGAAAGCTGGCTCATGCACCCACAATCATTGTTTACAATGGTAAAAATGTTAGGAAAACTTCAGTCAGCTCAGTTGTATGCAACCACACAATGAAAACACAGTGTGTAAAAATAATGACATAGAAAGCTTTTTACAATACGTTGTTAAATTGCAAAGCAGGTTTTAAAGCAATGCTTATAATGTGAGCACATTTAAAAAATTATAAGCATGTGGCTGGGTAGTGATTAGAGAAGGACCAGAATGATACACATCAAACTAAACAAGTGATTATTCCTGAATGTGGAATAAGAATTATTTTCATTTCTGATTTTGCCCATCAATATTTTCTAATCTATGAATATGAATTACTTTTTTGAAAATAAAACATTTCCAATTAACTTTAATCTTCTATCATTTGGAAACGTCTAAGGCAGACATTCTTATTTCCTAACGCTAGCTGTAAAAGAGAAATCCTGGCTGGGGATTTAGTGGTTAGAGTGCTTGCCTCACAAGGACAGGCCTTGAGTTTGAGCCTCAGCACTAAAAAAAAAAAAAAAAAAAAAAAAAAAAAAAAAAAAAAAAAAAAAAAAAAAAAAAAAAAAAAAAAAAAAAAAAAAAAAAAAAAAAAAAAAAAAAAAAAAAAAAAGAGCAAAAGAGAGAGAAATGCTCAGATTACAAATGGGATATGCCACACATATATAAAATAAATGAGACTTTGAAAATTTGAGAAAAGTAACTTCAACCTCTAAAACACCATAAAAATATTTTTAATTCTTGATACACATTTGTAATAGCTTTAAATGAAAATGATAATGGTGTGGTGTATCTGAGACATTGGGAAGTGGTCCATATGTAAATTCTGACCATTTCCTTCTTTGTTTTTTGACATTATCTGAATTGTATTCTAAGAGCACAGAAATCAGATAATTGAAATAGCTCAAAGGATTATTTATAGATTGCTTCATACAATATTGTTGTTTGGAGATGAAAAAAATGATTTTGCTTCATTAATTTGTTTACTCCATTGTAGATGCCTCAGATGAACAAATTTGTGATTACTCGATCTTTATATTTTTGCTGGAGTAAATCTAATAGAAGTACACTCTCAACCCAAATATACCAATATATAAAAATATAATGCAGTTTCAAAGACTTCTATACTCCTCCAAGATGTCTTGTTTTTCTCCTTTGTGCTTTTTTATGCTCAAATTACTATATTAATTTCATTGTCTCCCAAATTCGTTTTCTCCACTCTATATGTCTCCAGCTTCTACTCTTTCTCTGACAAATGCTTATTACATTTTCCAGCTCTTAAAATGTGCTTTAATTTCTATAAGCGCAAGATATAAAGCTGATATTTTAATATGTTTCTGATGTGCAGTTGTCATGGCTGTCTCGAAATCATGTAACAGATGGAATCTTTATACTCCCAATTCATTATTTTCATATTTGAAATAAAAATGGCTTATTCTTTACTTATATCTGTCAGAACAAACGGTAACTTTACTTCTGCCACTTCATGCTGCCGTGATTTATTAGCTGGTAAAGACATTTGTGAATTCCACTCTAAAAGCATAGAAATTGCGTAAATTAATTATATTATTGACCCTGATGTTCAGAGTTAAGATTTGTCATGACAGTTTGGATTTATGTACCGATTCATTCTTATAGTTGAAAAGATATATTGGTGGATATCAGTATGGTTCCTGTAGACTTGAAGAATCTATAGCTGGTTGGCTTTTGCCAATAGATGAGTTACATTAGCAACTACAAACCTAAATGTATGCAAGGACCAGGCAAGCAATCCAAAGAGGAGGAAAGAGCTATATTCTTTCAAAAATAATACAGACCTAACTGCCAGTTGACCTTTAGCCTCCATGTCTGGGAGATGGAAGGGGGTGGTGAAGGCTGGAGACTGCAAAAGACAGACAAATTACTACTTACTGCCAATCAATTGTTGCAACTCTTACAGCTATTCTAGAGATGTTCATGGATTGATAGTCTCCCAAATATTATGTATGGTAGTCCTATTCTTCTGCTAAGGACGCTGTAACAGAATGCCACAGACTGAGTGGCTTAAACAACACAAGTGCATTTTCTCACCCCTCTGGATGTCGGAAGTCCAAGGTCAAGATGTTTCTGGTGAAATGTCTCTTCCTGACTTGCAGACAGCCATCTCCTCACGGTGCCTCAGCTGGCCTTTACCTTGGTGTGTGCCCCCGAGAGAGCCATCTCTGGTCTCTCCTTTAGTTGTGCTGTTATGGGTGCCTTGAAGTCCTGAACTGATTTGAAATCTTCACCTTTCACGGTCATTTTGACTTTGAGGAAGAGCCAGAAATCATACGGTGCCAGATCTGGTGAATAAGGTGGGCAAGAACATGCTGTAATGTTTCTAGGACCCCGCCTCTCCATTGGCTGACACGACAGCAGCATTCGTTGTATGTTTTTTATCACAGCTCAAAAAGACAACAGATGGCTTCCCAAACTGCTTTAGAAAATTGCAAGAATTATGGGATGTGTCCTCAAAGTGAGGGGGGCAGTATTCGGAGGGGGATTAGTGGCAATGTATCTTTTACTATAATAATTTTTTATTTATTCACCATATATTTTGATCACTCTTTGTAATTTACGTACATGTATAAATCTGCCAAAATGAAACCCAATAATCTGTATAATCAATATGCTCTGATATAAAGGATACTGGTTGATTGATAGAAAACCAAAGAAAATAATTAGTGGAAAAAGGCACATCAAAACTATCTTGGTCAATATAAATTCGTATGATGATCTCAGCACTACAAAATGCTCGTATTCAGACAGGACGGTTAACAAAATGCTTCTGAAGATGTAAATAATTATCATGGTAAGTTTAGGGTCATAAAATGGCAGAGCTAGTGACATCATCTTCCCCCAGTTAGGCAAGCACCCAGACTTTCTTTCAGAAGTCTTCCAGGTGTAGATGTTGCCAATCCTGTCTCAGACACAATGCACCATCTTCAGATAATGAAGGTGAAAAATTTACTTGAAAATTACCTTAAGGAACGTGAGCGCCATCCTACAAGACAGTATTTCTCAGACCTCTGCAAAGTAGAATCAGTCTGGGTGACTGTTAAAATGGAAGGTTTGGCCCCAATGCAATCTACTGAATCAGCATCTCCACAGAGCCCAAACCTCAGATTCACCTGGCAGTAGTAACTGAGTTTTAAGCAGGGAGAGAAAAATCCAAGTGTTTTCTAAAAGTTAATCTGTAGGGATACAATGAGTAGATTAGAGTACAGGAAATGAGACCAATAAATGAACATCTTGTTTATTGGACTTTGCATAAAATTGTAGAGGATTTAGACTAGGGAATAGAAATAGAAAAGAACCCACATGAGAAAACAATATTAAGAAACAATTGGCATTACTGACAGAGTTGTAAATGTAGCCAACAGTGCTGATCTCTTCCATGCCTTAGAGAATAAAGTCAGACCACGAACTGCATCTTCATATTGTGATATCGTAAAGCACCCTGGTTGTGCATTTGAAACTCACAGCACAATTCAGCACACTACCTGTACTTCAAGTGCTCAGCCATGACATAAATGGCCAGAGTTTATTGTGCTGTCTGTTCAGTGAAGGGTTTCCTTTTGTCATGACAATTTTTTTCAGTGTATAAGACATTATTTCTTTGAGTTATGCTGTCATCTTCCTTTTTGCCTCAGGGCTGTCTTTTGAAGTGACAAGTCTCTTGCTTATTTGCCCAGGCATGCTGGCTTCTTAAATTCAAATTTGTATGAATTTCAACCCAATTCATCTGCTTTAACCCAAGTCTAGAGTCAAAATTATATTTTGGTATAGTTTTAATAAAAACTTAACATTAAAGTATACCTCACAAGAAACCATTTTAAGTGTAAAATTCAGTTGTGTTAAGAATATTCACATTGTTGTGCAACTGTTACCAAACAATTCTCAAAGCAATGGTATTACACTATCCATCTCCAGAACTTTTTCATCATCCCAACCTGAAACCCCATACTCATTAATTAAACAACATCCCTGTTTGTCCTGCCCCAGCCTCTGATAACTGCTATTCAACTTTCTGTCTGTACAAATTTGCCTATTCCAGGTGTCTCCTGTAGGTGGCAATTTACAGCATGTGTCCTTTTGTGTCTGGTTTATCTCATTTAGCACAATGTCTTCAAGACTCATCCATGGTGGACTTTCTTCCATTTCAGAGTTGAATAATATTCCATTGTATGTATATATTACATTTTGTTCATGTCTGTCTACTGATCCACATATGGGTTGTTGCCAGCCTTTGGGCATTGTAAGTAATGCTGCTATGAACATGAGTACAGTATTCAAATATCTATTGGAGACCCTGCTATCAATTCTTTTGGGTATATCCCCAAGATTGGAATTGCTTCACTGAGAGCAGTTATTCTTAAAACCAAGCTATTCAAATCTATATTAAGAAAAGATGGTTTGGGGCATTCTTCCCAGCAGGTTCAGTGAATATGAGACAAACAAGGCAATGGTATTACAGTGTGGGGCTTGTGGGAGGCTAGTTAGGGTTAAAGCCCTTTATACAAGTCCCAGGGAGCCTGGAAGCCCCTTGGCCCTTTTACCTTGTAAGGACACACAGATGACACCATCCAGAAAGAATGAGCCCTCCCAGACCCCAGATCTGCTGGGACCTTGATCTGGGACATTCCAGCCCCCAGGACTATGAGCAATACATTTCTGTTGTTCACACAGTCTAAGGGTTTTATTAAGCAGACTAAGATAACCCCCAAATTACTTTATCCCACTAGTATATTTTAAATTCTGAAGGAGCCACATTCTCCCAAAGCATGACTCAGTAAAAGCAAGCTGAGCATTAAAAAGGTACACCCTTATTTTTGGAACAGTAATGAGGTCTTGCAACTGGTCTACTAGTTCTACCAGTGTGGCCTAAAAATCCCTGGACCTCTCCTAAGTTCCGTTGTGTGATGTTTAGATTGTGCCAGAGGGCAAATGTGAGGTATCTACAACTTGTACGTGCCATTTGGCAATTTTAGAGTCAAAAAGAGACCGACAGCCTTTGAAAAGTTTCTGCTGAAGCTGTGATAAATATTTTTTGGTGGGATGCTGTGTGAGCATTTGCTCAATTTGTACTATAAATGTAATCCAGACTTAAAAACAGGCCCATAAAGATGGTGTACCAGTTCTCTGACTGCTTGAGAATGCTCCTGTTGCCTCTGCACAGTCCTTCTATAGTTCGTACCTCTTTGTCTGCACAGAGGCTGACGCCCTAACCAACCTCATCTCCCTTGAATGCCACGCGCACCTGGGGAGGATCCCACGGTTAGACCTGAGGTTTGCTTTGAAGATGTGTTGCTTTTTTTTCAAGCTTTGATGCTTGTTCGTAATCTTCAGTTGCAAGGTGTAAAACATTAAGGGATCACTTTAATTACTTTGTCCTGTTTGAAGCAATAAACAGCTACTGATGCTGATTTAAAACAGAAGACAAGCTAACCCATTTTAATCCGTGAGGTCAATTTATTTGGATTATGCTCTTAAACTAAAGTAATTATGAGTTAGCACAACAAACTGGAAGGTGAAAGGGAAAGGGCGTCTTTTCTTCTTTGTCTATGGGTGTCCTGAATGTGTGAGACAGATGTTTGAGACAGATGTGCTCCATCAAGACTCCCGGTGGGTCTACTAGGAGTTCTGATGTACATCCTGCTCCTGGTCTATTAGAGGCAAAACTAACTTCTGCACTGTGGCTGTGTGAGGCTTTCCTTTCTTTGTTTTTTGTTTGTTTGTTTTGATAACATTTTAACAATTTCCTGAAAAAAGGAGAGCATTTTTTATTTATGCCCTTTAGGCAAAGGACTGGTGATCCAGAGAAGGAATGAGAAATTCCTTATGAACACTAGAAAACCTTCCATTTGATTTTAGTTGATGAGCTGCAATCCTGGCCCTTCTGTTCAAGAAAATCATCAGAATTGACACAAATGTTCACAATTTCCTTTTCCTCAATTCACTTCATTCTAATTTCAACCAACCTCCCCGTCTTACCTCCCACTATTCTTCAAATATATTCTACATATACTCTGGTCCAGAAAAAAAATATTCGCATATGTTGACTCAGATGTGAAAAAACTTACATAACTTCCTTTAATTTTACACGTCTTTCCACTGATGAGTGAAAAACTTGACTTTGCCAATTAAAAGTGTCAAGCCTCTTTTGATTTAAAATAGCGCCTTTAGCTTAACCGCTACCTCTTTCGGGGTTCGCCCCCTTTCCCGGGTGTGCCGGGCCTCCTCACCCTTCCTTCCTTGGCCCCCGTGGGAGGAGGACGGGACCCCCCTAGGCGGCCGTGCTGTGCCTGCTTGGATGGCGCTGGGCCGCATGCTTCCTGCGGCACAGTGGGGCGCTCTGTGGGCGTCTTGCCGGCACCATACTGATGCCTGGAGTCTCTTGTGGACTCCGGAGAAGACCCCTTGACCTTTGCAGACTGTCTAGCACGCCAGCTGCTCTGCTGTCCAGGCCTCCTTGGCACTGCTGGGCCTCCCAAGAGGGAGGCCGTCTGTCTGTTTTCTCTGCTGCCCAAAACCCTGCGCATCCTCCCAAAGCTGCCCTGAGTTCCCGGGCTTAGTAGTTCCCCTTAGCCTGGCTGGACGTGGTGCTCTGCTGAATTCGGGCCTTCTTTAAGAGGCTCAAACCCTTCCAGGCTGCCTCTAACATTTTTTTTTTTTTTAATTTCTTCCAAGTCCAAAGTAGGCCAGGCTCTCAAAGGCAGCCTCGTTCCCTTCTCTTGCACTGTCTGGCGTTTCCTCCCTAGAGGGCGGGGTTTTACTCTCCTCTGTGTGGCAGGAATTTTTTTTTTTTTTATTCCATTCTCCTTTGACCTTCTCCGAGACCAGTCCTCCAAACGTTGGTTCTTTATACAACAGTGCTGTCTAAGGTCTGAGAAAAACCTTCTACTCCTGCTTGCACGTCCAATTTGGGGGACTGTTATTTATTTGGAGACATTGTTTTGAAAAGGTAGTTTGAAGCTACAGGCTGAGCAAGGGCTCCTTTGTTCTCGATGGCAGTCTCTCTTCCTGGCCCTGCAAAACATTGTCTTCAGCCTCCTGGCTTAAATAGAGGGAAAGCTGCAGGATTTAAAAAACAACCCACTAACAACCAACCAAACAAACAAGCAAGAAACTCACTCTGGAAATACTAAGGAGGAAAAATACAGCATATGGTGTTTCAAAATATTGCTTCCTACAACCAGCCAAACTAAACTATGTCTCTTCCTTCAAGTAAGTCCAGGGATTCAGTTCTAACTTCATACTTGCTTCGCTGTTGCCTGGATTTTTGCATCGGTTGATGTAGGTGATTGCTCCTTTCATTGCAGATTTATTAAAAGGAAAATTAGCAATGAAGATGACTTTTTTGTGGATGCTAGAGCTAGTGCACCTTGTCTTTGCTTCACAGACACCTTGCACTGAGAAACAAATGAAAATACAAAACATTCTGTGTGGTAGATGCATATTTGCATAACCCGGTGTCAACTCCTAGTAACAGAAAGCTCTCTGGCTGGTGGAGGTGACCTTATCCACTAAGGCTGTGAAAAAAGTGGGCTCAAAACACATGGAGTGCAAAACTCATCACTCTACCAGTATTTCCAAGAACTCTTGAGTGGGACAGATTTTTTTGTTTTTGTTGTCTCTGTTATGGTTTAAATCTAAAACGTTCCCTTCAATGGTTCACGTGTTCAGAGGTGGCTTTTGATAGGTGATTGGATCATGAGAGCTCTAACCCCCTCCATGGCTTACTGTATTGATGGATTTATAATTTATGACCCAATGGGAGGTGATGAAGACTTAGGAGGTGGGGCCTAATTGAAGGGATTGGGTCACAGAAGTGCGACCTGTATTTTGTCTCCAGCCCTTTCCTCTCTGACTCTCTCTCTCTCTCTCTCTCCTTCTCTCTCTCTCTCCCTCACTCAGCTGCTATGTGAGCGGCTTTGCTCTGTGACATCCTTCCACCATGATGTTTTTGCTGTGCACACAGTAGGCCTGAAAGCAATAGACCCAGCTGACCACAGACTGAGCCCTCTGAAGCTGTGAGCCAGAATCAACCTTTCCTCCTTTAAATTGTTTTTGCCAGATATTTTGTCACAGCAACGAAAAGCTGAATAACACACCTCATAACCCTGATTGGTGCCTGATCACCCATATTTTCATTTTCTCTCTCACCTCCCCTCTTGCAGGTGTAGGTATTACCCTTTCTTTCCTCTCTTCCTCCCCTTGTGATCGCAGATATGTAACTTAGCCTCTTTTTCTCTGGTTTCTGAAAAAGACTTGCTCAAAGCAAACACGAGTTGAAGACATTGGCTGATGATACAGGAATGGGGCAGTAGCCAGGAGAGCTTTGCTCTTTGTAACCCTTCTTTTCTGTCTGGACACTCGTACAATTGAGAACCTCTCACTAACACCACCTGCCTTACTGGGTTCTTTCTCACCCACCACCCAGCTTCCTGGTCCACAGCTCCTCTCCACAGCCAGCATCGCCCCCACTCCCCTCATACTGTCCTCCTACATTTAAATATTTCTGTATTGATTAGCTTTTGCTGCTTTATAAACCATTGCTAGTAGCCATTTGTTTAGCCGGTGTTTCTGCTGGCTCAGCAGTGTGGACTGGATCCCGCTGAGCGCCTGCAGGAATCTGCTGTCACTTGTAGGTCAGCTTTGCTTTTCTGTCTGGGCTTTCACGTGGCCTCAGTGGGGCAATGGGGCTGATTTGCATCCACTCCACACAGTCTCTCCTACTCCAGTGGAGGAACCTGGCTCTGTAGAGGCTGAGCTGGGCTCCAAGAGAACAGCCAGAAGACGATAGGATTCCTGAGGCCCAAGAACAACTGGTACCCATCTCTTCTAGTGGAAAGACAAGTCCCAAGGACCACTTGGTGGGAAGCCGCAAAGTCACATTGCAAAGAGGCGTCTTCATGGTGGGAGTGGGGAAGGAGGCATCTAGGGCAAATCCTAGGGGCCCTCCTTCCATAACCAAAATAGTCCTTAAGTGGTTCTCACTAAAGTACATCTCTTTCCACTCAGAAGAATTTTTCAGTCACCTCTTTAACATCTGGCTTTTTTTCTTTCCCAAAACATATGGAAATAATGTCGGGGTGTGAGTGTCTGTGGGCGAGGGGGTTAAAATTCAAAGTACTTGCTTTGGATCCTGGGATTATGGTGATAATTTATTTTTTAAAATCATCAACATCTGTCATTATAGTGCCCTTAAGATAAGCAAACAATATAAATGCATATTTACTTATGCTTCATTTAGACTTATCCCGTACAGACTTCTACAAGGACTACATACTAACCCCTACATGGTGGGGATCAGACAGACTTCTAATTACTCTGATATTTGCTAGAGAAATGAGTCAACCCCAAACTAGGAGACAGATGTTAAAGTAGAGACCATTTCTTATTATAAAATGCAACATAAAGCAAAGATCCTTTTCAATTCAATTTCCAAAATAATAGAATTAATAAAGAAGTGAAATAGGATTTAGCTTTCTGTGAAAATTATAATAATAAGAAAAGCACAGCATTCCTTTTCTAAGGAAAAAGAAGCTGATGAGGAAAAATAATCAGTTCTGAGAAAGCAAATTTCAACAAGTTTAGGGCCCCGGCAAAACAGATAAATAAAGGAAGAAAAAGCCCTGGTGGGAAGAAAAAGACCTGGTCCAGATGAGCTGGATGCTCTTGAAACAAACAATTTTGGCAGGTGAACAAGCTATATGGGAAATGCAGGACAGGGGCCAGAACGTCAAGCTGGCAACCCAGAACGCTGCGAAGTTCTGAAAGGCAAATTAGAGACCCACCAGAAGATGTGCAGCCAGATCACCAAGGGTGAACAAAAAGAGGGCCCCAGAGGTGTAGGGACCACATCAAAGCGAAGAAGATAATGGAGTGTGGCGCGGACATAAAAGACCTCGGGAAGCCATTCATCAGGTGCATAGTAAAAACCAAATTATTACTGACAATTTAACTAAATAACCAGCCCTAGATTCATCTGTTTCTCTGCAAGCCTGTTGCCTGGCCCTGTAATCATCTGCTACTAAGATACTCTCAGTTGCAAATAGCAGAAATCCTACCTCAAAATGACCTTTTCTTTCTTTTCTGTGATGCCAGTGATCTAACCCAGAGCATCCTCACATCCTAAGCACATGCTCTACCACTGATCTGCACCCCCAACTCCTCAAAAGGGCTTTTAAAATAATGGGGATTTATTGATTCATGTGAATGAAAAGTCCAAAGGTAGATTGATCCTTAGGTAAAATTTGATCAAGGTTTGAATTCCCCTTTGTGGATTTATCTTGACTGCACCTGTCCTCTTTGCAGGGAAGTCTCATTTTAATAGGCTGCTTCGCTTCATCTTTGCAGATATTTTGTTTTCTGAAAGTCACACGGTGTGGCACCTCTGCATAGGGATCCATCGGAGCTGCTTTTCCAGTAGATCAGATGACATTAGCAATTTTAGCAATAATACATTTTTAAATAAAGGCATGTACACCTTTTTAAAACATACTGCTATTGCACACTCAATAGACTGTAGGATAATGTAAATATCACTTTTATATGTACCTAGAAACAAAAATAAATTTATAACACTTGCTTTATTTTGCCTCATTATGGTGGTCTGGATTCCCTTCTGGCTTCCCTCATGGTCACAAAATGGCTGCAGCAATTCCAGTCCTTATGTCTTCACATCACACCATTCAGAGGCATTTCTCTTCTGCCAAACACAGAGCAAACTCTCTGGCCTTCAGTCTAATTGAACTGATTTTGGGGATCAGCAGACAGATTGGCTTAGGTCTAGGTGTGTCCACCCTTGAAAAACAAGGCATTTGATAAGGGCTGATTTATGCTGATTTAATTGGGTCGTGTTGAGATGGACACGGGAGGCTTCATGTCACCCAACCTACATAGCTGATACAAAATAAGGTACGTTTACAGTGGAGGAAGCTAAAAAATGGCTGCCTCAGGTGGTTTGGGCAATGGAGAAGGAGCAGAAATGGACTTTTCTATTCTAGTGTTTTCTAGTTTGAGTGAATATACAGGCAAGTAATCAGAAACAAGGTCACCATGTAGCACACCATGCAGGCCAGAAAAATAGCCTCAGGGAGTGAACCTTACCCTGGATCTTGCCCACATCTGCCTGAAAGCAAAGCGGGGATTCCCGGATATTGAAGGGGGAATAGCTGCTATGTGGTCTTCACCTTCTGACTTACTGTGAGTGCTAAATGTGTGGGGTCCTGATGCCAGCTCTCATATGGCATCTTTGAAACAGGCAAACATTCTTGCACCGTCTCACTTCATAATAAAGCTAAAAGCATTTCAATATACATTCAATTCTTCCACATGTAATTACTATCTGAATAAATTCCAATTCCAGTGAAATTTAATTGAGGTATATAAATGTGCAAGATAATGTTTTTATGCTCTTGAATTAACAAGTGATTTTTGCTCTGTAAAGGATAATTTCAATGTTTTCTCTTTAATTACTACCTTGATTTTTTTTTTTTTTTGTGGTGCCGGGGATCGAACTCAGGCCCTTGTACTTGCAAGGCAAGCACTCTAATCACTGAGCTAAATCCCCAGCCCCCACTACCTTGATGTTATCAAAATTTCTAGAAAAACATTTCAATCTCTTGGACGAAGTGTCTGGAGTAAGTCTCTAAACTTCATCTTCAAAATAAGAATAATTAGACTTACTTTATAGAATATCATGAAGATTCAAGGAGGGAAGAGATGAAAAGATAGTATAACAGTGCTTGCCATAGCTAATATCTTTACTAAAGGTAAGACGTGAGATAATGGTGATATGTAATAATAATATCATTATTATTCCATTTTGTCTGGATTTATTCAGTTCTCAGACTGGACCTATCAGACTGGTGTTTATTACCCTATTTTACAGATGAGACACAGAGAGGTGATAAATAAGGCTTTGATTTTCCAAGGTTTTAAGTAACTTTTTGGGGGGGTAGGTTGCTAAGATTCACACTTTAAAAATAACTTCAGATTTTCTAATCTCTTTTACTTTCCTTGAACTTTCTTCTAAGCTACTTAGTTGAAACACAGCAAATACATGAATGAGAGACTCTGCTATCAATTCACGTTGAAAGCAATTTATTAGGTTATTATTTTATAAATGCTTCTCCCTTCCTGGCTCTTCCTCTTGATAGTTTTAGTTTATAGACTGCATAATCTTGCAATTAGGCTTAAATCTGTAGCCTAACATTTGGACTTACATATCTAGCATGTAGCAAGTAGTCTTTAATATTTATCAAAGGAATGAATGAACAAAGCATAATACCAGAAACAACAAGATTCAGGTGGAGAGGGAAACCATTGCTCTTGCTCAGGAGAAGGGAGCTTTCCCAGAGGCTCCCTGCCTACCAGGAGATTTCGTTTTGGTCAACACTGGACCTCACGAACAATAAACAATCTGAACATGAACTAAAAACATAATGGACTCACCCTTAAACCAATTGAACCCATATGCAAGACACTTAGCTATGTAGAAAAGAAGTGGCTACCTAACCAGAACTGAGGTTCTTTTGCAAGGGCGGGGGATAAACAGATTCTAGTTGGGGAACGATGATGATCACAACACCAGATAAATGCTGACTCAAGGAAAGCTGACATACCCTACACGAATTTAAAGGCAAGAAAGCATTATTCAGGATCAAGAGTTGCTTTATCTAATGGTAAATATTCAGGAAGCTGTAATTGTTCTGATTCCGTATCCTCCTAAAAATAGTCTTCAAATACATAAAGCAAAAAATAAGTAGAACTGCAAAGGGAAATTACCACTCCATAATTACAGATCATAGTGGAAGATTTTTAACATACTTTCACAAAGATTGAGTAGAACAAAATTTAGTAAGAGTTAAGAAAATATGAACAACAAAATTGTTAAGCTTAATGTGATCCACATATACGTGTATTTTTATGCTTTGTATGTATGCAGTGCTACAATCAAAAACAGTAAATACATATTTTAAGTACATATTGAGTATCTATAAGTGTCGATCCCATCCTTGACCACAAAACTCAGCAAGAAAACAAAGCAATAAAATTACTAATGCAATCAGTAGCTAAAGATAGCCCAGAAATTGATGCATTAAAAATTTTAAAACCCACTTCTAAATAATTCATGGGTCAAAATATAAACCATATTGAAAATTACAAAATAGAACTGATTGCCAGTGTGAACCCCATCTATTAAAATTGTGCAGTATTATTTGCAGGGAAAAATTCAGTCTGAGGAAACTGGGGCCAGTCTTTTTCAAACAGTTTATTTTTATCCAAAATGCTTGCACTGATAGGAAAATGCAGGAAAACATTTTACTTCCTCTGTGTGTATTGGGAAAACTGTCCTTTGTTCCTTCTTTCCTTGGGTAGAGTTTTCGTGAACGGTCAGGCTGGGTCCATGTGTCATACACGTTCTCTTTATTAAGCATTTTAGTAGCAATTTTATACAAATGGCCTGATGATGTCAGCCTTTCTGCACTATCCCCACAGGGGAACATTTTCTGTATTCTAGTCTGGTATCTATTCGAAGAGTCTCTTATTCCTCTGTCTGACCACTCAGGAAGATATCCAGTTTGCTCCCAGAATTGCCAACCTGATCATCTTCTGTGGACCCCATCAGTTTCTTAGCAACTCTGCCCATTGTTAACCTTGTCTTGTTAGAACATCCTCATATGCAAATTTACAAATCCATGGAAAAAGAGAGACATTAGCATAAAGCCATGCAAAATCTCCCTTCTAGCGGTAACTCAAATGAAATGAATTGCACGCTCAACATGATTCCAAGAAGGAAGGAAGAAATTGACATTGAACTGTCTGCCCTGTAGACAGGGTTTGCACAGAAACTTTTGCTTGAATGTCTAGTAGTGATGATGATAAACTCAAATAAGAAAGACAAATGCAATAATTTCAGCTTCCAGGTATAGTATTTTTAAAACACATTATTATTTCATCTCAAATTGACTTCTTCCCCTGGGTATTTAAAAATGCATAAATATTGTTCCTGATGATTTGTTACACTACAGAATGATTTCACACATGGTTGCATTAATGAAAACCCATTTCAGTTATCTTTGACTTCACTCTAAGACCACAACTCTTGGCACTCTTAACTGAATAAAGGGTAGATTTCCTTACACATATTTCACGATAATAGCTTTCATTTTATTTTGGTTGGCTAGATGTATATTGCCTCTCCAAGATCTCAATTATATAACCTGAGATTTCCACATTGTTTTTGACAGAAGAGTGGAACAAAAATAAGTTACATGGACAAAATTTGAAACACATTATATAGAATTGAAAGGACAATGATGAAAAAGTCGTCCGACTTAACAGCAATCAAATCTTGAAATGGAATTTTTCTTGAACAAGCAGACAGTTCAAAGTATTTGGTTATGCATCACTGTTTTCTGAGCCTCGAAATGTCATACGGCATCACCGCTCAACTATGGTACGTTTACAGCTGAAATGGATGCAGTAAACATCAAACTGTTGTTCCAGTGTCGAGGCAGACTCAGCATTAAGCAATTCTGGCTTGAGCATCACAGAAAGCAAGCAAGACTCTGCAGAACTGAGCAGAAATAACAAGATTTTGTGACTGTTACAATGATGTTCTCCTTTGTCATTCCAACAGGATTAAGCTATTTAACCTCTAATGCTACAGAGAAGGTTATATTGGATTCTTAGTGTCTCTAACTCAGTATTTTATATCATTTGGACCCTTATGTGCATCTGATGAAAACAACGGACTTGTATGAAAATAACAATTCTCAAAATTTTGACTGTAACGTTAGTAGATTTATGGACCCTTAAATTTACTCATGAATGCCAGTTGCATACCTCTACCCTCAGGAATCTGAGAATGCAAATACTCCGGAAAATATGAGTAGTCTATCTTTTGAAATCTAAAATCTTCTTACTAAAACTCTGATGTATATAGAGATCTTGAGTAAATTTTTTTAAAAGATTCATGAGAATTTTTTTTTTGTTTATGCAACTTTATTGAAGAAAAATAAATCAATTACTAGCAGAGCTATTAGTTGATCACTCATCCATTGACAACTTGCATCATTTACTCAGTGCTATATTAAACAGTGTATTGGAAGACAGATTAACTAATAGCTCCAAGCCTCCTAACAGTTTAAATGAAAATTACAAAATGTTTTGAGACCCTATTTTGGAATACGAAGGGTGTTTGAGTTCCAATTTCCATTCTCTGTAGAACAAGAACAGGTCATTCCTTTATTGACATGCATAAAATACATCACATTTTCTGTTCTGCGGCTGCTATAAATTCAATACCAATTCTCCAGCCACACCAGTTATGAGCATAAAGTATATCATGAGAATTTTTATAGAGAAAAAAACACGTGTAACTGCTGTAAGGATGTTAACATTTGTAATCTTTCAACTAAAAATCTACAGCCATCTCAAAAATGAATAAAATGTGAGATTTTTTTTCTTCTTTATTCTTCCAGGTAAGAAACTTCTAACTCATAAGTCATCAGAGCCGGAAGAAAATGTTTTGTGGCTCTGACAAATGGCTCTGGAAGTTTGGATTGAAATTCTGAAGATGTTTCCAACTGAAGGCCCCTTTTAGTATTCTGTCAAAGACGACATCCCACACTCAAAAGCTGTTTTGAGTAGGAACATGGGGAAATGGTTCCCTTTTGAAGAGTGTTCCACGACTTCTCTTATAGCATATGTATGTGGTGGTTTTATAACATACCCAGTATAATTATTTTGTATTCAAAGGAAGAAAAGTGAGCATTTGGTGTTTGAAAGGAGCCATACACACAGCGTTATGGTTGTTTACACCAGAGTTTTATTTTCCTAAAGAAACCTCTCTCCTGAACATTAAAAATTAAGTTACTTTTGGCTCAGAAGCAACAGAATCTGGCTGTTAACAAAACCAAATGCATTGCCAATATATGCTGCTTTAGCAAGCCACTTGAAATCCTGGAAATGTTCTTTGTTGGCACTGTTTAGATAAAATTGAAATATCTGATGACATTTTCCCTTGAAGCTGAGACTTTTTAAAAATGTAAATGTGTGATAAAGCTGAATGTTATACGTGTTTCCATTTGTCACTGAGCACAGGGAACACAACTTGTGATCACTATGATTGGCTTATACCCTCATTTTCTAGTCTGACCACAATATTTAATGAAGAGTAGAAAGCACATTAACAGCCATTATATCAGTCAGGACGTAGGTACTGCTGCAGGTCAACCAGAATGAGAGAGCTTATTTTCCTCCATTGCACAGACTTTCAAACTGGTGCAGAGACTCTGCTCTGATATGGTTGTTACTAAAACATCCTATGAACAGCTAGCTCATTGTGTTTACAATTCACTTGCCAGCCAAAAGGCTTTTGAAGTGATTCTAACCCCATGAGTGGATTAATCCATTGATGAGATCATAATGTCATACCATTATCAGAAGATGATGGAGACCGGAAGTGGGGCCTAGTTGAAGGGAGTGACTCACCGGGCACTGCCCTTGGGAACTGTATCTGGTACCTGCCCACCCTGGTTGCCATGAGAACAACTTTCCTCTGCCACATCCTTTGACTGTGATAGTTCTGCCTTCCTAAGGCCTTCAATCAATGGAGCAAACCAACCATGGACTTACACTGTGAGCCAAAACACGTAAATCTTTCCTCCTTTCTTAGGTGTTTGATCACAGCGACAGAACGCTAACACAAGCCCACCTCATCAGGTGCCCTTCTCCTCTCTTGGTGTGATGTTGTTCTAAAGCGTGACCCTCATCTGCATATTCCACGACAGTCCATGAGGTCAAGAAAGAAAGTTAGGAACGTTGCATGGACCATTCCTGCTTTTGCCAATTTGATTGGCTTGGGAGCTGCCTAAGGGTCAGCGAAGTACACTTGTGAGTGTGTCCTGCTGGATCATGGAGGAATGACTTTGGGAACCATATCTGGTCCCTGCACCTTCCTCTGCCACCACGCCCTTCTGCCATGATGTTCCTGCCTTGGAGCCGGCCAACCGTGGATCGAGCTTCTAAAATTGTGAGCCATGTTAAACTTCTCCGCCTTTATGTTGTGCATGTTGGGTATTTGGTGCCAGCAATGGGAAAGCTGACTAATACACCGCCCCTTAGGGCACAATTTTAATGCTGCACTTCCCTGCGAGAGGCTGGAAAATGTCACCTGTATTCTGAATAGCCGTATGCCAGCTCGCATGGCCTAATACCATTGAAGAAAGAGAGAATGACGTTGAGGACAATTAGGTCACCATTTCCTATGAGTCAAGTATTTTGGAGTTTGATCTTCAAATATGAGTTCACTCCCTATAATACCTGCCTGAATATAGAACTTCTAAGTCAACTTTTTTCAGGTCTTTATCATGGACCACAACACTTAACTAAACGAAACGTTTTTTGTCTCTTTCATAAGATTTTTTGTGATAAAAGAGGAGAAAAGAAAATAAAAATCATGGGGTACTTTCTTCTTAATATTTCCACTGGATTAATATTAAGTATCTAAGTATAATTCAATGCCATTATAAAACAAAATACCTGGTAGCATGCATGTATGATTGGAGCTTTCTTTAGATCCAACCAAACTGGGAACTTGGTTTTCTCACAGCAGGGACAGCCAAGGAGCTGGCTACCAGCACTACCAGTTAGTTGTCCCAAGTCCTGATTTGGGGAACACATTTGGGGGTGGGTATCAGAGGATTTTTTAAAAATTGCAAATGACAAAATTTGACGGTGACTGACTTACAGGGAAAAAAAAGGAAATTATCACAGTAATATAAGGATTGCTCATGGATGAGAAAGCTAAAAGTCCAGGTCTCAGGAAGGCTAACATTAGGGATCTACTGGAAAGACCTTTCAGGACACCTTCGCTCTAGTGAAGCAGCTCTGCCATGTTCTGTCCTCAATGCTATGCTCTGGGTTCCACTTCCTGGAAAGAGACTCTGAAGGTTGGTGTTATGGGCTGCATTGTGCACTTGCAAATTTCTTATGTTAATTTCCTAATTCCCAGCACTGAAGAACATAACTATATTTGGAGATAAGGCCTACAAAGATGTAACTAAATTAAAATGGGATCCTTACAGTGTCCCTTCTCCAGTATAACTGGTGAGGAAATTTGGACACGGTACAGATGGAGGAAGAAGCTGTGTGGACATGAAGATGCCTATCCACAAGACAAGGAGAGAGGTTTCAGAAGAAACCAGTGCTGCCGATGCCTTAATCTGGACATTCAGACTCCAGAGCTATGCGAAAACAAATTACTATGTACAACAGCCTTAGCATATTAATACATATGACTTATCACTTTTGGCAGATATAATCTGCCAAAAGAAGGGGGAAAATGTCCAAAACGGAAAATATGGCACATCGCTCTAAATAACTGGAGGTTCTTGATTGGGAAGGTGAATTAAACTCATTCCTCATTATTGAATAAAAGACAATTAGTATTATTGGAAGTTCTGAGAAAATACATAATACCCTAAATACAGTGAAGAGCTTCCCAACAGCTAGAATGAAGTCAACTGCCTTATAATATAATCGCAATTGAAACAATTATGCCATTATTATAGCTAACATTTACTGAGTGCTACTATTTGCCACCAACTAAGTGGGGTACTGTGCTGCATTTTATTATTTAGAACACTCAACAGCTTTATGAACAAGTGACCATTGTTATTACCATTTTTAAAATGATGACACTAACACTAGTAAATGATAAAACCGGATTTGGAACCCAGGAATATCTGACGTTGGAGTTAGAATTCTTACCCTAGTGAGAGTCTTTCTTTCAACTGCTGATTTCTAGAGGACTTGTTCTTTTCTTTGTTCCCACCTTGACTAGTACATTCCTGGGGGAAGCAGAGTTGATGCCTAATTGTTAATGAAAATGAAGGTCATGAGATAGTTGAGCTGTGTTTTGCCTGGCATGAGCCAGTCAGAAATTGCCAGATAAAGACAAACAATGGGGGGCTCGCAAGCCACTGAGCTGGAGGAAAAGGCCTTCAAATCAGGTGTTACATGTTTCATGCCTCAGACCCTTAGGTTCTGTACCACGGAGTGAGTTGGCACTAGTGTTTTTGTAACAGGTCTGCTTCTAAGGTCAGAATGAATGTTTAGAACTATCTCCTATATAACGTAATTGTTCCTCTTAGGATAGCATCTGCCAACCCAAGCTGTGCACTAGATCACCTGGGAAAGCAGTTAAACAGCATATAAGTGCGTCTGGGCCCCGCTCCCAGGGACAGCAGTTGGGTTAGTCTGGGAGGGGGCTCAGGCCTGGATATTTTTAGAACTCTCCCCCAGTGCTTCTAATCTGCAACCAGGGTTGAGAAGCACTGCCTAAAAACTCTTCGGTCTAACTGCACTTTAATACTGAAACTCCATCCTTCTGTAAGAAACCTACTTGAATTCCTTCTTCTCTTTTTAAACCAGAAAAGCATCAAATTCTGTCTCTGACTTTATCTTTCCAAGTATGATAGTACTAATAAATCCATCACATCAAATGACAAAAATACGAATCTTTTTTTTCCCTCGTTGCTTAACAAGGACACAGAAGATTCCCAAAGAAAGGATGTCTGTATCTTTTCATTCTAGACTATTTTCATAAGCCAGTCCCTGGCTTAGGATATTTGGCTTATGACTTTTGAACTTCACAAAAATGCAAAAGTGAGACATAGTTAGTAAAAACTATAATTTGAACTTCTGAATTTTCATCTTTTCCCTGACTAGTATAAGTGGCACAGTTGTCTTTTGTGACACTGACCAGTGACAGCCAGCTGCATCTCCCAGTCAACCACATGCCCATGAGAATAAATGAATGAGACTCTTCCATGTACTGTGTTGCTAAGTGTGATGTTTTGTAGGTTATATATTAAAGGCATTTTTGACTTATGATATTTTCAATTTATTATAGGCTAATCAGATGTAACACCATCTTAAGTCAAGAAGCATCTGTGTTCTGCTTAGTTAAAAAGGTTTTCTTTCATGCACTTTAAGGGAAGTTGTTTGGAAATGGGACTTAGTCAACATGCATGTACTTACTGCCACAATCTTGCTACATAAAAAACAGCTTCAAGGCCTCACTGGCAGAGAATGTTAGGTGTTTCCTGCTTGTGCTCCTGGAATGAGTTGAGGACAGGCTTGGCAACTGTGCTGATCTTGGCTGGACTGGTTCACACACCTGGGAGATGGCTAGCCACTCTCGGGTCCATGTAACGAGGTGGGACTGGAGTCCCTTGGCTCTGCCTGCATTCCTCACACCTTCTTGTGGGCTACACCAAAAATATGCTTATGCTAGTGAATGAAAGTCACCTGGCTGAGCCTGGTATTAAAGGTTGGTTGGTCACCCCATCCACGTGCAGTGAGGGCAGATGATGTAACTACAGGGAGGGAAGACTAGAGCCCTCACTATAATTGTACAACTTTGCAGGAAGAGAATGTTATGTCATGTCCTGAAATGGAATACAGGGTCTAAAGAGAGATGGTGAGATGATGAAACAAAATGTTAGAGACAAAATTTTAAAACAGAAATGGGAGAACAAATGGTATGACACTATCAGCTTTGAATCTGCTAAATGACATAATATGAAGGAAAGAATTGGCTTCTGCTTTCTCTTATCTCTCTTCTACCAGAAATATGACTGTTAAGCCTTATGCTATCTGACTAAATGATACTGTATTATAATCAAGAAAAACTGAAGAAAAAGCATGTAACCATGGGTATGTTTCAAACCAACTCGTTTTGTATCTTAACAGGTCAATGTGTTCACAGAAATGTCCAGGAAGTAAATATGCATTTGTATTAGTCAACTTTCCAATCCCCGAGACAAAATACTACACAGACACAAGTGAAAGGAACAGAAGTTTGTTTTGGCTCATGATATCAGATGGTTCAGTCCATGGTTGTATGACTCCAAGGAAGAAATGGCATGGCAGAAGGGCCAGGTGCAGGAATGCTGCTTAACCCATGGCAGACAGGAAGGGGGAGAGAGAGAGAGAGAGAGAGAGAGAGAGAGAGAGAGAGAGTTATAACCTCCAAAGGTAAACCCCAGTGACCTACCTCCTCCAACCAGGCCCCACTTTCTACAAGCACATTCAACTATGAAGTCATAATGGATGAACCCAGTCATGAGTATAGTGCCTTCACAATCCCATCACCTTCCAAACATAAGATTGGGGAGGGACATTTTAGATCAAAGCCATAGCAATGGGTCAGTCAATTACTAAGATATATAGTCCTTTATCGTACTTGCTATATTCTTAAATTTCATAGCGATTTGAAAATCAACTTTGAGCTACTGTTCTATCAAATTTCGTATTATTTGCTACATAGTAAACTAGATAGTGTTATTAAAATAAGGACAGTGTTATTAAAATAAGGAGCCTGGCATCTTCCTACAAAATGATACCACAGTTCCCTTGGTCTGCTCAATGTCAGTTATGTGTTTCTTGAAATAAATTCCATTTATATAGAAACACAAAACTGATTCCTACACATTTTTTCATCCCAAATTTGGCCTGGATCTTGATCCACATAACCAGATATACTTTTTTAATTTCGCTAAAATACTTTAAATGACTTCACGATATTTATGAGTAAAATTTTCCATATTGCTTTGAAATAATTTCTTAGTGATTTGAAAATGAACTTTAAGATGCTATTTGATAAAATTTCTTACTGATTGTCTTAGTTCGGTTTTCAGAGCCAATGGTTGTAAGAGAGCAGATTTAATAGAGAGGACATTTATAAGTTACAATATTGACCCACAAGCCAAATGCAGGAAGTGCCAAATGTCCATCTAGGCACTGGAGACCCAAAAGATCCAATTGAGGGCTGGGAGCCCACAACACTGTCCAATGTACGTCCATGTCTGCAAATGATGGCTGAAGAAATCCTCACTGGAACCAGGATATGATGCTCGCAGCATAGATGACAACCAGAGCTCCTCTGAAGCAACAGCAGCCATCCTCGATGACAACAAGGCCCCGAGCTCCTTCTTTGAGAAGAACAGCCGAGTTCCTCTTGGAAGAACCAGCCGCAGCAGAGCTTCTCCTGGGAAACAGCCCGCCAACTACCCCACATGCACAGACTTAGGTGTTGATGGGCTACAGTCTCAGGGCCTGTGTGGGTGCACCCTGCCATAGCCTAACACAGCATTTCTCAACACAAGTTCCTGTTGTGAAGCATGATTGCGAAGAGCCGAAAGGTTGGTACAACATGGAGGAGCCTTGACAACATTATGCTAACTGTGGTGGACTTATTGTGGTCAACTTGAGAGGGAACACCCAGCTGGATGGAGTTGGTGTGCTTCTGGGCATAGAGGATCCACCTGAGGATTGTTGCCAACACAGCATAAAGGAGACGGGAGCAGAAGATGGGGGCCGGCTGTTTCTCAGGAGAAGCTCTGCTGCGGCTGGTTCTCCTGAAGGGGACTCAGCTGTTCTCATCGCAGAAGGAGCTCAGGGCCTTGCTGTCATTGAGGATGGCTGCTGTGGCTTCAGGGGAGCGCTGGTCTCCATCTCTGCTGTGAGTGTCATATCCTGGTTCCAGTACAGATTTCTTCAGCCTTTTAGTGCAGACACGGACGTAGGTGAGACAGTGCTGTGAGCTCCCCGCCCTTGATTGGATCTCTCGGGTCTCCAGTGCATAGGTGGACGTTCTGGACTCTTCCTGCATTTGGCTTGTGTGTGTGGGTGTTGTAATTTTGTAACTGTCCTGTATTAATCTGCTCTCTTGCAACCCACTGACTCTAGAAAAGTAACTACCACGTTAACTGAAAGAAACTAACCAGAAAAGATCCTATACTATATGAAGTGCCCTGACTGGGTAAATCCACAGAGAAAGAGGGCTGACGGCAGTTACTGGAGAATGGAAAGGAGGGATGATGAAAGTGTTCTAAACTTAGGTGGTAGTGATGCCTGTACAGCTCTGAATAAACTAAATAACACTGAATTGGGTATTATAAAAGGATGAATTTTAGTGCGTGTTAATTACAACTCAATACAACGAGTTTTCAAAATGTAGAGGGAGAAGCCTCTGAAGAGAGCCGGCCAGAGTGAAGGAGGCGACTCTTGGCTATACCCTGAACTCAGGGAAGGGTTTGAGGCTTGGGGATAACTGGCTGAGGAATTAAGAGATACCACCGCCCAGGCAGACTACCCCTATTGCAGGGCTTTATGGAAATTACAGAAGGAGCTAACGTGGTGACGCGCACCTATAATTCCAGCACTCAGGGAAGCTGAAGCAGGAAGATCACAAGTTCGCTCCCAGTCTGGACAATTTAGTGACTTAGCAGAAGGCCATCGGCAAGCAGGTCCTGTGAAGAATGTCTGCAGAACACAGACCACGTGAGATAGGATTCATGGAGAAAGCAGAGCCTGGTGCTCGGGACTCCAAACACACACAGGAGAGGGTGCCAGAGACACGAGTTACCACCTTGCCATCAAATACCTCAGGTTAGAGTCAGCAGGGCCACAGAGCCAAAGTGAGCCACGTACTATTGGAGGGATACCTAAGGATGACTCTGCAGAAGTGTGAGGCTAGTATCCCATGGAAATGGTGACATTTCTCATCAAAATAAATCATGAAAACCATTTTGCTGAATAAGTCAGAAAGACTACAATGGTGGGGTCCTTGTAAAGCCACAGACTACATATGGTTGTTAGAAAGAAGTGTGGAAGAAAATTCTGCACACTTGAGACAAAATTTCAGTTTAAAAGACACGTTCTAATCAAAAAGGCTAGGCAAGGATGGGAAAACGAGACAGCAGGAGACAAAACTAGACACAGCCTACTTTTCAGAGATTAGAAAAAGAGGAAAAGCTAAGCAAATGATTTTGAATTACATATACCCTTGACGCCAAAATTGGACAGGGAACATATAAGAATAAAGAATAAGCCAGTCCCACCTTTGAACACAGATGGAAAATCACATCAACAATGTATAAAAAGTACTAAGGCAGAATGGCACTAAGGAGTGTATCTCACTAATAACAAACAAGCTATTTCAATGTTAGGAAAAAATCTAATAATGTCATCAAACATTTAAAATTTCAAGTAGAAAAAATATGAACTCATTTTTATAGTTCATAGAGAACATTTTTATAAAGTTAAAATAGTCTAATTAATTAAAAACTAGCAAGTTAGGGCTGGAAGGTAGGAAAAAAACCACATCTGTCCTCATCAGCCACCCTTACTTCTTCTTTCCTAAAAGAGTCCCACCTTTTCGTACTCTCCTCAGAAAGCAATTGCACTGATTTGAAAATATGCCCACTAATTTTTGATATGCCTCTGCATCAGTCAGCTTTCTGTCTCTGTAACAAAACACCTAGAATTATCAAGTTATAAAGAGAAAATATTTATTTTGATTCACAATTTTGTGGGTTCCAGATGTTGATGAGTTGGTCCCCGTTGCTTCAGGTCTGTGGTGAAGCAGCATAACATGGCAGGAGTGGACCCACCCGCATTATAGCCAGGAAGCAAAAGAGAAGAGGAAGGGACTGGGGACCCACAGACCCACTCAAAGGGACATTCCCAACGACCTAAGGACTGCCCACTGGCCCGTGGCCCTGAAAGTTCTGTCACCTCCCAGTACCACTGCAGGCTGACGACCAAAGTCTTGACGTAGGCCTCTGGGGGATGTTTCAGACAACATCCCCTCTTCCAGAGGTGGAACTTCTGATGAGTAAAGTGGAGCTAACAGTATGTGACTTTACAGTGTAAGTCATGAAAGGCAGTGCAGCTCTCCCCTTGCTCCCTCTTGTAGTGCTATATCACAGGAAGTTAGCTGGCGTGTCACATGTAGCCCTGTGGAGAGTCTCACCTGGCAAGGAACAGGGGCCCCCTGCCGGCAGCCATTTTGATGAGCCATTTTGGAAGCAGAGTTTTTAGCCCCAGCCGAGCCTTTAGACTATGGCCACCCCACCTGACACCTTTACTGCAACCTCATCAAAGATCCTGAACAACAACTGCCCAACTAAGTCATTCCCAGACATTGCCCCTCACAAACTGTGTGAAACAAAAAGTGTGTGTTGTGTGCAGCAATGGCGAATAATGCAGACAGTCTTCCAGGAAAGGCTGACTTTTTAGCCCCAGTGGTAGGTCTGTTATTTATTTATTTATTTAGACAAAAATTATATATGTTTACCACATACAACATATTTTGATGTCTGCATACATTGTGGGATGACTAAAGGGGGCTAATTTACATGTTTTTTTCACACATCTTTCTGTGTGTGCATATGTGGTAAGAACACTTAAACCTACTCTTAGCAATTTTCAAGAATACCTAACTGTAGTCACCATGCTGTGCAACACATCTTTTGAATTTATTCCTCCCACCCACACAAGGGCAAAACTTCACTGAAGCAAGCTAATTCCCATTTCTGCTTCAAAATATTGTTGTCTGAATAAGACACTTGGAATTGTGGCAGCCATTTTGAGATCCTGAGAAATGATAAGAATTCCTAAACAGAATTGGAGAAAGAAAAGATGAGGGAACCCAGGCCCTTGATGATTTAGAAGGCACCGATCTGCCTCACCCTGGGATTCTCTGAAACTCTGAAGTTCTTAAGATTTTTTAAAAAAACCTATTGCCTTCAGTATTAATTGTTAATTAATATTGTTCATTAATATTGTTAATTAATATTGCTCATGTTAATTTGGCTTTTTAGAATTTGGAAGTGAAAGCGTCCTTGTTGACTCAGAAGAAAGCTCTTGGCTTCGTCTGCTCATCCTGCCCCAGTGAAACACCATAGACAGCATGGCTTAAACAACAGAAACAAGCTCCCCACAGTTCTGGAGGCCGGAAGTCCAAGATCAGTGTGCCAGCCTGGTCAGGTTCTTGTCAGGCCTTCTTCCTGCCTGACCAATAGCAGCCGTATCCCTGGAGAGGGAGCTCAAAAGGGCACTAACACCATTACGGAATCTTACTTTTTACCTCATCTAAATCTAATTATCTACCAGAGGTCCCATTTCCAAATACCATCACATTTGATGTTCGGACTTCAACATGAATTTTGGGGTCCATAACAATTCTTTGTTCATTAGTACGTGTTTGCAGCACATAATGATTATGTTCATCATGGGGAGCTAGTATGTGTACATAAAACATCTTAATTCTTTATATGTCTTCTTCCCTTCTCCTCCCTTGCTCCTAACTCCATCTTTCGGTCCCTTTTCTGTTCGCAAAAGATCCATCTCCCCATTTCCTATTATCTGTCTTTTATTTTGCTCCTTAAATTATATACCTTGGATTAGAGAAAGCATGCAACATTTAAGCTTGTGTATCTGATTTAAACAATTCTTTTATGTAATAAAAGATACCTATGAGAATTGTTATATTTACCAGTGAACACATAGAAACAGTACCAATAAAAGACCTGGACAAAGATGCTTGATATCATCCTTCCATTAATATTTGATTGGATGGCTTATTACTGTAAATGGAATGGTAAAGAAAAGAAATGTATAAGATCTGAAATGAAAATGTGAAAATGACCTTTTTTATAAATGGTGTGATTATACAAAAGCACGAAGAAATTTTGAAATATTTTTATTTTTGATGTAATTATAAACCGGTAAATATTTTGAAGGATAATTCGGTAGCATCTAAAATTTAAATATGCAAAACATAACCAGGTCTACTACTTCCAGAAATCATTCCTGCAGAAAATTTTTGAAGTGAGTAAAACTTTATATATGCACCGTTGCTTATTTTGACATCATCTGTAGTAGGAATTTAACTGGAAATAACCTAAATGAGCAGCCGATAGCGAAATAATTAAATTCTGGTACATACACACAATGCATTACTATGAGTGGCCCAAGGAAAGGATTTAAGCTCTGTTTTGTATTCGTTTTCCCTTTTCTTCTTCACACCACCTAAATTCTCCCACCACATCCTTGGAGGGAAGCAGGCTGATGAAAACCACATTCTCCTTATCGACTGCTCCACGCGGGCGGTGGAGTGACCGTGGCCCAACTGGACAGACAGGCAGACAGGTGGAGAGGAATTGGGCTGCCAAGCCTTGAATGGTCAGGGTCTCTCGTCACCTGAGGGAAGCAATGATTTCGGGAGTGGCGAGCCCTCGCCCTGCCCAAACCCACGACAGTGTTCCGGGAGGCACGTCTAGGGACGCTTTGTAAAAACTATCCCAGGGAGCTTACGAGTTTCTTCCAGCTTAAAGGGTCTGTTAACACTGAGCCACATGAAAAAACAATACTCTGGAGGGTTTTTCCTCCCCTCCATGATGGGATTAACATCTGAAACCACTCAAATTATTCTCCAATGAGGAAAACTTAAACAAGAAAAAGCTCTCTTGAACATTAAAAGAATCTACTTGTTTTGTAACCTGGACTTTTATTTCCAGCAGAGCTTTCCTTCCAGGTCTAATTCTCCAGGATCTTCCAGGGCGGCCTTTTATTTTTTCTTCAAGCTGCATACTTTGATGTTAGCATCAGTCTTATTGGTGAACGGGCACAGGTTTTTGAAGTATTTTGAAAGCCTTTGCCTGCTAATAGTGGAGACACACGAGCTTTGTGTGTCGGTCCTTTGATGGGGAAAAAATCTGACAGGATTTGGACACTGACAGCTTTGCTTATAGTTCTTCTGCCAGGTTTCATCATCAAAATTTGGCGGTTTATGCCTTTTCTTCCTATTTTCTCTGTCTTTCTTTAATTTTTTTCTCTTGCCTTTGATCTCTGTATGCTCTTATATAGGATTTTAATTTAATTTTCATCTAGACAAAAGGGAAGCTACTGAAAACTAATGAGAAGAAATGGCAAGGCGGAGAGCACAAAAACATTCACATTGAAGGCAAACGGGACAAGTCAGGCACTATGGTCTGAGGAAGCGCCCAGACTGAATTGCCTGTTTCCTTGCCCACAAAATGTGTTAATCCGAGCTACACAGGGCAGGATTACGAATTTGCAGGTATATTTTTTAATCCTTAGAGTTGACTCCAAATGTCCCCTAATTTCATGTTTCTGAGTTCTCTGTAAACCTAACAGTTGTATGCATCCTTTATGCTTATACTTTTTCTTTTTTGTGCTTCTGGGGGGACGCCTGGGGCCTCCCACTTGCTAGGTAAGCGCTCGACCATAGAGCTACATCGCCAGCCCTCTTACACTTCTTAAGTACTAGTCGACTTCTGTGAAAATACTGCTGCGTAACGGACAAGCTTGGAAACCTCAGTAACTTGCAAATAGTTGTGTTTCCCATTCACGGCGGGGAGTGACTGGTCTCGGCTGGGCAAGGCTAGGGCTGGCACCAGTTTGCAAGGAGATTTGGTTCTGCTTCCCGTGTGTCCTTTCTGGGAGAAGAGGTTACCTGAGGCACGGTGGGGTGCTACTGTTTTTAATGATGTATCTCAGAACCGGCAAGCCAAAATCGAATCCTGAATCCATATTCTGAGTTTTTTTCTTGTAAGACGTTTGCTCATATTCCTGCCAAGCTCAGCCTCAATGGGGCAGGACAGTAACCTGCTTACTGTGGTGGGGGTTCTGCAAGATCCTGCGGCAAAGGGCACGGAGGTGTAACTCTGCAACGTGGCAGAAGTGGGAGTAATGGTTCAAACAGCACAGTCTCTCTTGGATCACAATGCTTCGCTTTGCTCCCTCACACAGTGTACGGCCCTGTCTCTCAGGACCAGAGCCAGCTACCATCATGGCATGAGGCTCAACCTTCAAGATCTTGTGCTCTATGCCAGAGCCGGGTGTGGCTCTTCTTGGTCTGTATATTCATAAACTAAGAGGACAAAGAACCTGTCACCTTCTACTCCAACATATAATGCTAAAACACAGTTGAGGACCAAATGGAGGGACGTAAAAAGAATGTGTCATATGCACGTGCCGAATCCCCACAATGAATGTAATCATTATGCACTGCAAACATGGACTAATAAAAATTTTAATAACAACAACAAAAGAAAAAGCAGAAGACTGAGAGGCATATGGTGTTCACTGGTGAAATCTGAAATCCCACTCTGAAAATATGGGGCAGTTTCCCTGCTGGGGTAGGGAACATTCCTCTTTTTATCAATTTTTATTTTTAATAGTACGTGGTGTTTCCAGCACATAGTGATTACATTCATCATAGGGAATTGGTTACATGTACATGATAGATCTTAATTCTTTTTACTTTCCCGTCTCCTCCCCTCTTGCCTGCCTCCCTCCATCTCCTGGTCCTCTTCTCATTTGCTAAAGATCTTTCTTTCCTTTTATCTATCTTATTTTGCTCTTTATTTATACTTTGGCTTTCTTGTATAAGAGAAACCATTTGATATTTAAGCTTCTGTGTCTGATTTATTTCACTTAGCATTATGGTCTCAAGGTGCATCCATTTTCTTACAAACGACTCAAGTTTATCCTTTTTTATGGCAAAACAAGACTCCATTCTGTACATATACCACATTTTCTTTATCCATTCATCTGTCGATGGACATATAGGCTGCTCCCAGGATCTGGCTATTACAGGTTGTGCTGCTATAAACATGGGTGTGCACATGTGGCTTATTAGGCCCCCGCCACCTTCCTGGGAGTCAGGCCAACCCACTCTGTCATGGCCCAGCTCTGTCCCCAGCACAGCTTCCTTTTCCGTCCTCCTTCCGTGGCAAAGACATGGTGAGAGAAGCTCTCTTACCTGCTTTCTACCTGTGGGAAGTTGGAACCTAGACCTCTTTTTTGCACTGGAAGTCAGTCTCTTTTAATCTAGTATGGCAGCATGTTTGCAAGCACAGATCTTTCACAAACCTGTTGGGTTTTGATGCAGTTAGTTACAGACAATTCCACGTGCCAAAAAGCCGTGACTGTAAATCTTTGTGAGGCGTGTCTCTTTCTCTCCACACTTAACTAAAAGCTCTTCAGCATCACCAGGCATCAGTGAGACCACTAAGCCACTTTCCTGAAAGTCATTTTGACCAGTTAAAAATATCTACTGTTAGCTTTGTCTTAGTGGGCTAGTGCCTGGATTTCGTCATTTTCCTGAGGCTATTTTTATAGGTCTTCCAAATGTAAGGTATTTTTCAATTTCATCTTTTACCGATTAGAAATAAAAAACAGATTTATTTATCAAGTCCACAGCTTCTGGAATTTCCAGGCTCTCTATGTTCCCTGTCGATTTGGCTTGCAAACTGGCCAGTTCTTTTCTAGGCTTATCTCTTGTCATGCGTTTTTCAAGTGCAGAGAACTGCAGCCTGCTCACATTAGCAGCACTCGGATCTGGACTTCTTTGGACAATGCTCATTTAAACACACTCGTGTCTTTGTGAAGCATACTTCTGTCTTCTGTGTAATCGAAAGTGAAAGTTCTACTGGACATTTCATTACCACATAAAACAGAGTTTTTTGTTTGTCTTGCTATTTTTACTAGCCTTTCTATTGCTCTGATAAGAAGTACAGCAAAATTACAAGACAAACGGCTTAGCTGTATATTTCTATAATAGATGGAGTACCAAAAAATAGGAGAGAATAATCGAATTTACCACACTGCCGTATATCAAAGCAAATTTACAATGGTACTCTTCTAAAAATAATAAAAGTCAAAGAAACAGTATCAACTTAATGTGATGATGTTGTCTTGCTTATACCGAATCATAGCTTGGAGTATGAATATGACACTGCTTTGATAATCTTCTTTCCAATATGACTTTTCTGTGACATGCCAGGTGATGACTCAGATCTCTAACCTTTTTCTGAACTTGAGCACCTGAAGAGCTATCATTAATTTCACACATTTTGGGAAATTTTGGCCTCTACTTGGCATACATGTGCCATTGATAAATTAAGTCCCACCTTTGCCCTTTTCTCATTAACCTGCTTCAATGAAAGTGGCACAAGGGCTAGTGAGAATGACTCTCAGTTTAAAAATAATCTCCCTGATGCTCCAGAATATGCCCATGTTAATCACTTTAACATTATTTTTGACATGAAACAGACCATTTTAAACTCTTACCACTCATATACTGCTGAGACTGTGGTCTGTAGCTCCTCAGCTGAGAACACTGATCTGAGGGTTATTGGGGGTTTTAAATATCATGATACTGTTTAAAGAGCTTAATGCAAGACTTGAGTAAGTACTCAATAATTTCTGGTTTCCTTCCCTTCCCTTGTCACTTTATAGATTAGGGTTTCAGAGTCCACCCTGAGCACTAATTTGTTCACTCTGCCTTCAGGTGGAACATCTGTCTAAATCCAGCTTTCTGAGTATTTTTAAACTGAGAGGTTTTCCATCTGTGTTGGAGTTATAGCAGCCCACATTATCCTCAATTGAGCTTATAAGGATATATGTGTGATGGGAACAAGACATTTTAATGTGAAAGTATTTGAACCTCCTTCATCCCTGTTTGTGTGAACTCTACCCTGCCTCCACCATTCTAGGAATTCTTGCTTTTCCAGTCTCGCTGTTGGTATTTTCATAATACAAATTGGGAGACAAAGAGAGCAACTGGGCTAGAGGTACATGAAGAAAAGACAGATTTTAGCTTTCTGGGTCAGTATTTTGTTCTCCAGGTAATGAGCATAGCAGAAATGAAACTACATTTAAAAAGTCCAAGTCTAAACTGATATAAATAAGAAAGAGTTTGAGGTGGGGGCAGGAAGAAGTCCGAAGAGCTATGCTAGACTGATAGCATTTGGGGGAGTTTGGGGAGACACCAGACAAATACGGGATTTGAAAGAAGTATGGAATGCCGATAGTACTTTTTATTTTGTTTGGTGCTGGGGATCGAACTCAGGACCTTTGGGTTGCTAGGCAAGCACTCTAACCACTGAGCTAAATCCCCAGCTTCACAGATGGTACTTTTTAAAGTACTGTTGCAAGTTATACCACTGAATCTCTTTAATGTTTCTTAAGAAATACACATAAGATATTAAAATTCCTTGTCAGTTACTTTTGGCTGCTAGAATATGTATTTCTTCAATCGGGCCAGTGGTAAAGCTGATGCATGTGACTCCCTCCCCTACACACATGCACACACACACACACCCACACACACATACACACTCTTCATTTGGAACATACACACAGTCCTCCCTAAGCAAACAGTCAGTATCGGAATTATACACTAATTATTCTTTAAAACTCAACAAAATCACAAAGAATTTACTTTCTGTTGTGACTTCTGAGTATTTAATGTAAGATTGTCATGTAAACTTATACTTCAAGAATAGAAAATTGCTACTAGTGATGCTACCTGTGTTTTGCTTTTCATGAGACTTCAAAATGCATTGTAAAACTTCTAGGTGCAATTACTGTATACATTCTTGGACTCACATCCTGTTGAAGATAGCTCATTGACACTTACCTGGCCATACCGCTGGAGACTAAATTTCCCAACCAAGTACTGCATTAGATACTTGGAAGAAAATGCTTTTTCTCTGGGTTTGCTCAGTATTCCTTTCTTGCACATTGAATTGTGGACAAGGAACTGAGCCAATCTCAAGCACTTGAATAGGAACAACAACATAGCAAAAACTCCAGTCCCTATGTGACCTTTTGCCCACTGTATGAGTCAGTTTTCTGTCACTTGAATAAATACCTGGATAATCAACATATAAAGAGAAAAGATTTATTTTGGCTCAGAGTTTTTAAGGTTTCAGTGCATGACCAGTTGGCCTTCTTGCTTTGGGGCCTGTAGTGAGGCAGCGCACTGTTGTGGGAGTGTGTGGTAGAGCAAAGCTGCTGCCTTAATAGCCAGAGAGCAAAACAGGAAGAGACTGCGGTTCCACAATCCCCTTGAGGGAACATCCCCAAGGGCCTAAAGACCCCCGACAAGCCTCCCCCTCTTAGTGGTTCCACCACTTCCCATAGTGTTTCTCTGGGGACCAAGCCTTGGGAGACATGTAAGATCCAACTAGAGCACCCACCCAACCTGGGCAACTACTTCCCACCAGGCTGTTTGAAGAAGAAGGAAGTGTGCACTTCTGTTATATTTGAGCCAGTGATGTAAGGACATATCTGCTATTGCGATTTAGCCTACATCACACACTTAGACAATGTTGTTTCAATTTAGGAAGCTATGGACTAATGGGTAATATATATGTATAAAACAATATAACATATATAACAATATTATATATGTGTATGAAATTATAACATATATAATAATATAACACATGTATACTACACATATAACACATATATAACATACATAACAATATAACATATATACAATGTATTTAACAGTGTAACATATATAACAATACAAGTATATATCTCACTATATAAATATAGCTCACAATCCATTATAGTAAAACATTCAGTCATTGAGGTTCATCATTGTATTTTAGAAGTACTACTCTCTGGTATAAAAACTCATCTCTTCCTGTAAAAATTATGTTATGACTGATTAAAATGGAGTTCAGATCTTCAAAATCAGAGCAAATAAGGTTAGCGAAACAGCTGGAAGCTGCATTGTCCTTATAGTATTTACTCATCTATTTGTAAAAAATGTTGAAGGATCTCCAATTCCAGTCCAGCATACACGGAGCTTGGAGTTTGCCTTTCCCATCACATAAAAAGAAAGCTGACTGAAATGGAAATCAATCTCTTCTTCGACTCGTCAGACACCTGAGATCACCAGGCAGGCGGACTGGGGTGACAGTGAGGTGGAGACAGAGAATCACAACGTTCAGGGAAAGAAGCCGAAGAGTAGAAACCTCCACAGGAACCAGTCCGGAGTAGGAGAGCCTAAATTATAAATGATGAATTGCTGGAGGCTCAGTGGGAACAAGTGTGAGTGAAAAACTCCAGGGTGGCCCAGTCTCAAGAACGGGAGGACTTTCGAGAGTCTGCCTCCATGAGTCTTACCATGTTCTCAGCGTCAAGAGGAAAATTCCTTCCTTCTTCCATCGGGGGGTGAGGAAAGCAGCTGTTCTGGGATGTCCAGAGCGTTCTGCTTTTAGTAAGGCTTGTCGTCAGAAGAGACCTCGGCAGGCCCCTTTATCCGTGATTTGGCACTCCATGGCTGCCGTAGCCACAGTCAGCTGTGATCTGAAATTATTAAATTGAAAATTCCAGAAATAAATAATTCATAATTTTGAATAACTTTCATTGCAGTGTATTTTTATAATCGTTCCATTTTGTTATTGCTGTTCATCTCTTACTGTGTCTAATTTATGAATAAACTTTGTCATAGGTATGCATGTATAGGAAAAAACACAGTCAATACAGGATTTGCCACTATCTGGTGGTTTCCAGTTTCCATTGGGGATCCTGGAACATGTCCCCCAGGGAGAGGAGGACACCACTGCATTTTTTAAGAGCATTGTTTGAGGTTTTGCCAAGGCCTCAGGAACCAGGAGGAAGAGAAATACTCACTCCAGCACCATGTAGTTTTCCTATTTCACTAAAGGGTGAAAAACCTGAGAAGCCCAAGGACGGAGGATCAGTGAGACAAGGAGATCTAGTCAAAAGAATGGAGAACATACCGCGGCAGTGGGCTCCTGTAAAGCAGCAGGTGGGCACAGCTGAAAGAAGTGTGTGTCTTGACGATTTCAAGAATAAGTCTCCAGGGACACCTAAAAATACTGAGTCCCTGTTATACACCAATCTCAAAAACACTGAACACCTAAATATTTCTATCTTCCTCAACTACCCCCCAAACGCCAAACCAGAAGGAAGCTAAAGTTCAAATATGTATCTCAGAGCATCACCTTTAACTTTATGGGATCAGAGGAAAGTGCCTCTTTTTCTAGAAAGCACCTGGGATGAGGCTCATCGCTCATCCTGAAGATGAAGAATGGGAGTTTAATAATAAATTCTGGTACAAACATGCAACAATGTAGAACCTCTTAGGGATCCTATGGTGTCTGTTAAACTCTGATAAATAAAACTAGTAGTTTTACTTTTTGAGATATCAATTTTATTGAGAACCTACCACAATAAATTAGTATTTAATATTATTTGTGCTTCACATATATCAGTTTCATGAGTGCTGTAAGTTTAAAAATATGAAGACTTATATTACAAAATATAAACTATTGTCTCTCAGAGGAAAAAAATCTCTTTTCATTCTGGCTTAATTAATACTTTTCAATCTGTGCATCAAAGCACTGGAGGAGAGCCACCAAGGTAACCACAAGCAGGAAAATACAAACTTTAAAGAGAAATCAAAAGCGTCTAGAATTAAAATAGTAAAAGAAAATGTAAAAACCATCTTTCATCTTTATCAAAAATGATTCCTAGCTGTTTATAACTTCTAGCATCAGTCAGAAATCAAAACAGAAAGCATGAGAATTTTAGGCAAAACAAAATTAATGAAATATCGTCTCCTTCAAGGGTGTGTAAAAATATGGGGATGGATTCCCATTGCATGGCTTACCTGTGGCCTTGACCAGATGTGGAAGGATACATTCTATAGATTCTCAGGGTCCCTCTTAACCTAACATTCAGTGAATAATTTCAGAATAACTAGTACTTAGTACAAATAAAATTTTGTTGTGACCTGAGCATGTTGTTTCTTGCTATAGTTTGGACCGTAAGTGTCTTCTCGATGCCCAAATGTTAAAGGTTTGGTCCCTACCATGATGCTGTTGGAAGGTGGTGGAAATGTTAAAAGTTATGGCTTAGTGGGAGGTTTTCATGTCATCTAAAGAGTACCCTTGGAAGGCTTAGTGGGGCTCTGGCCCCTTTAGTTTGCTCGCTTTGCTTCTAGACATGAGATGAACAGTTTTGCTCTACCACAGACACCCCACCATTGCCATTGGCACCCCCAACTCCAGCCAAGGCCAAAGCAATGGAGCTGCCTAAACATGGACTGGACCCTCTAGAACTATGAGCCAAAATAAGCTTTCTCTCTTTGTAAGGTGATTATCACAAGTATTTGTTACAATGATGGAGAGCTAACTAACACATTCCTTATTCTATTTCATTTCCTAAGCTTTAGTTGAAATATTCAGAAACACTGGCAACCATATTAGCTTTTTAGAAGGAAAAAACAGTAAGATTCTTGAGCCCTTTTATACTGGCAGTTTTCGAAAATTTTTATTCACTCCTATTAATTTCTTTGAATTCATACCCTTATGTCCTTAAAAAGTTGTTTTCCTATCAGTTTGGCATATCAACTAGTGTCTAAATTAAAGATTCATTTTAATTTCTGGGTCAAGTACAGGAAGATTCTCAGAGATCTGTTACATGGATTGCACATGTTGCTTTTCTTATCTAGCAATTTGAGGGTGACCAATTATCCCATCTTGCCCCAAACCAAAAGGATTACTGAGACACATGACTTTCAGCACTAAAGATAGTTGATCACCCTACACTTTAGTAACATACTTTCCAATGTGTGTCTGTGTGTCTCTGTACGTGTGTGTGTTAGCACTCATGTATTCACATGCATTTGTAATTATCACTTTCAGAAGGCAGAATAATGACCAAGCAAATATAAAGCTTTTCCCAATTTATGGGCTGTGTAATGAACTATGCAGAGAAAACTGTAACAGGTTAATTATCCATTCATTTTAAAAACAAAGAATATTCTCATGTTCAATATATGCATTGTAAGTAAAAAGGATTCTCTGAATGAAGCATCTTGTCATGGTACAGGTAAACAATTTTTTTTTCCAGGACTGGGGATCAGAACCAAGGCCTTTACACTAAACTATGTGCTCAGCCCCTTTTTAATTTTTATTTTGAGACACTAAGTTACCCAGGCTGGGCTTGAACTTGTGATCCTCCTCTCTCACCCTTCCAGAGTGCTGGGATTACAAGTGCGCACCACCACATCTGGCTCAGGTGAACAATTCTTGAAATTGTGCTTCCCTTTCCGTCTTTGCAAACTCATTTTTCGGAAATAAATTAGTCTTCAATAATATTGACAGCCTGAAGCTGACCTAACATGGTTGGTGGAGGGCTTTCTCTGGGCTGAGTGGCTCATCATGTGTATTGAAAGGAATTTTCACTGTTGTGTCAATTCATTTTTAAAAATGTTATAAAATTGTGGAATTAACTTTATCAGTTTCTTGTGAATAACATTTCAGAGTAAGACAACTTATTCAGAGTTTTCAACTTACAACTTCTTAGAGCAAATATGTTACAGGGATGTAAAGCAAAACAACTATGATTTTTTTAGATAGAAACAATGAAAATTCATGACTAGATAGTTATATCCAAAAAGAGAAATCTCCCCCAACACACTTACACTAATACAGCAACATCTGAGCCAGTTATTAAGTTCTTTATATTAAAAACAAAGATCTAATGGGAAATTGTAAATATTCATGTTGGGTTTCTAGTAAGACTATTCTTTAGGGTAACCAAAAAGCCTCAGTATGATGAAAGAAAACTTTATTTTACAGAAGAATGCTATCCATGGAGGGAGAAAGAAGAGTTGAATTAGATTAGTCACTGTCAATCCCTAATGAAATTATTGACACCGGTGAAGATAATCAAGTAGTGCTAAAAGCATTACGTGCATGAATAATGGAGAATCCAATATTCAGAGTGCCAAAGTAAAACCAAAGATCTCTTTCTAGCCACAGGAGACGTGGATAAGTGCGCATGGTGGGATCAGATTTTCATCACCCTAATCCTGTGACAATTTAGTTCCATTTACGGTGGGATCAGCAAATACTGTGCTTCCTGCCGTGATACTCGGTAAAATGCAAAGCATCATGTGTGACACCTTCTACCAAAATGTGTAATGTAGTTCCAGCAAACTTTTAGACTTAGCGTTCAATATATAGAAAATAAAAGGGATGGAACAAATCAGAAGACTTCTCCAGAATACATCCAGACATATTAAGAAGGTGAATCATCCTATGGAGTAAATGGTCCATCCAACGAGGCCACATATGATTGGAAGAAAATGAGAGATGACACTAACAAGAAGAGAAACGGAAGACAAGCAGATTCAATATGTGGTTCTGGATTTGACTCTATTCAGACTAGTATTGAAGGATACTTTGGGAGGACTTTGAATAGGAGTAGATTATAAGATAAGACTGAAAACTTCTTGATTTATGAAAGCGAAGATTATTGCCTCATAAAGGCGGGTTATTAAAAACTTGCAATATATAATCTCATTTGGATTAAAAATATATATATATTTTTATATATGCGAATGGTCCCTTTAAGAATAATCAAAGTGTTATTGACAGATAATCTCTGAGTGTTAAGAATAGTATATAGTACTTTTTTTCCTCATTTTGAGGGAAATTATTTTTTTGCTTCTCTTATTCTCTGGCTTTTTCATTGCGCGGATATGGCTGTTGTAACAAAATAATGTACGTGTTCATTAAGAAACTAACAGAGCTGTGAGCAGAGGGAGAGAATGTTGTGGTTCAAGGCCACGAGGTTTCGGGAACTTGCTGGTACCTAGAGCTGATGACTGCAATGATGTTTGATGATTTTAAGCAGAGAATTTTCAGTCCTCAGTAAAGATTTTCGATCCTGGTAAAGATTTGTTTATCTTCCTCTTGTTTATTGTTAATAATGCATCTTCTGATGATCAGAAAGTAATTCTTTTAAAGGAAGGAAAGAAAGAAAACAGAAGGGCAAACAGAAGGAAATTTGGGAAGAGAGAGGTGGGGAAGAGTGCAGGGAAAAGCGAGAGAGAGAAAGAGTAATTTGATATCCATTTTCAAGTACTAGAATAAACCATGGCACAAAGCCTCCCAAAACTCTCCCCTTCACCCCACTGTATCTAACTAACTCTGGATCGCTCCTTCTGGAAGTCTTCTGTCTGCCTACAAAAGATCTTGACAGACAGTATTAGTTACTGTCTTAGTTACTTTTCTCTTTGCTGAGACAAAATAGCCCACACCCGAAGTTAAAGGGAGAAAAGTTTATTTGGCTTACACTTCATAGAGGTTTCAGTTCAAAATCTGCTGGATCCAAGGCAGGGTGGCAGGGCAGACAGGCAGATAAACAAGGCAGTAAGCAAGAGTAGGCTTTCTATCCCTTATATTTTATCCAGGGTGGGTAGCACTCCCACCCTTAATCCTAATACCCTTAATCCTAGTATCACACCCTTGCTCCCTGCAGAACCATGCCAAAGCAATCAGTGGACTAATTTAGTAATCACACACTCCAGATCCAGCCTCACCTATGACCACATGAGGCTTTGGAGGGACATCTAGATACAAACCATAACAGTTACCTTTCCACTTAACTGTTTATCTCTAAATTTTAATCTTGATAGTGAAGGACAGAACTTTGAAACCATTGTGCAGCCAAAACCTAGCACAATGCCTGGAAGAGACTGGATGCTTTGCTGGAGACTCATTCAGAAGAAGTCCTCCAAGAGGATACAAATTAGTATTTATACCAGTCCAAGAAAATGCCCCAGCTACTATTACACCTCTATATGTCAGCAAAATTAAAGGAAGAAATCCTGAAGTAAATAACACCCAAAGCAACCAGGCATAGGATTCCTGCCAAAAAGCCCACAGACCTCAGGAAATTAATGCTTCCCAAGATCAGTGGCTGACATCAATTAGCCCAACTTCCCATCTTTTTGCAGATACAAGACACAGTACACAACTTCTGCAAGAGAAAGTTTAGGCTCCTGGGTGCGCAGTATTCGATGCCCATGTGCCTGGAGCCCCTCTCCTGTTCATTGGGAAGCCAGAGTTGAGGCACAATCAGTAACCCCAGGGCTAGGCCTGCATTTTAACTTCTCATGTCCACGACAGAAGTCCTCATCAAAGTCCTCTTGCCGTCTCACAGGGGAGGATTTCATCATCCATCTGCCCACTTAGTGCTAAGGGCCATCCGGAAGGGTCCTTTTCCCTCCCACAACAAATTCAGGCAGTTCATGACTTGCTTGTGTGACATTCTTGTCAGATAAAAACCAAAGCAATGAGCATGATTTGAAAGCTCTCAGTATCTAGCTTTTGTCCATTTGTTGGCAGTTTTAGAATTTTCAAATTCCTTCATATTTCTTAAGCTTCATCCTTAAACGCAACAATTTGTTCATCTTATTGACCATGTTACTTTCAAAGGAAACTGTATCAGTTATTCTGTATCAGTCAATATTTAGTAGAGAAATAGACATAATACAAGATATACCAATACATAAGAATTTCCAGTTTAGAAAGCCAGGCGTGATGGTGCACATCTGCAATCCCAGCACTTGGGAGGCTGAGGCAGGAGGATTACTGCGAGCCTGGAGAACATAGAGAGTTCAAGGTCAGGCTGAACTACAGAGTGACACTGTGTCTCAAAAAAACAAAACAAAACAAAGAAGAATTTACAGTTTAGCTTACAAAGGCCACCCGCAGAGTCCAATGTGGAAGCGTGCAGAGGGTCTGTCTGTGCACTGGAGAGCCGAAGGATCCAGTTGAAGGCCTGGAGCTCTCTGCAGTGTCCCAGGTGAGTCCGTATTAGGAGGCCGAAGGGTCTGCAGTGGAAGGCTGAAGAGTCTGTGCCAGAACCTGAACAGTCTCTGTTGGAAGCCAAGAGATGACTTCCAAAATGAAGGCAAAGACTGGAGCTCCTCTGAAGGAACCAAAGCAGCTCTGTCCTTCTTCTTTTCCCCTTCCACACCATCCAGGCGACAAACTGCCCTAGGGTGGGTCTTCCGCCCTGGGAGGTGGAATCCCTGAGCCAATTTACTTGTTTCTCTTACTCAGATTGACACAATCCATCAATCATCATGGGAATCTACCTTATAGTTATTTGAAACAACAACAAAAAACCCTCACATAAAACACTCATCTGTCCCCTTCAGGCGAGGATGACTTAACAATAATTAAGAAAATAACCGCTTTCTAGAAGACCCTTACAATTTAGAAGTGTATCTATTATCATGCGACTTTTCTTTCTCTGAAAAGAACTTCTACTATCTATTGAAACTCTTTTCACACTTTAAAAACTTTGGAAAAGAATTTGAAAATCTATTTTTAAATCTCTCAAAGAGTTTCAGAAAAGGATTAAAATTATCTTTTGAAAATAAAAATACAACCAAGATACATCATGTATAGGTACAGAATTAATGTAATGAATGTGACCATTGTATGTAGAATGTACCAATACATGTTCTTGGTTTAAAATAAAAAAAAAAAAAGAAAATAAAAATACAACACTCGCTCATTAGTGTGTAAGAACTGACTGACAGCGTGAAAGCAGGCCCACGGCAGCATTTGTGGATGGGGGTGAAACAGTGGCAAATGCATTCAGAAATCCTCTTTCTGTGTGAATCTATGACTTGTCCTGAGATAAATCTTTTAGAGATGACAGTATTACGGGAGAAAAGATGTTAATTAGTAACATGAAAGTATAAAACTCACTGCTAGCCAAACATGGTGTTGCACACTTGTAATTCAAGCACTCTGAGAAGCTGAGGCAGAAAGCTCCCAAATTTGAGCCCAATCTGGTGAAGTTAGTGACTTAGCAAGACCCTGTCTTGAAAACAAAAATGAAGTCAGGGAAGTAGCTCAGTGCAAGGCCTTGGACTCAATCCCCAGGACAGCAATAAATAAACACTCACTGGTAAAAACACACAGTCAAATTCAGAATGCTGCAATACTGAGCTCTAATACTGTAATAGTGTGTGGAAATCACTTATATCCTTAGTGTGAGGGTTATAAGTAAAAATTATTAAAAATAATGTCCACGATAATTTGTTAAGGGATGCACATTATAAAGAGATGTAAATTATGACACTGAAAACACAAAATGTATAAAGAGGGATGTAAAAAAGTGTAGATTTTTATGTGACCAAAGTGAAGCTATCAGTTTACCTGTTGGACTGTTATAACTATCAGACGTTACATGTAAGCTTCATGGTAACCACAAAGCAAAAACCTATTGTGAATACTTAAAGAAATGAGAATATTAAAAAGAAACCTGTGTAAATTGAACTTGGGTCCCAATACTGAAATTATGGTTAAACCAAGGTTTTTTAAAAGTACGAAGCAATTTGAATTACATTGCTTTCACTAAAGTAGCTTTGTTTATAATATTAATAATTATTCTTTGTTGACAGTTATTTTGATAGGAGCAGAAAACATACTAATGAATACATTAAACATTTACATTAATGACTATATCAGACTATTTACAACTATTTTCTTCATCTTTGATTCTTAAAAACCTTTTTTGCCTGCTTTATAATTTATGTAATACATTAGTACAATAGTTTACTTATACCATTTACAAACAAATGACTATACATGTATCAAAGCTGGTTGTTGTATTTTTGCTGATAAAAGGGTATGAAGAACCTGATGCCCAGCGCTTTAGAGAGTGTTTTCTTAAAGTACATTTTAAAAAGCTGTATTAACTAGGGTTCTCTAGAGAAACAGAATCATTATAAAATATCTGTATAATTATATGAAGGGATTTATTTTAGGTGGCTTACAGGATCAGAAGGGGAAGACTCCAAAAGGGCCATCTGTGTTCCAGGGAGGAGGAACCAGTAATCGTTGGAAGTCAAAGGTATGGAAGGTCATGATAGAGTGGAGAGTGTAAATCTGCTTTGCAAAGATAAAGACTTTGCCCTGGAGGCCGGAAGGAACTGGAGACCAGTGTCCAAAGGTAATGGCAAAGACTGGAGCTCTTCCAAAAAAAAAAAGACTTTTTTCTTTCCCTTTTATCCATCCAGGCTATAAGCCTATTGGTTGGTTCCACCTACATCTGGGGCGGATCGTTCTCCCTCAATTTGCTGGTCCCCGTGTCAATCATCCACAGACACACTCAGAACTTTATTAATAGGCTACACAGTTCTTTCTCAAGTCAAACTGATATATCACAATTAACAATCACAGACACATCAACATTAGTCTTACTATACTGAGCCTGAAACCCAGAAAACCTGCTTGAGTGTACATATGTGGGACCTGGAACCTATATTTCTAACGAGTACATCCTGCTTAAATTGGTTTCTGGGCTCCGAGTGGAAAAGCATCGTCCAATAAAACAAAGGCGTAGGAAGGGGCAGTTGAGGGGCAGCCCTATGCCATCTGCAGTGCCCACAGTTGGCTGGCTCCTTGATGGTCTTGTTGAAGGAGAGAATTGGCAACACTCACCTTGTTCAAGGATATAAACCTCTGACTCAGTGAATACATTATTTCCTAAAAGAATAATAATAATTGCCCCCTTTAAAAAACATATTACCCTTCCAAGACTTTATGGTGACTTTCTCTTAGGGGTTGTGGCGTGTGTTAATTGTGGAATTGTCAGAGGATATTTCATGGGAAGGGTACAGTAAGTTCAATTTCATTTTGATCATTAGATGGATGGTTTAAATAAATAAATATGTGCTTCCAACACCCCAAAGAACTACTACCTATCTGAACCTTGATCTTTAAAGACCTGACATAACACACATCAAGACACACACACACACACACACACACACACACACTAAGGGACACATAGTAAGACTAATGTTGTTTGAGATTTAGTGCTCAGTAGGAAACAGTGCAACTTTAAACACCAACATCTGCTCTTGTGACTAACACTATTCTGGCCTCGTGGAAATGCTTCCATACATCATTTGCTTTCTGTCCTTAGAATCAGGAGCGATCATATTCAAATGCTGTATAGGTTTGCATTGTGCTAGAAAGAACACTAGATGCGAATGCTGTTTCGGAGATCAGGGAAAAAAAATCAATCAACTCAGCAGATCCCTCTTCATGCAGAGGCTGAATGCTGTTTCCCAGTTGTGCCTGGCATCGTTTTCTTGCTTTTCCAATACATGGTTCTGGAGACATGTAGCAAATCTTTCCTGTAGTTGCAAGTGGCAGCAAAAGAACATTTTGTAATATTAAACCACGTCACACCTAAATCAGTAAATGCGTGAAGTTAGACAAATCATCCAGGAAATCTGATGCCAATACTTTTATTCAAAAATACCTGCAAATTGAACACTAGCCATACTAATTATTTTATTTGCAAAAAAAAAATTTTAAGTGGGTATTGTGGCACACACCTGTAATCCCAGCATTCAGGGAGGCTGAGGCAAAAGAATGGCAAGTTCGAGGCCACTCTGGGCAGCTTAGAGAGACTCTGTCTCAAAACAAAAAATAAAAAGGGCTGGGACTGCAGCTCAGTGAGAGACCCTGGGTTCAATCCCCAATACCACATACATAAAATTAACTAATTGATTAATTTTCCAAACAAAAATAATTTCAGCTTTATTTAAAATTACATATCAAATAATTTTTACATTTCTATCTTTTAATTATAATGAATAATTTCAGTATTTTAGAATAAAATATCATTTCATAAATAATACATATAAAATAAGTTTAATTTCATGTATCATATTTATTTTATACATTGTACATATATACATTATTGATGAAAATATATTTAAATTGTGAACACTTTTAGTAGAATTATACTGTATCTGTGATCCATCAGAACACAAACTGCAAGAGAATATTGATTATAATAACAATGATTTTTTGCTGAAAGGAAGATGGAAAAATAAATGTAATGGTATAAGTACATAATGAATTATTAATTATATCTTTTTCATTCTGTTACTCATGTAAATACTGTGATTCCAACAACAAAATATCCAGACATTTGCACTAACAATTAAATTTATTTGCTTTTCACATTTTTCCAACAAAAATCCTAACTTTACACATAGTTTTTTATTTTTCTGCATGATAGTATATTTGCCAGGGAAGAAGGATTTGACATATTCTATTGAACAGTCTTTTAGCTTGATTTATAACTTTTAAATACTTAAACATGTGGTATGTGGGCATTTGTTTGTACTCTTGCCTTGGGCTCCAATGATGTTAGCGGCAGGCCTGACAACTACAATAAACAAAAACGAGACAAAACAAAACAAAACAAAACAAAACTGACAAAGCAACATGGCGAGGGGCCTGAAGTGGTAGGAGCTGCTGTTATCGCCGTAGGCTTCTTCAGCAAAGCTACTGGTTTTCACCCGACACAAGCCGCTCACCATCGTGTGCGCCTGGTCCCACAAGAAAACAACATTTCAGGAGTACTGGGGCTATTCCAAAGCATATTTTTCCCATTGTCCAGTGGAAAAGATGCACTCCAGATTTAGAGAAGCCTCGGAAGAATCAGCAGTTACAGCCTTGGAGTGCAAGCTCACACATGAAGACCAACATGAAGTGTGCCTTGTTATGCCATGTTAGAGACGTGCACACTCGTCCTATTCTGGATGACACTTGAGACTACCTGCTCCCCCCTTAGAAAAATATCACATACAGAATGCAAAATGAATGCAATGATATCACATTCCCTGTTGTTAAGCACAGAGCTAAAATGTATCCAACTACATATTTACTGTGCCTACAATCATGCAGTCAAGCTTCAAAATTTCTTCATCTCTGTCCTCCCTACATACTTTCAAAGAAGAGGCAGAGTTGGGTGATTCAGGGCACAAGCTCTGGGACCCACCTGACTCACTTCAAATCCCAGTTCTACCAGCGCCCATCTCTGGGCAGTTCTCTGCCTGAGTGTCCTCTATGACATGAATTCTAACTGGTTCCTCCCTCAAAGGTGGCTGTGGGAATTGTGTGAGTTACATACTCACAATAGTGCATGGGCATCGAGTTAAGTGCTATGTGTGTAAAATTCTTTGGATTTAAAGCATGTACTTAATTGTGTCCTCATATAGAGTCTAGAAAAGCAGTATCAGGACATATGTCTTGAAGTCATTACTCCTACAAGCCCAAGAAGAAACTGTAATGTTTGGATATTGGAGGGTTCCCCTGATCCTGGCCTTCAGGCCATTTCAGTCGCACAACTGACTTAACACCTTTTCCCTTTCTACTAGCTCAAACTCTCTTACAAACAGGATTTATGGTAGTCTACAAGATCAAAGAACACTGAACAAAGATAGTGAAAATCAAAACAAAAAGATGGTTGCTAACTTATGTTCAACCTAAGCCCATATGCTTCTAGACCTCACTAGTCCCCCTCACCTGCTGTGACGCAGATACATGGGCAAGAAGCAGTCTCTTCATTCAGGGGACAGAGGGGGCTTCTTCCTGTAACCCCCGAGAATTACTTCACTGCTATATACAGCAAGTTTATGCACAACAACGCCTCTCCTCCAATTACCCTTCCATATGTCTCCAAAAGAGGGGTCTAAAAAGTGAAGGGCAAGAGGTATGAACCAGGGAAGGAAGATCGAGAATTAACCTCAAGTGTGTTTCCTGTTGCCATATTTCTTTTCCTTAACAGAAGTCCTAAAAATCTCTCTAGAAACCTGGAGGGTTTTGGCATAAAAGTTGAAAAAGTCTGATGTAAGAGGTGAAGATACTGTTTTTCAATCAGGCTCAAATTTCTGAAATAATGCTCTCTTTTTGCATGTTTTTGGGAAGGATTTTAGTAATATGGTTACAAAATTTTTAGCAGACACATAAAATGGTCATTCTCTCATGCATTCCCACAGATGATTTATAGATTTACCAGATTCAAGCAATCTTTATATCAGACACCCTCAAGCTTTTAAGACGAGGTATATTTGTTTTCCTGAGCTTTCTGAACAGGTTTGTAAGCTAGGCAAGGATTACGTCTTTAAATCAAATGTGATGCTTTTGTTGACCCAGGATTTTGCATGCAGGTGCCCCATAAATATTTATTGTTGATTCTTAAAAAGAAAACAATGAAAAAACAGCACAGCTTTTGTGGGTTCTGGGGGAAAAAGATGTGAAGGTCAGCCAGAAAACAGTAATTCTTGAAACTTAATCTCCACAATCCATGATTATAAAAAAACATAAGTATCAAAACCCAAGCGCTGATACTGTGCCTTAAAGTACAGTGATAGCTAAGAGGGAAGGGAGAAAAGAAAGGAAAAAGGAAAGAACAAAGATGTACGGAACAAAGAAAGGAAGGTGGGAAAGAAGGAAGGAGGAAAGAAAGGTGATTAAGATTAAAGAAAAGAACATAAACTCTAACAATGTAAAAATAATCAGGCTGATTCTCTAAACACATGAGACATGGTGTCGGGAGCTGGGGAGAGGAAGCACTTTTGTTTTTCTTTTCCAGTTTCCTCTGGTTGTGGCAGCCTCTAACCATCTAAAATGCACTTTTCTTGAACTCACCTGTAAACTGTAAGATCATCTTGGTACAGTTGTATATTATTAGGGGACAGGCTCAATCACTTAGCAAGGAAACGACTAAAATAAGAAAGATTTCTTTGTCTCTCTAGCAGTATGGGGCAGAGTGTTCTAGGTGAGGGGCTGGCAACACCACCCTCCCGTGGGCAAGATCCACCCCCCTGCTTGTTTCCTTTCCTGAAATGACACTCTGTTTTGCATCTTTAAATGGTTGGAAAAGAATCAAAGGAAAAATGGTATTTTATGGCACAGAAATATTACATTTTTAGTGTGCATTAAATAAAATTTTGTTGGAACAATCAACATTCATTGACTCATTTACAGTCAAGTGTGGCCCATGGCTGCTCCTGGACTACAATGGCAGAGCTGAATAATAGCAACACAGACTGTGTGGTCCCAAAAGCCCCAAACACTCTCTGGACTTTTACAGAAACAGTCTTCTGTGCTCAGGTCTAGACTGGTCCATTCTCCGTAAGCTCCAGATCCCTTCCGTTTTTAACTCTGCATCTCCTCAGGTTGTTATCTGCTCTGCTGATGGGGTCATTGCCTATTATGGACTGAATTTTGTCCTCTCAAAATTCATATGCTGCAGCTCCAACCCCCATGCCATTGAGTTTGTAGTCTTCAATGAGGTAGTTACATTAAGTGAGGTAATAAAAGCGGGGCCCTAATCTTAAAGGAGTCCTTATAAGAAAAGGAAGAAATACCAGGCCTTGCCCCCCACCCCTTTCCCTCATGAGAAAGTGCTATGCAAGCCAAGAGAGAGAACTCAACATAAATCACTTTGGTCTTGGACTTTAAGCACACAGAACTGTAAGAAAACAATTTTCTGTTGTTTAAGCCCTCCCATCCATGATACTCTCTTATGGCAGCTTGTGCAGACTGATACATCTATGTTTCAGCCCTTAGAAATAGGGAAAAATTAAAAGAAAGGGCAAAGAACTTATTTCTAATCATGTTACTGGAAGTTGTACACATCAGTTCCACTCACACTGATTTCTTTGACAAACTTATGAGTCAAGAGAAAGATTACCGAAATTCCTACTTTAGGTGTTATGGATAGAATAGGTAACTCACTTGGATCTCAGTTCTACGGATTACTTATTATTTATATTTTTTGTATTTTCTGTACTTATACATAGCTACTTTTTAAAGTTGTGGTGACAAAATTCTTATATTTTTCAAAATCCAGGATGAGTAAAATAGTCATCGAAGTTTCTTATCTTGCCTAACTGCTTTGCAAAAAAATTAGTTTACATTCCATTAAAAATTAAGCAAGGAGAGAGATGCAACTTACATGTCACTTTTACAAGTAACCTTGTATTGCTCCTATTAGATTATCACTTCGGATGTGATGGGTTTGAAAAGCTCTGCGTAGGTGCATATTGCTCTGAAGAACACAGGCTGCTGGAAACTGCTCTCCCTTTGTGAGTTGATAAAGAACAACGCCATCTTAGAACATTATTGAAGTAACCACCTAAATTAGAAGCATTACTAGGCAATGCACATTATAATGCCAACATTGACATGTTTGCATATTTCAAACAGTGTAATAGGGTATCTTTTGTGCAAGATAGTTTTTAAAATTAAAGATTAAATTTATTAGAATATATTGGGCATTCTGCAATGTATCTCAAAGCATTGCTAGATTGCTAGACCAGCCTACATATGGAAAGGAATCCATCATATATATAAGAAAAGTTATTACAAACAGAGGGAGAAATTCTATAATAAATTTCATGGGAATTGTGCACAATTCAATTAGAATATTTTAAAAATTAAGTTAGATTTCTACCGCACAATATATATAAGTGAATTCCAGAAGCATTAAAGAGCCAAGTGAAAACGACTTTTAAAAATATTAGAAGAAAATATAGAAAAAGTCTTCCAAGCAAGACACAAAATGAAGACTCCAAAAAGGAAAAGACTGACATATTGACCTATATTCGTGTTTAAATATTCTGAAAGACAAAAATAGGTAAAATGTAGGATACAGACCAGGCAACATATTTGCAATGTATAAAATATGTATAAATATGTATAAAATAAGTATTTTTAAAATCAGTCAGGCATCTAATATGGATATAAGTAAAGACATTCAATTAAGAAATAAAAGTCACTTACAAAGGAAAAGATTCTCAAATAATGAGGAATATTTTATTCATCATCCATCTAGGCAAACATTATAAAGACAGGTTATATGCAATGGTATGCAGCATGTGAGGAAATGCAGACATGCATGTGTCAGTGGGGGCTTAGGGTAAAAGGGAAATTTGGAAGAATTCATCAAAATGTAAAAGCCATGTTTACTTCAATGCAACAATTCTACTTCCACATAGCTATTCTTAGAGGATACACAGAAAGAATGGTATACAAAGATGCTTAATCAGTTTACAATAATGAAAACTGGAAAGACAGAAATGTTCCCAGGGGAATGACTAAATAGTTTATGAAGCATCACATAACAATAACAGTTAAACATACTAATAGGAAAGTTCTCTGCTATATCATTGAGTGAAAAAGTAAATAGTTGAGTACTTTGTGTGTGTACTTCTGTCCACTATGGCCTCACATTTTTAAAAAAACACATAAAACACAATTATAATTTGTGGTTTGTATTCATATGTGTGAACACAAAGAAAAAGGTTAAAAGGGTCCACATCAAATTAAGCGATGGCCATCTCTTGGTGTTTGCTATGTACAGTGTGTTGGGTTTAGGTAACCTAGAAGGACTTTCATTTGTACTCTGCTCTTTGGTTGAGAATTAATTCATGGAAAAGACCTCCTGTGACAGAAGTGTTATTCATGCAATTAAAATTAGACTATACACAAAGTAAAAACACATGTGAGATACTTTGTGACCACCCATTCTACTATGTTCACAAAATTTCTGTGTCTTTCACCAATTACGTTGTTCTACTTAAATTCTCCAATACACATAGTTCTACCAGTCAAATTGGCCCACTGTGAAGTAAACTTGTTATTTGTTTACAAAGTTAATATTTTGTAATGTTTGAGCAGAATCTTACTATTTTATGCCCTTTGGACATTCCTTGCCTATGCAAGAAATGGAAACTTAAAAGCATTCATTGTTTTCAAACACTTTGACCAATTTTTATTCTGAAATGTCAGGGCACATTGGTAAAAATATCAAAATGCTAAAACTGAACTGCTCCTTTGTTTACTAGAAAATAAAAAATTACGTGTATTTATAGCTATACTCAAGGTTCAATACAATGGATTAAAGTTTCTCCCAAATGTTCTTAACAACTTTCTAGCTTCGGCAGTCCAATATAGAGTTGAGGACTTAGCTTAGTGGTTAGAGAGCTTGCCTAACAAGCATAAGGGCCTGAGTTCGATCCCTAGCACCAAAAAAAAAAAAAAAAAAAAAAGCAATAGCAATATATTACTTTCACATTCAAAAAAAAAAACCATAATTATAGTGTAAGGCAAGTTTGTGGAAAACTTATCTTCATTTTACACTTTAGTAAATTCAGGCTCAACCAACTTCAAATTAACTAAAATTAAGTTTAGGACTCAAGTTTTCCAATTTCTCGTCTGGATTTTTTTCCATTATGTATTGCTGTCTCCTACAAACTACATACACTTTCTCAAATCTCCTGACGGTGCTGTCTAAAACTGGACATTTTACTTCTGAGCATTATAAGGAACATTTAATAGACTGACACTGGAATATAGCATAAGTAGCTGAGGAAAATTCAACTTAGAAAAGGTGAAATTTAATACAATGATAAAGATATCTGAATTGTGGATGAAGAAGATCCCTGTGCATAAAGGATGAAACGTGGAAAAATCAAATTTTGGTCTATCACAAAATAAATCCCCATTTGTATTTTAGAGAAGGATTATCTACAGTTTCAGTTTTAAAATGGACAGTCTTTTTTTTATTTTAGAATGGATTTTAATTATTAAACTATAGTCTAAAAGAATTATCATGTTACTTTTCAATGATCTCACCTGAGGCTTATGAAGGTGTATATTATTCCTATACAAAATAAAAAGTTTTGCAAAAAAATTTTGCCATATATTTTATTTTGGCTTTAAGAAAACAAATCTTATATGTCAGTGCATGTTGAAGTCCTCTGAATGCATTTTAAAACTGCATAAATATATTTAAGTACTAAAAATTCATTCGTTCTATAGTGGCATTTACTATAACATACAGCTCAATTAGACAGTGGAATATCATAAAATTGCAAGCAACTACATACATGCTTGTGCCTTTACCTGGGACAGCTGATCAAAAAAAAAAGTCAGAGGGGCATGTTACAGCTGACTGCTTTATAATATTTGTCATTCCTCATAGAGCTCATAAAAGAGTATGTGACGCTTTCCTCCCGTTAGCCACGTTTCTGTTGTGAAACGTATTTGCTAAACGTCTCAGCGAACTCGGTAGATCGGAGCCCGCATTGAAGCCACTCTACAAGCGCAGCACCAAGGACAAGAGGCGCGCTCAGCAGCTGCAAGTTATATAATAAAAGAGAACCGAGGACAACAGGCAACGTGGTGAAATGATAGCATGTGTCTGCTTGTGTGCAAAAATGTAAACTTTGCCTCCTTTCCGCTCTTAGATGGTTTCCCTGCGTGGTTTGCTGTAGAGTATTTGGGGAGAGAGCAAACGTCAATATTCGAGGGTTGTGATTAGTCTTCGGGAAGTAACAACTGTGGTATGTATATATTTTAACCACTTCTGGGCCATACAAATGGAAGATGCTTAGGTGGGCCACTACCCAGCTCTGGCCAGTCAGCTTTACAGGAGAAAAGGATAAGTGACGTTACAGGTTTGAGATTTGGAGAAATCTACTTTCGCTCTTTAAAAAGATGAAAGGTGCACAGGAGGCAGCAGGGCCCGAGAATGCAGGTTGCTCGCTGCCCGGTGGCTCAGTGTTGCCGCCGTCCTCTAAGCTGCCAGTAGCTCTGATCTTCCAGTTACAACCTAAGCCGAAGCTTAGATGCTCGTATTTGGTGGGCAGCAAATATCCTCGATAGAAGACTCTTGCAGCCATTCTCTCTGCTTGCACTATGTCCTGGCTCGAAATTGTTTGAAGTTCCATCCCCTTTGCTGCTGCAGATTTTTGACTCTGGGAGCTCTATCTCTTCCACACCTGGGCTGCCAAGGCCCAGGTTCTTGTGCTCGCCTCGCCCCACCTCTGCCTTCTCCCATCCTCCTCCCAGCGGTCTGCACAATCTCCTCAGCGTTCGTCCCCGGAGATACCCAGACACTCGGTCTTGACCGAGAGACCCAGGACCTGAGAAGCCCAGTGACACCAGACATGCGTTGTAGGCGCACATCGGAGCTCGAAGTTCAGCTAATCGCGAGGAAAGTACGGAGCGCGTCACGGTGGCCTCTCCCGCCTAGCCACGCGTGGTGACATTTCCGGCTTTCGGGCCAGTCCAGACGCGATTTGCACGCGGCGTCGCAGCTCCTGGAACCCGAGCGAGCGCTCCCGGCGGCTTCTCCAAGTGCTCTCGAAGCGCGGAGCGAACAGCCCAGTTCGCTCCGCCACTGCGAAGGCCGGAGGCTCTGGGAGCTGCGCCCGGCCGGGGAGGACTCGGGCCGGGGGCGGCTTCTCGGCGAGGCGTGAACGCAGCTTCTCGGCCCGGCAGGCGCGGACGCTTCCTCTCGGCCAGCCCGGGAACCTGGATACCGCGCCCGCAGGATGTTCGCCGGCTGGGCCCGGCGGTCGGGAAACATGAGAAGGCCTCGGTATTCCTGTTCCCGGGCCGCGCGCTCCCGTCCGGGTAAATAAAGCCGAGGCGACGGCGGCGGCGGCGGCGGGATCGCACTGCAGCCCGCGCGGAGAACATGCGGCGGGGATGGGAGCGCGCCTAGTCCCGGGGCGGGAGAGCCAGCCGCGCCGCAGCAGGTACGGTCCGGCTCGCGGCGCCCTCCCGGGCGTGGGGCGCGGGGCTCGCCCTGCCAGGCGTCCCCGTGAGTCCCGCCCTCCCGCACCCTCCCCCCGCAGTCCGACGGAGACGCGCCTCCGCGGCTGCCAAGGGCGGCCCGCGGTCTGCGGGGAGCCAGGGAGCCCACCTTGCCGCCCCTCCTCCTCTGTAAAGTTACTGGCGGGCGCTGGGCGGGGCAGTTCCGCGGGGAGTGAGTGCCCCGGCAGTGTGGAGTGAATCGGGGTAAGTGGGGCGCAAAGGAGCCAAGAAGCTCGGTGTCTCCCACGCGGGAGCCCGGGGCGGGTTCGGGCACGGCGGGTCCCACGCCCCCGGGCCCAGAGCAATGGGATCGGGCCCTCGGACCTTTGCCACCTCCTGCCGCCGCCTGCCACCGTGCCTGCTGTCTGCAGACCCAGCCCGCTCCGGGTATCTGCGGGTGCGCTTTTTGCGCGTGGAGGGTGCGAGATGGCAAACCTCGTGGTGGCTACACTAGGAAAAGCACGCGGGTGCCTGTAGGAGGGCAAGGCTGGGAGGGGACAGATGCAGGGGCTTGGGAAAGGGCGCCTTTACAAATAAAACAGCACGCGCGCGAATCAACAAACGTCCTGATGGAAAAAGGAGTCCGGACGGCAGAACGGGCTCCGAGCGCCCGCACGTGCTTTACACTTCTCGCAGAGGTTGTGTGCACGCCCGGCACGTACCTGTCGGCGCGGGAGGACTTGGCCTCACCCGGCGCGCGGCGGCTCGCAGCGGCTCGCGGAGGTCTGACGGTGGCCAGCGTTTAATCGCTGCGGTGACGGCCGCGGTGGCCGGAAGGCGGAGCGGGGGTGCCGGAGCGCGCAGGCATCCAGCGACGCAGCGACTGTCTGTGTGTGTTGAGGGGGCGGGGGGAAGGGGCGCTGGCCGGGAATTGGCGGCTGCACTGGGGAACAGGGGCGCTGCCCCGAGGCGCTAGGCAGGGCAGGGCGGGGCGGGGATCTGGTTGTTCCCGGGCGGCGCAGGCTGGACCCCGACGCCTTTGGGGGGCGGGCAGAAGCTCCAGGCCGGGGATCGGAGGTGAGCTGCGGGCTTCGGAGCCGGCAGCCCTGGGCCGGGAGGTGCGACGCCCCTTTGCATCCTGCCGTACTTAGGTTGCTGACACCTTTACGGCTCGGAGCTCCGGGCTCGAGCCCGCACTGCGGAAGCTCAAGGCTCTGGCTGCAGCAACCCCTGAGGGTCGGGAACCTGGAGCCTCGGACCTGCCCCGACCCTGCCCCTGCGCGTCCTGGGGCGGGCTTCGGGGAACAGCAAAACTTTGAGAGAATGCGGTGTTTGTCCCAGACCCCACTTAACTTTCCAAGGCTGGGTGGCTTCTAATGACTCTCAGTCCCCATCCCCTCCCTGGGAGACCTTAGCCGAAAGTCGCAGGGATCCGAGACCTAGAAAAACATGAAAATCCCTGAATCCCAGCATGGCACGGGACTCCTTAACTTGGCCTCGTGGATGCAGTTCCTCGTATTACCCTAAATCTTCCCTTCCACTCTGCTCCTCCTGACGCCCCGAGTGGGGGCTCGGGAGGCTTGCGTTGTGACTGAAGGGCGCGCGCTGCCCCTCGCCTGCCCTGCTGCGCTCTCCCTCTCCCCGATGCTTTGAGAATTACTCCCTTTGCTCCTTAGGTGCATTATTTCTGGTTGACGTTTCCGGAGGTAGGGGTGGGAATTCTGTGCCTGGGAAGAAGGGCAGGCATCTGCCCTGGATAACAGTGGCTGGGCGGGAGGGTGGAGAGCCAGGTGGGAGAGGCGGGAGTTCGCTGGTCCAGTAGCTGCGGGGCTGCTCCGCCCCCGGGCTCCGCAGCCCAGAGCCCCGCCAGGTCCAGGGCCCGAAACCTGCAGGAATCTGAGCACTGTCAGGCGGTAACGCGATGCACCTTGGTCTCCTAGAACTCGAGCCCTGTTGCGGAGCTCCTGGCCGCCGGGCCCCGAGGCGCTGCGGCCGCGCCGCGCGCTCCTGCCAGCCGGCACCATGAACACCATCGTCTTCAACAAGCTCAGCGGCGCCGTGCTTTTTGAGGACCGAGGCGCTGCAGAACGGGAGCGGGGCGGCCGGCCCTACGGCAATGTCCTGGACAGTCCCCACGCCCGCCCCGAAGTGGGCATTGCCGACGGCCCGCCCCTCAAGGACAACCTCGGCCTGAGACACCGGAGGACCGGGTAGGCGTACGCTCCCGGGGCCCTGCCCGCCTGCCCGGAGGGGTGAACTCGCGCGCCCTTGGGCCCGAGGCTCGGGACCCGCGGGTCCGTCACCCGGGGTCCCCCCAAGAGGGAAGGTTCGCGCCACCTGGATTGGGGCGCGATCAATTCGTTAGAACTGTTGAAAAGAGGCTTTTTAGGAAAGACTAAATTGGAGCTGTCTACCCCTTCCCCTGCTACCTGGGCCTCGGGGTGGTTTCTTGTCCCCTGTTGGTACCGCTGGCGCAGAAGGGACTGAACGGGATGCGTAGGACCAGGGAAGAACGGCAGTCCAGGATCCCCTGGTCGGGCCTCGGGGGTCTCCTGTTCTGACTCCCAAGCCCTGGACAGGACTTAAGAAGGTCGCCTCCCTGCTGGGCACCGGGGAGGGGGCGCACCTCGGCAGGGCAGCGGGGTGCCCCCCTTCCCGCTTTCGGTTCCTGGGTGGCGGGGGCCACCTGCTCCGTGCGGGGGCCTGGAGGAGGGTAGACTTCGGCCGGCAAGGTCTGGGCGGCCAGGGGAGGAGCCGCGGTCCCGGCTGCCTCCACCTGAACGATTGCATCAGCTGCTCGGTCTGGGGCCTTGCTGGTTAGTAAAATACAGGTTAGATTTCGTCAAAAAAGTTACAACAAGGCGGTTCGGCTGGAATTGCATTTCAAAGTGTCTACGGAGTCAGACGCCCGGAGGCCCCGGCGCAGGCGCGCCAGCTTCACGGGCCCGGGCGCAGGCGGAGGCGCGGCGACACCTCCCGGAGCCTCCCGGGAGCGCAGCGCGGACGCGGGCTGGGGCGGCTTCTGCTGCCTCCTTTGAATATGTTTTTTCCTGGGGTCTGCTTACTTTGCTTTGCAGGACAGGACTTTCCCACTCTCCACTCTGCCTTAGGAAACGGCGCCCCTCGAGTGTTTCATAGGTTGTACATCCTTCTTGCGCAAACCTTCCTTCCCTTTCCCAGAGGATCAAAAGAGCTAGAGGAGCGCTCCTCCAGCTGGAGCGCCTGGCATCTTTTGCTCTACCCTTGACGCCCACAGGGCGACCTTTCCCCTGATCACAAGTGCTGGAAGCCGGGCGCCCGGGGAGCCCAGGACCACTCGAGGGCCTAAGCCAGTGGGCGACGGGAAATGTGCAGTCGCCTCTTCTGTCCTTAGCGTCCCCTAAACTTTATCTGCCAAACCTCTAACTTTGAGTTACTTGGCTCAAGATCAGCTTAGAGTCTTGGGCTGCCACCATGACCCCGCGAGGAGCAGTCTGGCGTGACTTCCTTCCCTAGCCTGGTCTCCACCTCGGGGGTGGGGGCGGGGTGCTGCTCCGAGCTGGGGCCCTTGCAGCCTTTCCCAAAGGAGGGTCCCGACGCGGACAGCAGCCCCGAGGGCGCCGCTCACCAAGGCTTCCTCCTCTCCCGGTGTCGCAGGGCTCGGCAGAATGGCGGCAAAGTGAGGCACAAGCGGCAGGCCCTGCAAGACATGGCGCGGCCCCTGAAGCAGTGGCTTTACAAGCACCGCGACAACCCGTATCCCACCAAGACCGAGAAGATACTCTTGGCCCTGGGCTCGCAGATGACGCTAGTGCAGGTAATGGCGACCCAGCAAGCCCTGAATCCGGCGCCTCTGCTAGGGAGGGGGACGCAGGTGGGGCCTCTCCCCGGGGGAGGACCGGCCAGCGCCCAGGGAGGGGCGGGAACGGATGCTCTGGTTTTGGCTGAGGAGGGTGGTGCTGAGCAGGCGCCGGCGCGGAGTTCTGAGCCTTCGCCCTTGCGATTTCGGTGCAAATGACCGGTCCAGGAGGGACTGTGGGAGGTAGTTAGGGGGGGACTACAAGGGCAACTGCGGAGTCACGAGAAGGCACTGGGACTCTGGACTCAGGTATGATGTAAGCAGATGCTGCTGCCCACTTTCAGTGCGCCTCAACAGGAGCTGGGAGGCTTGTTAAAACACAGACCCTGGCGCCCCAGCTCAGAGTCCTTCAGTCAGTACTCACCAGTGGGACTAGTAATTACACGTCTGACAGTTCTCAGTGATGCTGGAGCTGCTGACCCTGCTCGAAAACTCCGAGAACCCTAGAAACGGGGCAGCATATTGGAGCCCCATATGAAAACTCAAAGTTCCGAATAACTCTCAGAATTGCCATTATTAACACAGGTGGGAGGGGACCTAGGAAGACAGGGAGTGAGTCTGGACACTTTATGTTTTAATAGGAAGCATCATGGCATTCGCCGGAAGCCACAGTACAGACTTTGCTGCTAGTTCTTTTCTATAGAGCGTGAGGAGAGGAGGCAGATTTCTGATTTCAGGTGGTTGGGCTCCTTGCCAAGTGCGGAGAAATGGTGCAGGGTTGTTTCGTCTCTGGTGAACAACACTAGTTTACATCCAACTAGCTTTTCTGAACACAGTCATATTTGCTATTCCCGAAGACAGTGATGTAGCGGAGTTATTATCGACACTTCACAAAGTAGGTAAGGTACACGGAAGTTCAGAGTCAGTGAGGGGCTGAGGTGGACCTGGGAATAAAAATATAATTTTAGATCAGATGCTTTTTCCATTTCACCACAGTTTTCTTTAGTAAATATAGTGACATGAACATTTACACAAGCAAACAGAACAGCTATGTGCAGGAAGAGAAGGAAGGGGCAGGATGGACTGGGACATTTTATACAACACATTAGCTCCACTTGACTGTGTTTGTGACATTTTGAACATCCCATTAAATTTACAGTAAGAGAAACACCCAAAATTGAACAAATATTAAATGAAATAAAAATTGATTTCCAGGGTATTTAAAATTGTCATTTAGGAATTACTTTTTGACAAAGCATGAAAACTGGCTTGAGTTCAGGCTTATCAAAATTCTAATGTGTATTTTTCTGCTTATTTTCAGAATATAGCTGTAAAGGAAAACATCTGTTTTCCTTCTTATTAACAGGAAACTGTATTAATAGTGATTTCCAACAGCACTAGAGGGAGAAATTAATATAGACTTCTTGACTTGACATCTGTTCAACATAAAATAACTCTCCACAATGAATATAATCATTATGTACTGCAAACATGTACTGATAACATTTTAAAATTTAATTTAATTTAAACTATGAGCTATTTAGTGATTTATAAAAGTAGTTTCTAAATAAAATATTACAATCAGAAAAACTTGACTTATGAAAGTAAATGTATATGATCTGATTTCAGTTTAAACATGTATGCAATTTATTTTGAACATACACTTGTTTATAGATATTTAAATATTTCACAATGATGTTATCAGTACAGCATTACCTTATTTTGGTTGCCATTCCTTCACAGAGAAACCAAAAAAAAAAAGATGTATTTTACCTGTAGTTTTATCTATAAAAAATAAAGAGAGACATTTAAATTTTATACAGTAGTTTTGTTGAGCTGCAACTCAAGTAATTATAATTTTCATGAAGAATCAAACTATTTGTTACCACCATGGTAGTGTGAATACACATAACACTTCTTTTTACATTTATATCTTGGTAAGACTATTACGTTTCCCTATTTTACATGAAATCTCCATTCAAAACTGTTTTCTTCTCTTACACTAGTCCTCAGAAAATAAAAATGCACAGAATATGTAATTGTTAAATGGGGCAAATATTATTGATAATAATAAATGATATCTGTATATAGATTTTCAAATTTTACCATAACTGAAGTTGATTTCTTAAACTTTGGAATAATAAATGGAAAAAGTTAAAATGTGTAGAATTGCCAAAGCACCTTAATGTATAATCCAGTTTGTGTCCAATTATTTTCAGCTAGGCATAATGGTATGTCTATGTAAATTATAAATATATGTATATATTTTCTTGTAAAATATATACATATGTATGAGTTTGTGTAATTCAAACCTAAATTAAACATCCAAAGCAAATCTGACTATGGAAAGCTGCATAAATTATATTAGTAGTTTACATTTCTGGGGAAAATACAAAGCTGTGATCTGAATAAAGCGTTTGATGCCTGCAAACTAAACCCTGAGTAGTGAGTCAGACTCTCCCTGTGAGTAAGTTTCTCCCGTGGAGTCAGCCTTGAGAGAGTGATCCTGTCTTACTTATGACATTCCTGAGACACACCGCCCCAGCCCAGTCAGCTCCATATAGTAAGTCATCCCCACAGTTAGGTAGAGTGAATAGCTTCCTTTTGGGAAATAACACTACAGTCATCATGGAGCTTTCCAAAATATCTCTCTGACAACTGAAGAATGTCTTGAACTCCAAGATGTTCTTGTTTAGAAACTCATCCTATTGTAGGGAACACACAGAGAGCAGCTTATCTCTAACACTGTGTGATAGCTCTACAGAAGAAGCACAAGTATAACCAAGTTAATTTTCAAAATATCTGAAAATACGTTGTATATCCTTGTCTATATGCGAATGTGGAGTGCTTCTCTTATTTGTCTTAAACTCTTATTTCTTATTTTTCCTATCTTCTATTTTTCATGGCTTATATTCACAAGATGTCAGCCTGTTTTGCTCCTTAACTATGAAAGTATATTATATCTTGGAGAGTCTTTTACATTTACTTTTTTCCTTTGGACTGTGTTAGACTTTTCTACACAGTAGTTTCACCACTCTTAAATTGATAAGAAAGAGTGTGAAACCTGTCAGAAATTTCCCTTGAAGTCTGGAATTAAAAACATAGAAATATTTTTGAGGACTTCAAAAGGTACTTTTTCTTATCAATAGAGGTCCTAAGGATGTTAATCGGTACCCCATGTGCGTTTCATCCTTGAAAATGAAGCAGGGAAGTGTTTGTGCAACTTTCATTTGTTTCTACTCACTTGACTGGGCAGTTTGTCGTAGTGGGCGGTGGCTGCACTCAACTGTGCTTAGCTCTTATTTGCATTATTAATCTGACATCTTTTTCATGTGATAATAGCATTTTTACAAAATTAACATGAAGATGATTTGTGTGTGCGTATGTGTGTGTGTACTTTGATTTCTGACCCAAATAGTCTGACCCAAATATTCCACTGTGCTTGGTTCCTACAGCTGACTATTATGCAAACATTGTAAAAATATACTTTGTACTCTAAAATATAAACGGCTTTCTTTCATATTATTATATGAAGTTGTATGAGATTGGGGTTTTCTATTGGGTACATGCCAAGGAATGCCACTTTCTGTTCTTACAAGCTTCATATCCCTGTGCGCTAGTTGGCTAAGACTGTTGCACCGCAAGGTCCTCCCCACCATGTTGACGTAGCTGTTTTTACTTGGAAGTGGGCGGTTCTGCAGAGATATGTACACCTGAGTCAGTTACAAGGCTTATAGCGACTGTTAAATGTTCAAGCACATCTCAGGTAGGCCAAGTAATATGTTATTCCCAGTATTAACTACATGGAAATCAGGTGCTCAGTATTTCAGCAGAATAACCTGGAATAAGTTTGTTAATTCAGTGTTCAAAGGGAGACAGATGCCAGTTTATCCCTTTGGGTTCACTATAATGAGTGCTCTGTCAATATGATGACTGTAAACACCTCTGTTAGGGTAGGATGAAAATTACTTAGTTTTCTCTTCCAGGGTCTAGGTATTTGGCTCCCTATTCTTTCACTGTAAAACCTGTGGTTTTTAAAAGCACCGAGTTTAACTTTAAAATGCTGTTCCAGAACCTATTTTTGGTGAGGAGGCCTGTTTTATGTAAAACGCAATTTAAAGAGACTGTGCATGACAATTTGAAGGTAGCCATAGGGAAAAGGTAGGAAATGTGAACTGGCATTTTTACTTTCAGGGAAACATGGAGTTTGCATTAATTCATCAGGAAAAAAATTGCAAAAAAATTATTCAAATTAATTAGCCAGTGACTTGTATGCTGTTTGCAGGACTTACTGTAAATAGATATGAAATACCTTAGACTATATCCAGCCACTAGGTTGTACTGTAAATTTCTGGTAATAGACTATTGGCAAAGTAAATATACTAGCAAATTGGATGCCAGTCAAACTTATAAAATCAGTTTAGAAGCAGATATCAGTAAACCTTTCTGGAAAATTTCCTAATTTTCCATATTATAATATGGTAAGAACTGTAAGTATATGAAACATTAAAAAGGATATGACCCCATATGTGTAAACTAGTTACATACATTAGAATTGTAGTGTGCTAGTGTTTTTTATTAAAAGCCATTATATTTTTATTATATGATTAGTGTTATAGGAATTGGGTTTTAAACTGTACTGTGTAGGTACCATGTAAGTTAGTTAAGATTGGTTAAAATTTAACTAATTCAGTCTGTATTATATGTTGTTTAGTAATGAAAATTAAACGAAGTTTTGGAGTTGGATTCTATTGAATATGAGTAATACGGGCAGAGTGGAAACCACCAGCTGTCTTCCCAGTGTGTGGGAGGAGCAAAGCCGGAAATAGTCACACATATCTGATTGCTAGAGAAAGTAGTGGGAAGAGCGGAAGGTGGGTTTGTACTAACTATAAAGGGAATCAACACCGATACAGGAAAGGTAGAGCCGTCTACCTACAGGTCTCGGTTGGTAAGATTGGCAGGGATACCAGGGATTTCAGAGGAAAGATTTGAGGTTTAGAAAAGTTGAAAGATCTAAGTCAATTCATACAGCATGTTTTTGACAAATTCAGGCCACAAGACCGGGTCTCTTGCCATTATACTACAGGGAGGGTAACAGGACATCAGTGAAGATTTGAAGACATTAAGAGACTAAGTAAAAATGATGCACGAACACTTTAAGTTTGATGGTGATTGTTAACAATGAATGTAATCATTATTACTGCAAACACATACTAATAAAAATTTAAAAATTTTAAAAAGATTCATTTAGGAGAAGAGAGGGAAGTTGAAAGAATGTTTTAAAATTCCTAGTTAGTGGCCATGAGATTGGATGAAAATTTTGGCAGTGAGCTGGAACACCAGAGGCAGGTTTGAGAATGTGAAGAAAGGGACCAGGAGCTTGTGTTTCCACATAAACGGTTGCCTCTGTGATCTGGTTATAATCCTGTCTCCTTTACTGCTGGTCGTTCTGGGCTGCAGGGGACAAAGCTTAGTCAATTCTGGCACTTAATACCATGACTAACAGAGAATAGCTACTATATATATATATTTGTTGAACAAATAGTTCCAGAAGTTGTCTAGGCAGAATGAAAATAGGCAGCGCTTGGAGTCAGACTGAATCATTGTAATACTAGTTCAGCTTGACAGGAAGCGTAGCTGGTGAAGACCGAACCTTCTAAAGTGCCACAGTGAGATGTCCCACTGTTGCACACAAACGGGAAAAGACAGTTACCACAGTAAAGCAGAAGGAGATGATGTAGGACACACCGAATATTGAATTCATGTGGAAGAACAATCATGTGTTAGTCATGGGGACAGGGAGAAAAAATATAATTTGCTTTTCTTAAAATAGAACTTCCTACAGTTTCATCCAACAATTAGGGCTTGAGCGATGTGTAAAATTGTGTATTATAGTATAACAACAAAAAAAAGAAAACAGAAACTTCCAGGGAAACCTTTGCCATACAAACCGTAGAGTAATATGGGGGTCATGTTCTGGAACAAACTGACAGAAAGACTTAATTCTCTTCCTGTGTCTTATTCTTTTAAAAGTAATCTTTTTCTCAGAGATTAAAAAACATCTCTGTATTGATGAGGTCTTGATATTGTAAAAAAAAAAATCAAATGCAATTTCAGCCTCTGGAAATTCAGTGGCACCTTAATAAAAGAACAGAAGTAATCTTTGTTTTGAGGTGTCTATTGCTTCGCCTTCCCCTGGGTGCTTAAGAAGCACTCGCCTGTCCTGTCGCTTGAAGCTGGTGACTCTTCAACTTTTTTCTTCTCTCCCCTTCTCTGCTCAGTCTCTGGCTGCTTTACTGGCACCTCTTCTATAGTCCTCCTCTTGATTGCTGGTGATTCCCGAAGCTTGACCCTCGACCCTCTTTTGCTTCCTCATGACTTTCATTGTCATCTCCATACCTGTGCCTCTCAAATCTGATCTTTTTCTCCTTTAAATTTCAGGTATTGTTTTTATTTCTTGCTGTATATCTCTTCCATATGCTTTTCTAGTATCTCAAATTAGGCATTCCCCAAACCAACCACATCATTTAATCTTCAAAAAGTCATTTCTCGCAATGGTTGCACAGAGGCTCAGCCTTGATCTTTGATGGCTCCAGATCATCTTTAATTTTTCTGTCTTGCTTACCCCCCTCACGTCTGTGAATTTTGACTTATTTTTGCTCCTCATTCATCTTTATCAGGAATGTACTTCCTGTCCACTCCACCTGACATGGTTCGGCCCTCCTTCTCACATTGGCTTGAGTTCCTCATGAAGACTTGGATCTCATTGGGAAGAAACCCCTCTTTCCTTTGGATTCTTATGTCCATTTTTGTTTTTGTTTTGTTTTTTATTTTTTGAGATGGGGTCTAGCTGTATTGCCCAGGCTGGATTTGAACACATCTTCTGGCTTAGCCTCCCAGGTAGCTGACATCACAAGCGTGTGCCACAAAGCCTGGCTTCGTTTGGTTTTCATGCTTTGTCTGCTGTTTTTCACATTCTTTCTCATTCTCTTCTCTCAGTCTCTTTCTAGATGTTTCTTAGCAAGGAAAACAGATGGAACAGAGAAGCAGGGGAGGGAAAAATGCCAAAGAACAACCTGCTATAAGCTGAAGTCGTGTTTCTTAAGCACCTAGATGCCATTTAGTTAAAACTAAAAAAATTTTTGATGGCGAGGACTCTTTATTTTTCTTATTCCCAGCATGTAGAAAGAGCTTGGTATCTGTCATATGCGCTCAGTACTGTTGGAGGAATGATCAGACATGAACATCCAGCACTCCTTGGTCCTGGGAATGTCTAGTGACCAAAGATACCGTCAGAGGCTTGGATCCTTTATGAGAAAGTAAATACAGAATGAGGCATGTTTTTGTGTTTTGTTAATGGAAGCCTACTAATGTTTTAGGTGTCAAATTGGTTTGCTAATGCGAGACGTCGGCTTAAGAACACCGTTCGGCAGCCGGATCTCAGCTGGGCATTGAGAATAAAGCTGTACAACAAATATGTGCAAGGGAATGCCGAGCGGCTCAGCGTGAGCAGTGCCGATTCCTGCTCTGAAGGTTTGCTAATAATTTTCATTTTGCTTTCTCTTGTTTTGCCTCCATAATAAGAAATTCACCTCAATTGCCATTTGTAAGGTTGACCTCACAAAATAGGATGGTGCTGTAATAACTCTTTGCTGTTGCAGAAAGTAACTATTTTGACAGTGATGCCAGTGGCCAACAGAACTATGGCCGTTTCTTCTTGCTTGTAGATTGATTGATTGCATTGGACTCATATTGTCCATGAAATTCATTAAAATCGAACTATTCTAGGAGAGATTGCATAGACTCCTGCCTTCTTTTGCCTAAAACTGAATCTCGTATCAAAGATGATCTTACACCTTTTACGTGTTCTTCACAGATGGAGAAAACCCTCCGAGACCGCACATGAGTGAAGGGGGCTATAATACTGCAGCTCACCATCCCGTGATTAAAAGTGAGAGCTCAGTGATCAAAGCCGGTGTCAGGCCTGAGTCGCGGGCCAGCGAGGACTACGTATCACCCCCAAAGTACAAGAGCAGCTTGTTGAACCGTTACCTTAACGACTCTTTGAGACACGTCATGGCCACGGGCACTGCCATGATGGGGAAAACGAGGCAAAGAAACCATTCTGGATCTTTTAGCTCCAATGAATTTGAGGAAGAATTGGTGTCTCCATCGTCATCAGAAACTGAGGGCAACTTTGTCTATCGCACAGGTAAGCTTGTGCTTTTCTTGTAATTACTGTGATATCTTGGGTAAACAGAAATAAACCCGCAGCAGAGGGGTTTATTTTGACACGTATAAAGGCTTAGATTATTCCTGCATTACTTATAATTCAGTTTTAATGCTTTTGTTTTTAATGGTTAGGAGATAACAGTCCTACAGATATTGGGAAAATTTCATTCGAATAATAAGGATAAATATTTTTATTCTTAATGCCGATTTTAATCTTAATGCTAATAATGTTTAGAGGAGGTATACGTGTTGAGTGCCCTTTGTGAATAATTTATAATACAGGAAAGCACTGGATTATAGCCAGTCATGCAAATACTTTATATTCCATCTTTTCTCTTACATGCTTTGATTTCTAATAGTGATGGAAATAAACACAAACTAACATGAGTGCCAAGTTTTTTGGTGAAGGGAAAAATATAGGTCTGGCTTCAATTGCTTTGGAAATTTTACTTTTATTCCTGGAAAGCACAAGTAGGGGTCATAAATAGCTTTGAAATTTTTACTTTCTTTCCAGAAATAATGAATCAATTTCTACCCTTCCAAAACATTCAGAGAGATTAGCATGTTGGGTAAAATTTTCTATCTTGACTGGAGAGATTTGCTCTGACAGTATTTGAGCAGGTTGTTTTGGAGCGAGGGATACGTGCGACCTACATCTGGTGTAGATAGAGCCTGAGTCCTGAAAAATGCCAGCAATGAGCTTTAATGTTAGATCTGAAAACGACTTCAGAAAGCATCCAGTCTAGCCACATTAAATCACAGATAAGAAAAGCCAGACCAAGAACTCAAAAGTTACTCTTTTCCAGTTGAAGAGTGTGATTGAACCTACATAACTGGGAGGAGCGTCTCTTCTAGCAGACTGCTGTTGTGATTATCCCTGTATCAGCTATCATTTGCCGAGTAGTTACAGTCTAGGCACGAGACAGGCTACCTCCCCGTTACGACATTTAATCCTCATGATATTGTGGAGCTTGGTATACGAACAAGAGGGCTCTCGGAAAGAATCCAAATTTGGTCTATTTAATATTCCTTTTAGGTTATCTAGCCAGACATTTCATTTTCAAGTGTCTACAAGTGTGCACAAGATAAGTGACTATGAAGACTCAGTGAAAATATGAGTAGATTCTTAAATCAACCTTGTTTTCTGCGTATGCCTCTAATACAAACATCTCCAAACACCCAGAAATACAAAACGGTCTTATAAGTAAGAATTGGCTCTAAGAAGAAGTAAAAGTAAAAGGCCATTTAACCAGTAATGAACATAAAGAAGCTACATATTAACATCTAACTAATATGACCAAAGCAGAGGTTGGAGGCAATTTGTGAATACTTTATGAATGTTTACTTTCAGAGAAAGGAAAAGAAATCAAGTCATTCAAATACAAATAACTGAAAAAAAAAAGAAAAGAAAATTAAAAAGAAAAAATAGCTGAAAAATAAATAAATAACTGCCTCTCTGAAAGAAATAATTAAATAACCACAAAGTTGGAAGTGGCAAAACAATATATAGTTAATATTTTTTAAAATTATGAGTACTGTGCACAATGGTTTGACAGTATAATGAAGCAAATTGATATTAGCCACACAAATTAAGTTATACTTTTAAATGACCAACGACTTAGGAAAAATTCAGGATTTTTTTTTGTAAATCTACTTCCCAAAGCATATGACTTGATAGGTCCATTGGTTTTTAATTATTTCCCAAACTTTGAAGAAGTAATTTCTATGTTTTATACATTTTTCTGGAACATGTAAAATATGAGAAGTACACCAGCTTTTAAGAACATAAATGTTATTCTAACCCCAAACCAAGTTAAGATACTGATACTCTGTAAGAAATAACGTGAAAAATATTTATAATAGAGTGGTAGTACGTGAAAAACAATTCAAAATTGTGAAAACACCAAATGTAGGTATGACAATTCAAATGAGCATAGTCAAAAAAGAGAGGAAAGGCTTTTGGAAAAAAATGAAATTTATCTTAATGAGGTGGGTTAATTGCTAAATGGTTATTTAAAAATAACATTTTCTTAAAAAATTTAAAAAAAATGCCTATATCAAGTCACATGCTTTAGAAATTTCTTTACATTGCCCAGTGAAAACAGGATCACATGCCCTATTCCCTATTTTGGTGAATCTTCTGAAAATGCATGTTCTTTTTGAAGGTGACAAAATATAAAAAGTTGGGAAGGAACAGCATGCCTGTCATTAACGCTTCCCAAAGTTAAGTGTCTTGGCTGTTTATTTCTATGAATGCATTCCAAATGCACTTGATCCATATTAAGGACTATTCATTTGCCAAGTTCTATTTTTAAATATAAGCCTATTTTTTTAAAGTTATGCAACCAATTAGAAAGCAACCTAGACATGCAAACTTCTGGCTTTTCGTGCATACTTGCAAACTTGAAAAGAACAGACTGAATTTTTATTTTTATTTATTTTTTTTTTTTGGTGCTGGGGATTGAACTCAGGGCCTTGTGCTTACAAGGCAAGCACTCTAACCGCTGAGCTAAATCCCCAGCCCCTTTATTTTTATTTTTATTTTTATCTTTATCTTTATGCCTTGAGAATGGAGAAAGACTGAAGACTTTGAGAGTGATCAGATGCAACAGTAAAAGGCCAGCCGCTGAGGGGCTGAGTGAAGCTCTGCTCCACTGTACCAGGCTGACACAGTACATACCCCAACAGCAAGATGGCGATTTCAAGAAACGCTTTCTGAAACCACTTGCTGTGTTTTCTTTGGCACACAGGCTTATTCTGAATTCCTTTAATTCCATCCGGTTGTATCTTTCTTTCCTCACCTAAATAGAGTTTTCTTATATCTGCTATTGACTCACCCCCTACTCCACCTTGCTGCAGTAGTACAAATATTTTAACTTTCGCATTTTTTTACAAATATTTTAACACCTATCAGTACAATTGATTGGTTTACTTTCTAAGGAATTTTGACATCTATTTTTGAAAAAGAATTGCTATCATGATGCATTTAATAAACGTATGAGATCAAAGAGCCAAATGAAAGTTGGTATGTGGATGGATAATGGGTCACTGAATTTTATTTCATTCATTCTTGCTTAATTCCAGGAGGGAGACACTTTGTGAATTACAAGGCAGTAATTTTAACTGAAGATATTATTACTGCTTCGATACCATCAAAACAGTTACATGTTTTACTGATTTTATGTAGACATTATTTCTTTTAATTAGCAATATTTGGCATTGCATCAGGGTCATAGTAGGTGCTCAATAAATATTGGTTGAAATATTTCTGACAGCAGTAGTTAAACTTCACAATTAATCAGAATTATTAAAGTTATCACTTCTAAATACAACCAAATAATGTTCAAGAACTCAGTTTGTTCACTGAGTGATGTTATCTAACTTAAAATTGTGATCCGTTTTCATCATGTTAGCTTAACTTGTAGTCATTTTCAGATGTTTGATGGAGTGAACCCCCATTACGAACTCAGGTGCAAGTGCCTTGATGGATCTTAGGTGTCAGGATAAAGGATCTGGTCCTCATATTCTCCAGCAGGGACCTTCCATGCCCTCTTCTAGAGCATGTTGTCACCAGGGCTCTGTGTAAATTGATTAGAGGCCAGGCATCGTGGCACATGCCTGTAATCCCAGCACTGAGGAGGCTGAGGCAGGAGGATCGTTGGGAGTTAGAGGCCAGCCTGGGCTACATAGTGAGTTCAAGGCCAGCCTGAACTACACAGCAAGACCCTGTCTCAAACAAAACAAAACAAAAAATAAAATAAAACCATTGATTAGAGTTTGACTTTAGCTTCAGAACCATGCCTGTTTAAACTGTGCCCCTGTCCCCTCTTCAGCTGGCTGTGGGGACGAGTCCTTACCATGTTTTCAACAGCTTCTAAATGGCTAGGACATTCGAACCATTGCTCTCTGACCCCTACTGCTGGTGTATGATTCATTAATGCGACCTGCTCGAAAGAGGCTGCGTGTTTAAATTTCATCTTGTTAAATCGTCTTAATTGGACACATCTGGTGTGGCCAAACTATGCAGGCAGATAGACTGGGCTGTTTTCTGTGTTAGTGTGAATTAATTCCCGCCTGCTTGATGAGGTTAATATCCTTGAAGAAATGGAGAATTTGATTGAGAGAAAAAAAGAAGCCAGATACTTGGGACACTTCAGTAGGTGGGATCCATTTGGGCTGAAAAAGAGAAACTAGAAAGTAGAAAATATTTGGGAGGATGACAAAGATTTCTAGTTCTAATTTTTTTTTTTTTTTTTGTAACTGATGATCCCGAAAGGGAGAAGATGTTCTTTGTTTCTTTTTTTTTCTGTCTTTCTCTTCCAGCACGTTCATGTACTTTAGGATTTAAATTGATATCAGTGGTAAAATCCAGGCACGCTCAGGGGCTCAACAAACTCTTGGATTAGCCTGGCTTTCGCCTCAGCCGACAGCAGTTTCTTTGGGGCTCAGTGAGTCTGAGCACTGTGGCGGGACCCAGCGTGTCCCCATCCGGGCTGCTCCCTCACACACACTCACAGGCCCGCGCAGGGCTGCCACCTGGGCCTGGGCTAGGCTGGGTTTTGCGCTAGGCCACTATCTGCGAAGTAGATTCAAATGAGCCAGAAGAAAGATTTTGAAGGATGCCTTGGCTGACCTCTCTGAGCAGCAAATAATCCCCTCTGTGGATCTGTGTCGCTAATGTGAGGATTTGAATTTGGGGACAGCTTCCAGAGAGCCCCAAGGCCATCAGGAGGGGCTGTGACTGGGACAAGGTATAGGTTTAGGCATGCTCGGTTTCTCTTTCGTTTTTTCTCGACCAGTAAGTCTACTTCAGATGCTTTTTGCTTGTTTTCATTCCCTTTTTGTTCTGTCATTTTCTTGCTTCTTGGTGAAAACTCTGCCGCTTTGGATGACTCCAGGTATTCCTCGGCTGGCAGGCAAATGACTGTTGATACACTCCAACAGCAAATAATAAAACCCTCTATCAGCGCTCCAGCTGGTGACATTTAGAGGGTACTCGGGAGTTCATTCAATTTCTTGTCTTGTAGTTCACCTATCAAACGCTGTCTGGGAATGAGGTATTCCATATAAGTGAAATTTCCAATCAGCAGAAACTCAAGAATCTATTTTAAAAAGAAAGAATATTTTGCCTTCTAAACCCATAATATTGAACGTTGTTTTAGGGGTGTATTTTAAGAAACTTTTTGTGTTCCTTCTATTCTCTTAGTCTGTCTTTCTTTCTTTCTTTCTTTCTTTCTTTCTTTCTTTCTTTCTTTCTTTCTTTCTTTCTAAATTAGAGCATAGCAGGCTTGGTATTGGCATATTCATATATATATGACATATTTGACCATTTCCCATTAACTTTTTCTCCTATCTCCCACTCCCTCTTTCCCTTCCTCTCCTAAAACTTCTGGAATGCTGGTCTACCTTTCAATTTAACACCCTTCAAGTTAACCACAATCCTGACTTGCCCCTGCCTCCTTTGGATAAAGAACTATGTGTGTCTCCCTGATATCCTTTGAAAAAGAGAACTTCCGTAACTACTTATTTCATGCCAATAATCTTTTACATGAGATTTATAGAAATGTTGCCTTTGGGGTGTGTGTGTGTGTGTGTGTGTGTGTGTGTGTGTGTGTGTGTGTGTGGTTTACTGTAGAATTATAAAAGCTGAAACATTATTCTGAATACTGTCAATTCTTAATTAATGTTTGACAGCGATGCTAATGGCAAAGCACACGAATTTGCGTGGCTTGTTTACCTGAATGATTTCTGAAATTCAAATTAATTTGACATTTGGAAATTATGTATTCTTTATAGATTCATTTGCAAAATTCATTTGGGATGGCACTAATATTCTACCCACTGTGAAGAACTGAGAGATTAATGGCAGACACACACACACACACACACACACACACACACACACACGTGTGCACCCACATGGGCAGGGCAGATATTGACAGTGTGAGCCACTTGCTGGCTCCTTGGGGCGGTGGCTTTACTCACTCTCCTTTGTTATTTGATGCCATGTCAGAGCCTACAAAAGCCAAAATGAAGGTGCTGAGACATGGTTTAAAAACAGAAGGAAAGTGAAAGCAGGTGGCAGTTTAGGGAACATGCTGCCTTTTGGCAACTGTGCTTGTTGCAGCTGTTTCTGTTCTTTTATATTGTAGTATCTAAGAAAGATGGCAACAGTGATTCCGTGTTTGTCCGAATGTAGAGAAACTGTTTTGTGAAATGCAGCCACAATCTGTCTCTCGCTTTGGTACCGATTTTCACTGCGTTCTAGGTATTAAAAGCTCCTGGAGGCCTTGAAATGGTGTTTTATTAATTTAATTTTTATGGAGCCTCCCAGCACTTAATACTGTGTCTTTAACGTATTTATTCCATAAATGTTTCTTAAGTGAATGAGTTAGTGTTTTAATGATTCAATCTGTTCTTTAAATTATAAAAGACGTTTTCACATACATAGGTATGTGTTGGTCTGTGTCCGTCAACATGACGAGAGAAAGAACAAAAAAAACAAAAAACAAACAAAAAAGAGAGAAAGAGCAGGTTCTTCAATAAATAATAAGTTTTAAAAAATAAATAATAAGTTTAAATTGGTTAAAAAGAATTTTTTTAAAAGAAAGAAAATGCAAGATTAAGAAAACAGTTAAAGGTTAAACAAAATGACCCTTAAAACAACAAAATGTCTATGAGATTCAAAATTAAAACATAGAAAGTATAAAATGAAACTAAATTGATCTTCAGTAGAAGAGTGACTTCCAAGGGAAATGAATGGCTGAAAAATAGAAAAGATTCACTAGTCTAAAGAAAATCCACTGAAGAACAAAAAGTACAGCAGATAGACTAAGTGCTGATGTTTAGGGTTTATCTGTCCTTGGGACACAGCCTCATAGGTGAGACTAAGCCAAGCAAGGTTAGAGTCTTTCATATAACCTTTCTGCTATGTTCGTTTTCAAGCTTGCCAAGAACCCTGAGACAGAACTTGAACTTTTTAAGAGTAACCGTTTTGGGCTGGAGGTAGCTCAGCGGTAGAGCATTTGGCTAGAATGGGAGAGGCCCTGGCTTACATCATTATCACCAGGGGGAAAAACTTATTTTTACTCACATGTCAAAACAGAAGAAAGTGCATGTGGAAATGTTACATTTTCTCTCTCTTCTGTGTATAATGGTAAAAATTCTGTGCGTTTTGTGTATTTTCCTATTAAAACATGTTTACCAGCATGAGACTTTGATTCTGCAGAGGCATTCTGTGATGCTGGCCTTCCTCTTCTACTGACTTGTATCAGCAAGTCAATTGTAATTGATTTTATGATTCTTAGTGTATTTCAAACTTGCTGAAATGGTCAGTCGCATCCTGGTGCAGTTTCATATGTAGACCGTGTGCTTGCTTAGGTCACTACGTGTATTTAAGACTGTGTCAGTATTTCCATTAAGAGACTTTTTCATTCCCCGGGGCTTCTAAATAAGTCATAAAAATTCAAGCCAAACCCAAACTGGAACAAAAGGGTCTCCCCCCCCCTTCTATGTATAAGAAATGTGAGTGCATAACTCCTACTAAGTTTAGTTAGGTTTATAAAGTCTGACAAGAACAAATAAGATCCGTTGACATTTCTGTGGCCCGAGACTGAAAAACACGTCAAAAAATGTTATTGTTTGTGAAAATAACAAGACATTCTATTAATGAATATGGTATGGAAGCAGTGTTTTCTTTTCTTTTTCCTCTCTTTCTCTCTCTCTCGCTCTCTCTTTCTCTCTTCCAGCTGAAGTTAGTTTTTCCCTTCTGCCTCTCTACTTTGTTTCTAAAATTAAACAGGTATTTTTCTAAGTCAAAATTTGTCTTGTTGATGTAACAAATTTTTTTCACCCTGGATAAATATGTGTTTTCTTCTAGTCCAGAATTTTGGTACTTTTAACTTTTGGAAGCTAGTGCTCTTGCTATTTTTTTTTTAATGACAAATGATATCATTTATAATTGCAAGTTTTGAGGAATCAAAGGAGGTAATAATAAACTTGTTTACCTAATTTCTTTCATAAAATTTGAGTTTTTTTCCTGGTTTTCAGTTTAAAGGAAGGATGGCATATTTAAATAATAGCTGTATAATGAATCTTTTTACTCTTTCTTCTTTGGCAACTTTGTCACCTAATCTCTTTCGATTTCATTGCACTAAAGATGTAAATAATCAGGGACTTTTGCAAATCCAACAGTCAATTTCTAAAGTTTTCTCCTGGCCAATCCCTTATTTTGCAGAGTGGGAAACTGTTTTATTTAGTATAATAGGTGCCAAAAATTGCTTTTCATGTATGTATTGTTCCATCAACTTAGAAAAATAACCTGATCCTTGATATAGCGAGTCTAATTGTTTTTGGCAATTTCCGATACTTAATTGACTTTTACTTTAGTTTTTTTTTTTTTTTGGTGGTAGGACTTGAACTCAGGGCCTTCTGTTTGCGAGGCAAGCACTCTAACCACTGAGCTAAATCCCCAGTTGACTTTTACTTTAAAAATACTTAAATCATTAATATTGAACTTTTGAGAACTTGAGGTAGGTGTGTGTACATTTCTACTTTTTTTTTTTTTCTGGTGCTGGGAATTGAACTCAGGGCCTTGCACTTGCTAGACAAGCGCTTTACCACTTGAGCTAAATCCCCAACGGTGTGTGTACATTTCTAAGAATGTCTTTTAACAACTGCTATGGAAAGGTCCTAACTCAAGATTGTGATAGCCACACATGATGCCTGGGGATTGTTCTTCGGTTAAGGAGAAAGGAATGGCTTGCCAAAGATGCCTAACAGCAAATACTGGCAGTCAGAGGTCTCTGGGGTGTGTGTGTGTGTGTGTGTGTGTATTAGTAATAGTAGAAATTGAAATAGTTGAGAGGGCAGAGTAACTTTTGAAAATGACTAGTGATATCTTCCATCTGACTGCTGTGTCTCTGGAGAGACTGAAGTCATTTCCAGGAAGAGTCAGAAACAATTTGAGTGATAGTAACAACGCAATTGGAAGGTGGTTTGAGGGAGATCGGGTGAGTCTTAGCCTTTATCAACAACACCGCTCATCTGCTTCTGACAGGTTTGAGTCTTCCCTGTCAGAAAAGTGAATCGTGAACCATTATTTCCCAGCCCGGTAGGATGGAGCAGTGTGGGGTACCTGCGTCTCAGGGGGAATTCATGTTCAGCATTCCCTCAGGTCAGGCACCTAGAAAAAACAAAATTGAAGTTTACACTCTGCTGTCTTGCAGGGTCTTAACTATTGTTATTGAGGGCGGGATGCATCTTCTAGGGCACCAGACGGCAGACAGGGTTAGGAGCTCCCTGGGTGCCCATTGACTTTGGAGCACTCTTTTCTTATTTATAAATCTTTCTTTTTTTTTAAAGTAGTGCATGTTTAAAATTCATAACGAACGCATTCATTATAGGGAGTTGGTACATATACATATATTGCATCTTAGTTCTTTTTACAGGAGATGTACGGCTTTGACAGTAACAGTGTTCACAAAACAAATTTTGCCTGTAATCAGTTTTCATTTAAAGAAAGAGCAAAAAATTTCACAGTACTGATTCAGAGAGGAATATTTGGGTAACATAAAATTAAAATGGAAAAACAACTCAAATGAAAATGAAAGCTTTTAAAACACTGAAAGGTGGCGAGAGACAACCATTCATAAAGTGAGATTTCCAAGAAACACTTTGCTCTGTACGTTTTCACAGAGCTGCCTGTGTGTTAGGAACCGATTGTCCCTTCAGTCAAGCCAGACTCGGGTTATGGCGGACAGATCTGTCGGTATGGCAGAGACATTTCAAGTAAGAATGTCCTGTTCTGCCAAGACTGTCATTATGACACTAGAATGTACCCTTTTGCAGAGGGCCAACAGTCAGAGGCCGCCCTTCCAGTTTTAACAGTGATTTAGACAACAGACGCATTAAAAGGCAAAGCGGTATTTAGGCTCATTTGTCACATGGCTTCAAGGCAAGAGGATGGCGATCTGGCAAGAACGAGAATTCCTTAAATGCTACTGGGTCTTACATTTCTAAGCGTAACATCCCTGGCCAGCAGCTGGTTGGTGCCAAGTGCCTTCGCTGTGATGTTAGCCTGGCACGAAGCTGGAAGGTCGCGATATCTCGGGTGCTTCTAAGTGCTCAAGGCCTTCGCTAGTTTATCACTGAGGTTGACGGAGAATGTCATTTCCCCTTTTCTCTTCTTGTTTTGCTTTCACTAATTCCTGCTCTGTTTTTTTCCTCCTGTGATTCTCTTCTGAGCCATTAAAACTCTCTAACTGCATCAAGGGGAGTTTTTCAGAACCTCGTCAGAGCCGTTGGTCTGGTTTTAATTGTTAGTGTACCTCCTGGGTTCCTTTGTATTAGACCTTTTAAGAAATATGGCACCAATCTTCTCGTTCCTCATGGGGCCTCAAGTTTATCTAACCTGTGTACTTTTCTCCTCAGAATTTTTTGGATAATATATGCTTTCCTGTTGTTGTTCAAATGTGCTCAGAAAAGCATAAACATAAATCCTCTGGAATAGTAATTCTCAACTATCTTGAAAGGTATTTAAGGACTATTTCACAGTTGCTATGATCGAAGCAGTAAAATTTAGTTTATAGTTACAATAACTTTCCTCTCATTAGGAAAATATTGAAAAAAAAGCTCAAGTTTATGATTTCATGACATATTACTACCCCGAAATTCCTGATCTGCACCCCCCAACACAGACACAGACTTGGTGAGATGCTGAGTGAGGAAGCTCAGAGAAAACCTGGGGGGCACATGCCCTGTCTGTGCCGTCTTTGACCTCACCTGCCCCTCAGCTGCTTTTATTATGGTCATACAAACGAGCCAAAGAAAGGCTGCTAAAACACTGCAAGCTTAATCTATATTTTGAAAATAGTTACGTTCCTGTTGCTTCAACTGTGGTTTGGATAATAGCTTTGCGGGGCCCCAGTTTTCTCTCCGGTTAGCCTCCTTACCTGGCATGAAATGACCCATTTGTAGATTAGGCCGCAGGAAATCCTAACGTGGAAAAAGCAGAGAGCAATGCCTTAGAAATACAGAGCTGTGTATTCAGCCAGGTTTGCTAGCAGTTGGGTCTGTGTTCTAAGGCAAGGCCCTGTAGTGACCAGAGCCTCCTTTCCTTTTGCTGTATGGCAGCATCATCTGTAAGGACCTCACACCTCTCTCTGGTGATCCATGATTCTGTGAAACTTGGAGAGCGAAGGACAGGATGCCCACAGTTTCCAGGAAGTCCTGGATAAATACATGTCGCGTTATCTGTGTAAGAAGCAGAACTTGGCTCTAAGCAGCAGGGCAAGAGTATTGGGAGGCACGGCGATAGTACCAGGCGCTGTGCTGCTGCCCAGGAAGGGTGCTGCTCCCAGATGGTAATTAGAGGCCAGAAACCCTTCAGTCTGCCATTGTGTTCTGCATTGTGTGTCATTTTTAGGAAGATGTATCCCAAAATTAAGAAGGATGCTTCTACATTTTTCTAATATTTTTGTTATTTTAATGTGTACTACTTATGATCTACCTACAATTTATTTTTGTAAATTACATAAATTATCAGACTTTGATTTTTTTCCCAAGTGGATAACCCATAGTCCCAACATAATTGAACACTTTTTAAAACCTTTCTTTGTTGATTTGAAATGCTACCTCTACTATATGTATATCTAACTTCTGTTATATGTATATCTATTTATAGACTCTTGTATTCCATCAAACTTTAAAAATTCTCATATTAACAGTATTCCATTTTCATGCCTGTATTTTACATTTTGACATACGGAAAGTTGTGATGCCTTCCATTTCTTTTCTAAATATTCTCATCTAGGCTCTTGAATTTAATGTTCCAGTTGAACTTTCAAGTAAGTTTGACAAGTTACATATTAAGATAAAACATGTTGGAAATCAAGTTGGAATTGTGTTGAATATTAGTTTGAATATTAGTTGGGGGAATATTTTTGTCTTTGTTATATCAAGTCTTCCTTCTCAGGGATGTTTGTTCTGGTTGTTGTTCATGACACTCAATAAATTTTTGTATTTTTCTTTACATATTGCTTGTATATTCCTCATGAAGTTAATTACTAGGTATTTTATTTGCTGTTCTTACTATTTCTTCTGGACAATTTCTTGCCAATTATATATTATAATAACTATCTTTTATATCCAGGAAACCAACTGCATTTTGTATAATTTTATCTCATTGGATAACCAAAGTACACAAGTGTATCTTCACTGGACAGTAATTTTTAATACATTTATCCTCTTTTTCCTTTGCCTTCCTTTCTATCTGTAGTTATTGCATCACATTGGTGAAATTCTACAGAATAACATTGGCTAATTCCAGTGATAACAAATATTAAAGGGAATTTTTCTTATATTTTATCATTAAGTGTATTTTTGCAGAAGGTTTCTGGTTAGTATAAGGGATGAGGGAATTATCAATTTAAAGTGTTCTCCTTTTATTCCTAAAACAGTTAATAAGAGAAATTCCTCCCCACCAGGAAAATACAGATACACACACACACACACACACACAAAATCGAACAGTTATTGCATTTGTAAAATGGTGTTTTCTCGATTTGTAAGACCATCTTCGAGTTGTCCTTTTTAAAATTTTTATGTAGTTATTTTTAAAGTAAATTTCCTAGTTTAACTGTCCTTCAATTCTTGGGAAGAATTTTATTCCATCAGTATGTCATTCTTTTAATACATTCCTGGGTTCAATTTACTAGCATTTTATTTAGTAGTTTTACATCAAAACTCAGGTGAGATTTGTTTATAATTTCGTCATTTCCCTGACGGCCTCCATGCGCAATTTTAGTATTAGAATTATACTAGTTTTGTGGAATAAACTAGAAAATATTTCATCATTTTCCACTCCGGAAAATTTTAAACGAAGTAAAGCTCTTCTGATCATCTTGAAAGTTTGAAAAAATCTTTACATGTGAGATGATTTTTGGCCTGATATTCCTTGTTTCTCTACTCTTCCTTTCTTCTATTTCATCTTTCTCCTTTATTTTCTGAATAGTGTCTTCACCTAATTACTAGTATGCTAGGCTTCAACTTTCCCATCCGTACTAATAATCAACTTTCATTGCAGTTTTCCTTCTAATTTTGGCAACTTATTTTTATTCTCCAAGAATGTCTTCTTTTTATCTTCCACTATAAATTGAATCAGGAACGTCCCCCAAAGGCCTATGTATTAAAGGCTGGAGCACCAACCTGTAGCTCTATTGGGAAGTGGTGGAACCTTAGAAGGTGGGGCCCCCCCAAGTGGGAGAAAGTTAGGTCACTGGGGGTGTGCCCTTGAGGATAAATAACCTCAAGATCCCCATCCCTTCCCTTCTCTCTTTTTTGCTTCCTGGACACCATGAAATGAGCGATTTTCCCTTGCCACATGCTCTCTGCCATGATTCTGCCTTGCCACAGGCCCCGAACAGCAGAGCTAAAGGACTATGGACTGAGACCTCTGAAACTGTGAGCCACATATTAACCTTTCCCTCTTTTAAGTTGATTTTCTCAGGTATTTTGTCACAGTGAAGGAAAACTAACATCATTTATCACTCCATTTTCATAGCAGCCATGCCCCTTTAGAGATTGGAAGTTATCTGAATCTCTACTCTGAATCTTTTCTTTTGTCCTGGGGATTGAACCCACTGAGTTACACCCCCAGCAACACTGTACTTATTAATGCCTTCAAAATCTTTGCTGGGCTTCCTCTATAAACAGGCCCAGTGCTCCCCCCCAATTTGTTTATGGAACATGTGTAGCTGGCTGACTCAAAAATTCTCTATGAACTCAGCAAGACAGTAGTTGCGTGGCCTCACGTTTCTGATGGCTGGCCTTTAACTGGGGACCATCATGACTCCCTTCGTGATGCCCCGGTTCTCTGACTGAACTTCTGACCTGCATGTCTTTACGTTTATATTCACATTCTATAATTTTAATGAGATTTTGAGGGAGAAACGAATCAAACTTTTAAAGTGTACTTATCTTAAAGGGGAACTCTGTAATGCAGATTTTTATCAATAGTTTTATCACAAAAGATGTTGTCTTAGTTTCCAGTCATTTTGGTGAGAATTTATACACATTCAGAATTATGCATAATTCTGAATGTCAAGGAATAATAAATACAGAGCAACTGTCTAAAGATCAGAACATTTGGAACTCTTACAAAGTTCCTGATAGGTTTCATCTGCATAAAGAACACATTATTATAGGTAAAATCTCCTAATCTATAGTACCTGAAATAAAGATCTAAATGCAATTTAATTAAGCAAAAATACCTATAATTATAATAAAGTGATATAGTATTACTTGGCAGTTGTGCACCTAATAAATCCAAAGCTTTTGAAATGTGACTCAGATCCAAATGGATACTATTTTACTCTGTAGCTAAGCATGTGGCAGGGCCTGCTAGAAACTTTTCTTTTTGTCTTTCCAGTGGAAAACTTAAATTCTTTGTCTGAGTGAGTACTGTTGGGAATTTTAAAATAAAAACAAGGAGCTAAGAATTCCACTCCTTTTTGCCAATCTTTTCTTCAAGCAAAATTATCAATTAATGGAGCATTAAATATCATATGCTCTTATTGTTTTTTTATCCTTTTGCACTTAGGTTACTTTAGTAATTTTTAATGCTACAAAAGTAGTCGATTAAAATCATACATTAAAAGCAAAAAATAAAACACACCATGGGAGGGAAAAGATTCACATGGTTCAAAAACATTATCTTAATAAAGTACATATTAAAATTTGTATGTTTGATTTATCATGAAAATGTTAAAGTATCTTTGCTTTCCCTAATATCTTTCAATCTTTTCTCCTCCTCTTCCCCCTCTCTTTCCCCACCTTTCCCTCCCCTTTTTCCTTTTCCTCCTCCTTCCTCTGTTTAAACGTTTCCCACCTTCTAACCATAAAATATGCTGTCTTTGCTCATGGCATTGCTGTTCAGACTCCCTCCTGGTGTGTTTGAGTATGAGCAAGTCCACTGAATATTTCACAATACTTCTGTGTCTCTGGACAGAGGTAGAAGGAACACAGAGTATTTTTGTGTGATTTTTCTCTCTTCCTTCAGGAATAAGCTTGATTGTCCATATTTGTCCACATCTGGAGTCCGTGCTGCTTACACAGCGATGTGTCTTAACTAGGCCTCTGTTCCCAAGATTTTTCCATGGCCAGAGAACTCTTTTATTGGAACAGCTAACATTGTTAAAAGTCCTTTCTTTGCAGTGACTTGGTGGTCGTTGTCTCAGGTAGGATGAGTGGGTCTTTCCCAGGATTCTGTAGCCAATGCTCTAGTCTATCCTTTGAAGTACGGGAAGCAGGGATTTTACACATTACCACTAGTTGATTCGGCCACTGGAAAGGAAGCAGAAACAACAAATACCCAGTTGTAATTCTTAGCTAATGACTGCATCTCCTCCCTTCACAAGGCTTTCCCTGGGAATATGGGGACTTGAAAGGGTTTATTTTTTGTTTTGTTTTTAACTGACAAATAATTATATATATAGGTATATATTACAATATGATATTTTGATACATAGATATTGTGGAATGATCATATGAAGTTAACTAGCATGTCAATCACCTCAAATATCAAATATCATTTCTTGGTGGCAAGAATATTTAAAATTCTCTCTTTAGGGGCTGGGGATTTAGCTCAGTGATTAGAGTGCTTGCCTTGTAAGCACAAGGGCCTGAGTTCGATCCCCAGCACCACCAAAAAAAAAAAAAATTCTCTCTTTAAGCTATTTTGACATATACAACACATTATTAATTATAGTCAATTTCTTAGGGTATAAAGTCAATTTCTTTTGGTTTGCTAGATAATATGGTAATTCTAGTTTTAGTTTTTTGAGGAACTTTCATAATGTTTTCCATAATGGCTATAATAATTTATATTTCCATCAATAGTGTGCAAGAAGTCTTCCCTTTTCCTCATTGTCAGCACTTAGCTTTCAACCTTTTGATAGTGGCCAAGCTAACAGGTATGAAGTGATTTCTCACTATGTTTTTAATTTGCTTTTGTCTTCTGACTAGAGATATTGAGCATTTTTCATATATCTGTTGGCCGTATGTATGTCTTTTGAGAAATATCAAGTTCTTTTCTAGTCTTAATAAGGTTATTTGCTTTCTTGTTTCCGAGTTTCTTGGATATTTTAGATATCAGCTTATTATCTGATGTACAACTTGGCAAATATATTCTCCTAATTTATGTTTTGTCTCGTCATTCTGTTGCTCTATTACTTCCTTTGTTGTGCAGAAGCTTTTTAGTTTTGTGCATGGAATCCTATTGATCCTTTTCTTTTATCCCCTGTGCTTTTGTCATATCCAGTAAATCACTGCCTTGACCAATGTCATGGAGCTTTTTCCTTATATTTTCTTCTAGTAGTTTTATAGTTTCAAGTCTTAGTTTGTCCTAAAAAGGTTTTCTTTTCCAGTGAAACACCTGTACACCTTCTGTTGGAGATCCTAATGACCAGCAGCATACCAAGTACTTATTCTAAGATACTAAGTAAACCTCTTGTCCAAAGGTCAGGGGAAAATATCAGAAGGCCAGTATGAGATTATGCTACATACATTCCCAGGAAGGAATTCAGCTTGTGTGCAGCAGTCAGGAATGTGATATGTTGTTTTTTGATTCATTAACAATACCAAGTTCATAATCTGATGACTCTAGTTACAAATCAAAGAACAGTTTTTAGTCCTATGTTTTACTGCAAGCTACCACACATTTTACAGCTTAAGACAAAACCAGTTTATGTCACAGTTCTGCAGGTCCAAAGTCTGGTGCAACACGGCTGGATTCCCTGCTCCGCATATCATGAGGCCCATATCAAAGTGTCTGTCATACTGGACTCTTATGGTGCTGGGAAAGAATCCACTTACAAGCTTATTTAGGCCACTGGTGTAATTCATGGCCTTGTGGTTGTGGGATAGAGGCCCCCGTTTCCTGGTTTCTCAGCTTCTCTTTTCCCTTCTCTTCTGGCTCCTTTTACTTTCCAAGCAGCAACAGCACACTGAATCCTTGTCATGCTCACCCCCACCCCACCTTTAACCAGGACACAGCTCCACATAGAAGTGTTCTTGCAGTCACACTGAACCCACCTATATAATGTGGAGCAATCTCCCAGTTTTAAGGTCAGCTGACTGGTACCCTGAATGACATCTGCAGACTCTCTTTTCACATGTGACGTGCTATGTTCACAGATGGAACTCCAGAGGCAGGAGATGGGGGAAGGCAAAATTCTGTCTACCCCAGCGCAGATCATGTAGCAAGGAGACTTGTATAAGGTTTTGCCCATTTGTCCTCAAATGTTTATGTAATAAATATTATCATTAATGTGGCCATTTCAGGGGATAGAAGATATACTGGTTTTAATGGTTTTGGTATGGGCAATCTACCAACTGAATAATGAAGCCCTACCTAATTAAGTTGAAATTTATATATGAGTACAAAGGACACACACATACCCTGACATATATTCTCCATACTTTTAATTAACCTTGCTTTCCTTATGGTTACATATATTTCACAGAGAGAAGTAGACCTCTTAGCACAAGATGGGCATCAGGCCACCAACAATTCAGTGGCCCAAGGTAGCTGGCCTGATGGTTCACAACAGTGGGGGGCTGTGGGCTGAGCTGGGTGGATGGTGGGTGTGGTGCCTCTTTGCTGTACATGGCCATAAAAGCTGTCACTTTCCACATTCTTACTATGTTCCTGGTATAGTGCCCTTTATTTACATATGTTACATATGTTATATTTTATTTAGTCCTTACACTAACTCCCTGGTGTGCACATTACCACCCTTATTTTAAGGACGATAGAGTAGATTTAGACAGAAGAATGTGCCAATGTACAAGGTATGATTGAAAAATATGGTGTGTGCTTAAATTTTTAAAAAATTACAGTAAAAGACACATTGCCATTAGTCAGTACCCTCCAAAATACACCTCTGCACTTCAAACACACTTAGCTCTTTATTCTCGACCCTTTCTGAAGCAGCTCTGGAAGGCCTCTTTCGTGTCTTTAGTTGCACTGCCTACCTGCCTTGCTGTCTGGAGTTCGTGCAAAATGTTTACCTTTCACGGTCATTTTGACTTTGGAAAAGAGCCAAATTAGATGTCACACAGTGCCAGAGCCAGTGAACAAGGTGGATGAGGATTTTTTTTTCCTTTTTACAAGCCTGCCTTTCCATTGGATGGGACTTGGCAGCAGCATTCACTGCATTTTTTTTATCACACTTTACAAGGATATTCATGGAAGAGGACTTCCAGAAGTGCTTTACAAATAGGCAAGAACAATGGGTGAATGTTAGAAAGTGAAGAGAGTATTTAGAGGGGGATTAATGGCACTATATCATCAACTGCAATAAACTTAAACATTCACTATATTTTTCAACAACCTTATAAGCTATGGTCTTGTAGAGACAGATTTAAACTCAGATCTGTTCGTCTTTGAAACTGCACACTCTTAACCATTGTTTTGCTTTTTCCCAAATCGAAAAAAGGTTACAAAAATGGTAGTTCATCTTGGTGAGATCTTTCCACTGCCTTTTCTAAGTCTTCTACCTTCTGGGTCCTTTTCTTCTACCTACGAAAGAGCTCTCAGCCCCTCACCCCAGGCCCTCCGTCAGCGCCTCAAGAGTTAATGGTTATGTTTGCCCCGGTGTCACCGCTGGTCTCTGAGGCCTGAAAACAGTGCCATCAGGACACTCAAGGAGGTCACAATGGCAGTGACATAGCCAGGCTCTGTCTGTGCTGTGCATCCTACGTGCATTTTCTTACTCAGTCCTCTTACTGCTCTGTGAAGCAGGGACCACTATTATCCTTGTTTCCCACAGGTATTTTGAAAGCAGAATATAATCTGTGACGAATTGAGTGTGTGAGAGAGTTTTCAGGGAGACTCCTTGGCTACTCCAGACATCTTAGTCCTTTCGTTAGTCCAGGAAACTAGGATTGGCCGTGTAGCTTGTTTGATAACAGCCTTCAGTCTGGAATTTATTTCATCCCTCCTTTGTCTTCCTGATGATTTCTTCTGGAGCCCCACTGCGGGCACCTGAGGCTGCAGAGGATACCGTTAGGACTGAATAGGACAAGCTCCTGGCACTCTGGCCTTAGAATTGCAGTAGGCAGCCCAGAGCATCTTTGTGGAGCAGAGTGAAGCTGCAACATGACAGAGTGGCTGGAGGGAGGCACGTATCTGCGGTAGCAATTCTCCTGAGAGCTTTAGAGTCCGAAACTGTGATGAAGGTGGGTAAAGTGACCGTGTAGGGCAGGCTGACAGCTTCTTATGAGAGGAAGAGCTTCCTTGTAAAGCACAGCAAGTTGGTTGAGGAAACAGGACTATAGTTAGGTTCCTCCTACAGCCCAGGATGCTGAGGGCACTCTGGAGGAGGGGCTGCTGGGAGCCTGGAGTCCACCGCCTGGAGTCCGCCTCATCCCTCGCTACCCTGCTTATAGAGTTGACACGAGCCTTCTACTTCATGTACTTTAAAAATCCACAGAAAGTATATGAAGCGTGCTTTGATTTTCAGAATAGATACATTCCATAAAGTGCGGTTCAAATCAAATCAAGTCTAAAGGACGGCACAGACACCTGGTGTTCTAAAAGAATTCTGCAGTGAATCCTTGTGCTATATGAACAGCATGTCAACATCTGTGTTTTGTAAGGTGCTTAAGATACTGGATTTTTCTTAAATTCAGTGTGTACTGGCAATATCAATTGCCTCTCATTAGGTCTTTCACTGTGTCTGCAATAACACCTGTTAAAATACTACATCCTGGTTCTAAAATGTAACTGAAATCACTGGAAAATATAATACTGAGTGGATGGACTATAACTATCATAGTTTGAAAACCACAAAAATGTTGTCTTTCTGTGTGTGTGTGTGTGTGCATGCGCACGTGTGTGTACTCTCAAGTCTGATCGTCCTGTGGCAGTGAAAATTGTTACTTTAAAAGAAGAATTATTTTTTTTTTAAATTTCAAATGCTTTCTCCAACAGTGGGACTCAATAACATTCCTGTAAAACAACTTTCACTCTTAATCTATAATTAAAGCTGAAGTTTTCTTTTGATTTTAAAAGCTTGTCCTTGAACTAAAATAACATGGAACATTTTAAAACAGGGCTCCAAGCTGCTGTAGATACATTTTATTTAAACCACAGAGGCTGCAGTTAGAAGTCTCAGTGCCAGACAGACTACAAATTATAACTGTAGCAGAAGTGACTGAATTTCTGGATGTTGTAGAACCAGTGAGGCTGGTTGTTTTCTTGGAGCCTTTCCTACCTCTGGGCTCTACCATGAATGACTTAATCCCAGTGTAAGATCCAATGTCACGACCATTGCCATGCAGAGAAAAAGCAAGCAAAGCCACTTTTGCCTCCGCACAAATCTGATCGCTTAACTACAGAGGAGAACATAATAGGTAAGAAAAGTTGAAGATGTTGTAAAGTGAGGCCAGAATACAGGGAAACGTCCAGGGTTGAGAGTACAATAAAAATACCATTTAAAGCAGAACACCATTGTTGATTATGGCAAGAAAAGAGGATGCTATCCATGATTGAATTGTAAAAATATTTTCATGAGTTCATTTTTGTTCTTACTATTCTGGTATTAGATTAGCAAATCGAATGCCAGATTAGATCTAATAATATCTTATACCGTGTTGCACTGTGTACCATGTAGAAAGTGCATGAACATCTGTTATTTTATTTGCTCCTCATTACAACTCTATGAGGTAAAAATAAGGATAATTATTCCCACTTTTGTGCAGGGAGGGAGCCACTGCCACAGCCCAACTACTTAGTGGCAGAGCCAGAAGTTGAATTTCTGAGCTCCTGGTTCAGACTCTTTCCACTCGATTTTGATTTTACAGTGTTTTCCATCCTGGTTAAGTGAACTCAAAAATTTTTAAAAAATCATTTACAGACTAGAACTCACTAACACAGTGACTCGTAATATATTGGAGCTATTATTACTTTTATACATAGATTGCTTTGAAAATTGCAAAAAAAAAGCTTTGGCTCCTGCTCCAGAAAAAGATCCACCCGCATCCCCGCCCAGCTGCCACATCACCCAGATGGCGGCGAAGGTGTCTCTGTCCTTTGGATGCACACACTTGGCATTGCCTGGGATGCTGTCCTCTGTGCCCTGAGCTCCATCTCCCGCAGCTGCCCGGGGCTCTGTCCCCAGAACGTCGGGGACTGTGCACTTTCCCAGGTGCCTTTGCTTGGTGCACCTGTTCTGTGGCACAGTGACTCATGTATGAAATGTTCCCGTCCTTGGATGCCAGCAGGCCCCCACTCAGGGGGCATAAGCGTGTCATCAGCCGGATGGAACATGTGGAGGGAATGAAGGAGGGCCTTCTGTCACAGTAGTTCGTGTGACTTTGCACGGAGCAGAGCACATCTTGCCCTAGTTCTTTTTTGCTGGTGGCTGTGGTGGTGCTAGGATGGACCCCAGGCCTGCGTGTGCTCAGCACTTACTCTACCTCTGAGCTGCTGCCACCGCTCTGCTGTCGCTCTTAGGTGTCCCATAGCCACCCCACAGGGGACACTGCCCTGCCCGCTGCACCCCATGGAGTCCCAAGTCACTAGCTCTATTCTTGCCCCTCCTGCCCTTTCCTTGCCTCCTAACCCCCTTGCCTCAGCGTCCATCTCCTGGTTCTTCTCATGCGGTGCACTGTGACCCCACCGTCCCCAGCCTGGCCTCCTGGTCTCCGTGCCAGGCCCGCCTGTGCCTGCTCAGACCCCAGCGAGGGGCTGGGTGAGCCTAAGGGGCCTTGTGGTTTATCGTCACCTTCCTTAGTGATGTTAAAAGGCTGCTTGTTTTCTTCACTTAGGTCTGTTTCTGAGTTCAGGGCCTTCAAGGGTTTTCTATAACTCAGCTGTCATCCGCTGCCCCAGGGTTAGAAGCCTATTTGGAGACAGTGCTGTGGTTTCTGGTCTTCTGGGATCTGTGTAAGCTGAGAGCTTTACTAGGGCTCCTCTTTGGCACAATCAGGCACCATCACACTGACCACAGAGGGCCGGATCCACAGGTGTTGTGGGCTCCGCGGGGGGCCACGAGGACCTGCCCACTCCTTCCCCCGGCCAGTGGACAAACTGAGGTAGTGTGGAAGCTTCTGGAAAAGAGAAAAGAATTAATGCAGCAAAACCAACTTTGGTTCATGTTTACCATTCTCTCTGGTTCTTGTCCTTTATGGAAAAAGATACATGTGTTATACAGAAAAATGAGAACATGATAGAGGAATAGACAGCGGCATAAAGTGGCCTTTAAAAATGTGGCTGTTGACTTTAGGAAAGGAGTCTTTTCAAATAATTTCCTAAATTTGGTTCCAATGCAAAACTATATTATTCTAAGAGCTGCATTATTTTCCCAGGAAGGGAGCATCTCTCTCTGGGGGTCCCCGTGATTTCAAAGCACCGTTGTGTGAGCTCTCTCTCCGTTTCTAAGGTATTCCAGCAGGAGGCTCATTTTGTTCTTACCTGCGATTGGCCAGTTTGAAAAGATAATCATCTTACTTGAATAGCAGTGATATGATTAGGCCTGAATTTATCCAGAAACTATTCAGTCCAGTGATGTGACTCAGCAATATCACTTAAAGGCACACATCAAGAAACTGTGGCACTCAGTGTCCAACCTCCCTCCATTTCCCCCCGCGTCCTTTTCTAACCTCTAATAATACTGGAGAGCAAAACATGTTGGAAAGGAGGAGTGAGGTCTAGTGTTCCGCAGCATGATGGGGTGATTATAGTTTGCAATAACCGATCATGTATTTTATGAAGATCTAAAAGAGAGGACCCCAAAGACTCCAAAAAATAAAGAAATGGTAAGGAGATTGAAATACTAATTATCCTGCTTTGATCAGTAGAGTCTGTATGCATGGTTGAAATATCACACTATCCCCATAAATATGTATAATCATTATATGTTAATCGAAAAGTAAAAAAAAAGTAAGTCAATAATTTAAAAAAGAGGAAAGAAGAAAAGAAGAAAAAAAGAAGGGAAGGAAAGAAAGAAGAACAGAAATGGTTAGCTGGACATGGTGGCACATACCTGTAATTCCAGCACTCTGGGAGGCTGAGGCAGGAAAACTGCAAGTTCAAGCCCAACCTGGGCAACTTAATAATTCAGCGAGATCCTATCTCAAAATAAAAAATAAAAAAGGGCTGGAGATGTAGCTCAATGTGAAGCCTCTGGGATCAGTTCCCAGTATTGAAATGAGAGAGGGAGAGAGAGAGACGACAAAGAAACAAGCTGTGGCAAGGCTTGGAGTTAGAGACAGACCAGAAATGTTGTTACACCCACCGCCGGTCCTCAGACTAGGATGAGGCCCTGCCGGTGGCATCCCCGTGAGATGCGGCCCTCCTGTGGTCCTTGAGGTCTCAGTTTGCTCTCTAATCAAGGCTGAGATGATGCAGAATCAGGAAGCTAAATAACAGGAGCAACTCTAGACACATTTCGTCTTCTCTAATTAGCTTATTACTGGATTTGTCCTTTCAATTCTGATTCCCTTCAAAACTCAGCTAGTAAATTCAAAGGTGTTTGATTCACCTTTTTATTTTAAACACTGACTGAATTTGAGTACATGAGTCAAATTATAGATACTTTTTTTTTCTGGGAAGGATGAGCTTTTGTTTTAACAGTTAACTACAGATCAGATCAACTTGTCTTGGTGTAAGAGTTAAGGGATCTAATTTTGAGAGAGAATAAGCCAGAATAAAACCTACCAGAGAGGTAATCATATTTAAACTTTGTGGGTTTGTGGCTTATTCTTTCTCAAAATCAGATCCCTTAACTCTTTCATCAAAGTACATGTCCACAGGTCAAGTTTCTCGTCTTCAACTTTTGCAGTGCAGAACGATTCTAGGGAAGTCTGATTTCACAGAAATGCAATTGGAGCCTGTGGACATTCCTGTGTATTTGAAACGTCACAAAAAGATGATTTGGTATGATTCTATTTGCACGAAGTATCTAGAATAATCAAGTTCATAGAGACAGAAAAAATATAGTGGCTACAAGGGGCTGGAGGCAGGAAGGACTGGGAAATGACTATTTAATGAGTACAGGGTTTCACTTTGGGAGGACAAAGCAAATTCTGGAGATGGACGGTGGCGATGGCTGCATAACAATGAGGGTACATGATGCCACTTAATGCTTAAAAGCACTCAAATGATGAATATTCTACCACAATTTAAAAAACCTTCATCCAAACTATTTCAGAGCACAGTTTCTGATAACGAGCTAGAATTATGCTTGCCCTGCATGTGGACCGTAATGACCACGTATTCATCTTATAACCAGGAGGCACGAGTCACAGTTTGCATTGGTTCCAGATACCAACAATAAAAAATTACTTTGTTTCACATTTAAAAAGTAACTTATTACCCTGAATTTTTCCTTTAATAATGTATATTGGAGATTTCTTTCCTTAATAGCACATTGAGAGTGTTTCTGTCCTCAATTGTGAACCCCAATTGTGAATCGCCCACCAAGGGGCTGGCATCAATTTGTACTCAGACTAACGATGGGGGTTCCTGTTTCTTCACAGCCTCTAGACACAGTGTCACTTAATTCATTATTTTATACAACTGACTGGTGAAGAATGATTGTAGGCATCTGCATATGTTTAAAAGCCATTTGTAATCCCATGTTTTCTGTCTACATATATTCATATTCTTTTTTGCTATGAATGTTTGTTGCTAATGTTGTGAATTTCAAAGAGCACTCAGAAGCAGATCCAATCGATAGCCTACCAGCCACTTGCCCCTGTTTAAAAAATACTATAATAACAAATATGAGTATGTGGAATTTTTGTTATTTATATACATTAACTATGGTAAATATCTAATATGTAGCCCAAGACAATTTCTCTTCACTCACTGTGGCCCAGACAAGTCAGAAGGTTGGACATGTAGGGAGATTAGCCTATAATATGTGTAAGAAACATATTATTCTAATTAGTTATATTCTTATATACATGATTTTAATAGTGATTTTCTCATGTATACTTCTTAAAAACGTAGTAACATTCATCAGTTTTTAGTGCTTCTAAATTCTAAGTAAAGGAACATCCACACTTCAAAACTTTAAAAAGAAAACAAAACTTTAAAAAGAATATCCCAAGTTTTCTTCTATTTCCATAGTTTCAATTTATACCTTAACTCTTAGAAGTATAGTGTAATTAGTGTGATGAGAATTTAATTTTTTCCGTACAGTTACCCAGTTATCCTAATCCCATTTATTTATCAATCTTTCTTCTCCCTCCCTGATGTAAAATAGCACATTTTAAATTGAGTTTATCTTGTCTTTCAAGTCTCCTCAATTAATTCTTTTTATTCATGCTCCCATTTCACATTGTTTTAATTATTGAGGCTTTAATATCTGAATATGCTTATTCTCCCTCACTGTTCTTTTTTTACAGTTTTTCTGGCTATTCTTGTTTGTTTATTTTTCCATATTAACTCCAGGCTCAACTTGTCTACTCAAGAAACAGAACCCTTTTGTTACTTTTATTGGGATGTGGGATGTTTATGAATTATAGAAAGTTATAATTTTTAGGCTGTGGTATTATCTTATCCAAAAACTTGGTACATTCTTTTGTGACTGCTCAGAGTGTTTTAAGATATCCTAAATTGGTCTTGCTGTTTTGTTAAATTATTCCTAGGCATTTTGTCTCTTTATTTAGTGTAAGAAGTAGACTTACACTAGAAGGGACTTCTTCTATTACATTTTCTGTTTTTTTATATATAAGAAAGCCACTGCATATTAATATTATACTTTGCTACCACCATAAATATGTTTATAATTTCTGGTAGCTTTTGAGTTGATTTCATTGTATTTTCTAGTAATGCAATCTTATTATTTGCCAAGAGTGATGGCTTTACCACCGTTCTGAATTTATTGCTGAGAATGTCTTTCCCTGGCTTGTTAAATTCACTGTCGCCTCCGCTGACCTTGGTGGCAGTACTTCTAGTATTTTCCCATTGTGTAAGATGCTGGCCTTGGGGCTTCAATCCACACTTGCTCCAAGTACTGCAAGAATTGGGTTCCAGTTTTTTTCTCCACTACTTACTGAAAAATGTTAGGTAAGTCATTTAACTTCTCTATTTCCATATCCATAAAATAAAGGAAATAAACATAGTTTACAGTGGCTTTTTGACACTCAACTATGACAATGTGATTGTGAAAGCACTCAGCCAACATGCTATATAAACGTTTCTGGTTATTCCTGTTTCCTCCTAAGGAGAAGACTTCTCTACAACTCTCCTTTCAGAATTATAAAAGCTGGGTTTCCCTTTGTGGCTCTGCGCCTTTTTGTAATTCCATTCACAACACAGTTTCTACATATACTCCAAGGTTGGAAAGAAAAAGTGTTTTTTGAACGATGAGCAAATTCCTTTGCTGACATTTAACCAAAATGTACTGCAAACCTGAAGCTTTTTGGAAGGCTAAGAAAACGTTGGTCACCGTCTTGTAAAAAAGTGAAATAAAAAATGTTTATGTACCCCAGCACTTCCTGACTGAGCTGGAAGTGAGTATGCTGGGGTGTTGTTATTTTGTGGTGTTTCAGTTCTGGGAAAAATGAAACCAGAAAATATAGGAAATTTTTCAAGACTTTTGGTTGGGATGGGAAAGCTTGCTCGCTCTTTCATTCTTTCCCTCTCTTTCTTTCTTTCTTTCTTTTTTCTTTCTTTCTTTCTCTCTCTCTCTTTCTTTCTCTCTTTCTTTCTCTCTTTCTTTCTTTCTTTCTTTCTTTCTTTCTTTCTCTCTCTCTCTCTCTCTCTCTGTCTCTTTCTTTTTCTTCATTCTCCTCTGCTTTGATCAACTTTAAGACAACCATGTAAATTTGGTTGTACTGCAGATTTTCTGCAAATTCTGGCCAGTGACCCATGACATTTTTCTTCTGAGTTAAATTGTGTGTTTTAGAGAATGAACTGGATGCCTAACAATTCAGTTTGTCCTTTCACACATGATAACCTTAACTGGATGGAAAATAATTTGTGTGTGTGTAGGATTTTTATGTTCCTTTTACAAAGCAAGCTTCCAAAACTAGTTTCTATTTGGGGTTGTATGTGTTGAGCCAATCTGATAAGATGTGCAAATTTACTTTTCCTTTGTAAGAAACCACCCAGCAAGTGGCTCCACTCCTGAAAGAGTTTGGTTACTTGACTTTTATACATCAACTGCACCACCCCCCCATGCAGCTGGCTAGTTGGAAAGTACAGTGTGCACTCATTAGTAGGTCCCATGTTGTCTGACACCCCCCCACACCCTTCTCTTTTAGATGGCTCCCCCAGGACCTCGTGTCATGCTGTGAAAGTTATTCTTTCCAGCAGGAGCAGCCTCCACACTTGGCTGGCTGGCCTACCGGTGGCTTTGGAGATGCCTCTGGCCCTGTCATGTGGCTGGGCCTCAGAATTCCGTGCTCCCTCATTTTCCTGGATTCAATTCCATGAGTACGCTCCGAATCTGAGGAATCTGTTCTTCTTGGAATGATTTTGGGTCGGTTTTTCATTAAAAGCTAATGAGGCCTCACTGTATCCTCCTGTGATAGGTATGAGGCAGACCCTCTAGTGTCTGGCACATGTTAGGGATTTGTTTGCTGACCTTAAAGCCATACACATTTGAAAACACATTGCTTCTTTTATTTAGATAGATAGATAGCTAGAATCTTTTCATGCATATTTATTTTATATGCGTAAAATTTTAAAATACATTTTATAATCTTATAAATAAGTATCTGTGTAAAATCATCTTTTGTGCATCTCAAAGCAAAAGAGTAATGAAGAAAAACAATTTTGCAGTGTGCCATAAGGTGTGAGTAAGTCTTGTGCAAACCCTTGCTCGTTGAACCACAGGTGGCAGTGGCTGCAATGATAGTAGTACCATTGCTTCCATTAGCTTAATTTATAGAGTGCTTATCAAAGCACATTTAGCAAATTAGAGTAACACATGAATGAGAAAGCCTTAAATGAATCAGCCCACAGCTCAGCCCTTGACAGACACAGCCTGACGTGCTAGGGCGCTGTGAGGCAGAACAGTATTTGTGGCTCCTTTACCAAACCACTATTCCACACGAAGGACTGTATTGCTAAGCTAATTCAGAAAATAATAGAGTCAAGAAAGAAGATACTCTAGTTTCAGTGGAGGAAAACGTTTGCTAATTATGTAAATTTAAAATGGACAACTTTAAAAAATGACAGAGCGTTTAATTGATGATTTTTCTCACTTGATAAAGTTCAAAGGAAGGACCCCTCTCCCTCATGTTCACTACTGTATTACTAGCCGTTAGCAATACCAGCAAGGAAAATCCACTGATTGATCAATTATTGATTGCTCTCTAGGGGATAGAAGTACTTCCACCTTTGAAACAATCACAGTTTTCAGAGGAAAGCATGTATGTCTTTTGTTGTGTAAATATAACAGCAAGCAACATAAATGTGATGGACCGGAACACATTCTTAGCTAATTGGGAACAGACTCTCTGCTGTAGAAATGGGTTATGTTACTCTGAAAGCAAAATTTTGCATTTAGTGTAAGATGTAGTGGTAAAACATGGAGCTTTTGCTTTCTACCAATAGTGTAAACATTACTCCAAGATGTAGTCTCTGGAAATAATTTACTTAACTCTTATTTTTATACGCATGTTCTGTTCTGGAGACTTGTTGCAAAAATCGATGGCAAGTTATTTTGTTTAAGTGACAGTTTGTTTACAGAAATTCCTTGAAATCTTGATGGTTATTGAAAAGGCTGAAATAAATGTGGCCTGAAAGTGCCTGTGTCAGAGTGCTGTGCGCCTTCTGAAGTGGCACCATACTTTGTGAGTAAATCGCCTAAAATCCATAAAGGTCATGGAGATGGCTCCCTTTGTGAAATGAAATATTTATGTTTCAATCTCCCAAACATATTGTGAATCATTTTGGTGTTTTAAGTTGAGGGTACATAGTAAATGATTCCAAAATTATGGAGGCCAAATGTCATTCCCTCCAAAAAGTTTGTGTAATATCTATTTATCTGTGGGCAGATGACTGCTTTGTGTAATCAGAGGCAGACTTTGTCAAGTTAAGTCTAAGTAAACACAGCTGAATATAAGCAAGTTGGACTACAAGGTTTTTTTGAGCCTTGCCAATAGCATATGACCTTGGAGAATGCTGATTTTTTTTTTTTTTTACTACAATCTGCTTTCAATGGAGAAAAGAATTCTTTTTGCTTCAAATTAACAAGTGATGATTAGAAGCTTGTTATGTTCTAATTTTTAGAAGCAAGACAAATGAGTCTCATGCACACATGTAGCAAAAAGCTACCCTCCTGGGGGATTTGTTGCCCTGTTAGGGAGCTGAGGAGAAACTGGGTAGTTGAGGCTAGAAGCCAACGAAATGTAGTTTCTGTCTGAAGAAAACGCCAGTTTTGCTATTTTTCTTTGTCTTTGCGCCATTTCAGCAGATGAAAATTGTGGCTCCAAATGCCACTAGCAAATGAACTTTATTGATTTATCCATCCTTTAAGAAGTGGCTGTCCTCAGTAGGAAAGGAACTTTGTGTTGTCGTTAGCTTGGGGTTTTCAATAGAAATTCTCATTAACTGTTTTATGCTTTGTGCAAGTCTCTCCTTTTCTTCTCTTTTTGAAAAAATAATACGTGTTTCTTTTCAGCCACCTAAGACCTTGTTCTTTGGGTCTAGCATGAAGTCCAATACAATATTAAATTTTCTAAAAGGGCACTTCATGGCTAAAGTAAAGTTCCCATTTAATACCTCATGGCCAAAGGTGGGACTTTAAATGAGAATTTTGGTAAAAGATGGATCAGTAGATATTTGCCTCTAAACTTGGAGCTCTTCAGTATTCTCTAACTGGCTGTCAGTCAGATAAATCTACTGCTTCTTCTGCTCTTTCACTTAGAGAAACTATTTCTTTCCCCTTCACCCTCTGGATGTACATTTCCTTCTGAATAAATGCATTCTGTATTAAGGATGTGTGACTAGTAAAGATTTTTCAGTGATTCATCTTTCAAAACCTTGGTATTTTATGCTGTTTCTTTTTTCAAGTCACAAGTTGAATAGTATTAGCTGAGCACATGGGAAAGCATTTAGATCTGTATACTACGATAATATTCTGTAGTTAGAGTCATATAAAACTTTATTTATTTATCTGCCTCTTTCTCTATATGCTACTGAATTTCCACGTGGAAAGGAATGCTTTGACAAGAAGCTATGAAAATATTTTAAGTATTTGCTAAGTAGCCCAGCTTTAGTTTCCTCTTTCGTGTTAGGAGGTGCATCATCCATCTCTAAGATTCCATCAGGTCTGCGTTGGAAAATCAAAGCACTTGATATGTTGGACACATCAAAATCAAACTCTGTGTCCTGCCTCCTACAAACAGAAAACAAACTGGTGGGTCTTCCTTTCCTTCCTAACTAGAGAACGCCCCTGCCAGTGGCCCATTCGCCACTCATTTCAGACTCCTGCCTCCTGCTCCCAACATATCCAATCATCCAACAAGTCTGTCTCCTTAATATCTCTCAAATCTTGCCTTTCTGTCTATAGTGCTGCTTCCTCAAACCTGGGACCCCTGAGTTTTCCCTCAGGCTCCTGCCGTGAACCTGCCTGCCCTTCCCAACTGGTCTTACACTCAGGCAAGAGGACTCTTTCCAATGTCCAGTCAGATCGGATCCCTGGGAAATACCCTCAGTGTCACCCCGACCATGTCCCAGCACGCTGTTGCCCATGGCGCTGGCTGGGCACATGAGTGAAGGAGGCTGCTCCCACCTGAGGCTCTTCCCAGGATCTCTGCCCTGCCGCCCACAGGGTGCTGTTCTCTTCCGAGCACACTCCACGACAGTGCCCCCCCACCGCCGTTGCTCCTTCCTCCCTAGCCCTCCACCGCACTAGCTACAGAGAGCTGGTATCATTCATTTGCCCGATGATGAGCTGCTCTGGCATGAGATTCTTTGGCAATTTTTATTTCTAAGACTTGTCACAGTGGCTGGTGTACAGTATGTGTTCAGTAAATGGTGAATGAGCCAACAAAACTGAGTAAGTAAATGAAGACAACGTACAGAAGGGCAGATTCTGTTGAGCTTGAAGTGGGAAAATGCAGCATCTAGTCCCGGGTATACTGACAACTCAGCCACGGGCCATCAGTGTTTCCGAGGCTTATTTTCCACCTTGTAAAATGTAGACTATTTTGAAAATGATGTAAGTGCTCACAAGAAAGAGATGAGATAAATTGCACGCTTATGACTTGCAAAACGCTTCATAAAAATTGTTATCACTTGAATTGTACTAAGGTGGCCTGACCCATAATTATAACAAAACTGGGTGGAGGATAGACAAAATTTTATGCAAAAAGTATAGCTTTCCATATGACGCAAAAAGGTCTGAATAAGTTCAGATTCAGTGTAATGTGGTTGTACACTCTCTCCCAAAGCACCAGCTATCCAAAGATCGAGAAAAATGTTCAAAGGAAAGTCAGATATTCCTCCCATTCAGCAAAGCAGTACAAAGAAATTCGGTATTGTCCGTTCATTCCTAAAGTATCAGGAGTACTTGATATAATCTATATGTTCTTCTACCAGTTAAAAGGTATGGAGTACACTGGTTTAGGATGCAGCCATGGCTGAGTCAGAAAGATTACAAGTTCGAGCCTGCCCTGGCCAATTCAGCGAGACTCTGTCTCAAAATAAAAAATAGAAGCGGGCTGGGGATGTCGCTCAGTGTGAAGGCCCTGGGTTCAATCCCCAGTACTGGCAAAAGGAAAAAACAAACGAAAAAGAAGAAGGAGAAGAAGAGGGGAGGGGGAGAGGGAAAGGGAGGGAGAAGGACAAGGAGAAGAAAGGGAAAAAAAAGTTTTTTAGGTAATCTATATTTTAACAGGTTATTTTGCCCCGTTTTGATAAGGCATGTAATCAGTTAGATGGTCATAGAAAATTCTGGGTCAGCAGCTTTTGAAAATCGAGAATTTCCAAAGGCGTGACCCCAGATACAAATGCTGTACTCTATCTTCACATTCAAAACATTCTCCAAGCAATTAAGAGTGAAATACTCCCTCAGAAAGCATCCCAGGAGCGGAGTGCTTGCCCAGCACGCACGCACGGGGCCCTCGGTTCCATCCCGACGCTGGAGAAAAGAAAGAGCAGAACACTCTAACCTGCCTGTATGACCCAGTGGGGCATGTGTGTAAGCCGCTAGTCCAGCGGCTCTAACCCACAAAATGAATAGCAGAGTAGTAGCTGACGTAAACCTGGGCTGTACTTTAGTAGCTCACTCTTACCATCTTTGAAGATTCCATCCTAATGTGGTGCATATTATGTCTACTAGCCAATTTAAGTGACTTTCTCTCCAAGCAATTGCAAAACTGTAGCTTCCATAATTATGCAGTCTTGTCTTTCTGAGAGTTTTCCACACAAGAACACCATAGACATAACATGGCTTAGACAATTCAAATACAAAAACTATTTTGAGTTGTTGTGTTACTTATTATCTGTTCCATTTCAAGGCAAATCTTAAATGTTCAACAACAGTTTGTTCCCACTACAAAAACATTACGTGCACTTGTCGAATCATTATTGCTGCCATCTATTGTGTATTACTGGGTAGTGGTGTCTTCAAATGATTATTTATAATTTTCACAACAGTCCTAATTATTCACTATTCTTATAGACTCAGAGAGATTATGTCACTTGTCCCAAACTACATGCAAATAAACAGTAGCACTAGAATTCAGACCCCTAGCTGCCCTGGTCCCAAATTTGTCCTTTCTCTAGTATACCTTACTGTTGGGGGAATAAAATATAATTAAGTAATACCGCCCTTCACAATCCCAATTAGCAATAAACAGGGTTTGTCTGCTTAAAGATAAACCAAAAAGAGTCTTGAATCCCATTAGAAAGCTGCTTTAGGAATTTCAGTAATTGGATGTTTTTATTTCTTTTTTAATTTTAATTTTATTAGTACATATTTGCAGTACATGAAGTTTACATTCATCTTGGGGAGTAGGTGCACGTACATAACACAGCTTATTTCTTTTTTTAGTCCCCTTCCTTTTCCTACCCACCTCCCTCCCTCCGTTTCTAAATCCCCTTTCTCCATTTGCATTCTCATTGCTATACTTGACTCATGTGTATGACATACAATGTTTACATTCATTGTGGGTATTCGGTACCTGTATATGGCATATTGTAAATCTTACTTCTCCTTCTCCCTCCCCGCTTCCCCACCCAGACCCCTTCCCATTTGCAAGAGATCTATCCCCTTCTTTCCTTCTGTTCATCTTTTTTTTTGTGCTTTACCTTACTCAAATCAGAGATACCATACATTATTTAAGCTTGTGTGTCTGAGTTATTTCACTCAACATTATACTTTCCAGGTGTATCCATTTTCCTACAAATGTCCCGAATTCCCTCCACTTCTCCCGCCATGTGGTACAACTACTGCTAATAATAATTGAGCACAGTCTGCATAGAGTAATGAGAAAGGGTGAAAGTATAAATGCAAGCTGTATCATGTAAAAGGGATGTATGATTGGATCTGTTGATGCTGTTATGAGTAGAAGCAATTCTTTCCTCAAAACATAGAGACTAGGTCCAAATCCCTTAAATAGCTGAAGGAGTAAATACTATCTCTGAACATACAAAGCTGAAAATACATCACAGGAAGGCAGTATCTTACTAAAAACTCCTCATATTAATTACAAGCTCTCCCCATCTAACTAGACCTCAGCCTTCCGTACCAATAAAAAGGGAGGAGGGTTAAAAGCCAAAAACTAAAAAAAAAAAAAAACAAAAAAACCCAGATATACACAAAGGATCATGGGAAAGTAAGGCAACAAAAGTCCCCCAAGGTCTCCTAACTCCCCCAAGGCAGATCAAGCAGGCACAATGGAGAGAAAAAGAATTACCAGAGAGCAGAGCTCTACAAACTGTTTAAAGGAGAGTAACTGTTACTTTCCTCCTGTGTGCCTTAGTGTCTACAAAAAGTAGTGTGGAATTTCTACTTGAATAATTCTTTGATTAATTGTAAACTCTGACCCTCAGTTCTAAAGTACATTAGTCTCCTTTTGTCTATATGGGGTTGTGTTCCAAGAACCCCAGAGTACTCCTGTAAACATGGAGAGTGTCAAATTCTACATGCGCTGTTTTTTCCTACATGTACATGATAAAGTTTAATTTCTAAACAAGGCAGAGTAAGAGATTAACAATAATAAAATAGTATAATTATAATAATATACTATGATAAAAGCATTGTGTTCATCTTTTCACATAAGGGAAAAAGCATTTTTACAGCTTCCCTTTTGGCACGTCTGATTTAGTGGCGCCACTCGTGCACTTTGCATTATTAAATAAAATGAGGATGACTTATACACAAACACTGCAGTGTGGTAGCGTTTTATGCCCAAGACAGCTAAGTGACCAATTGCAGGTATAGTGTACAGCATGGATGATCCATGTTGCGGGTGGGATAGGCTGAATGTCATTGCACTACACAGAATGGTGTGCAATTTAAAACTCATGAATTGTCTTATTCTGGAATTTTCTAATTAATATTTTTGGGTCAAGGTTGACTATGGGTCACAAAGCTGTGGCTAATAGGGTTCTACTGTACTCTTTTGATAGATGTTTTCCCTACTTGCTCTATACAATTCCCATTATTTCTCTGGTTTTTTTGTTTGTTTGTTTTATTTTTTGTACATCTTCCTATCCAAGTAAGAGAGTATATATTAAGTTTCCAACAGACTATCTGTCTCTAAAATGACTTTTATAAACCTAATGTAAATGGAAAATCAACCGGATAACATATATAGTTAGATAGAGTTTGGAAAATAGGATAATTTATTTTTCTCAAGAGCTTCACAAACCATCTCTTATTCCTGCTTCCGAGTTATTTTTGTGTGGGGTGTGTGTGTGTGTGTGTGTGTGTGTGTGTGTGTGTGTTTTGGTGGTGTGGGTGGTACTGGGGATCGAACCCAGGGTCTGCAGCAATGGAACATGCTAAGCAATTGCTCTACATGGAACTACATCTCCAGCCCTTTTGTTTTTTGAATTTTGACCCAGGGTGTCCTTACATTGGCCAGTCTTCTGCTCAGGGCTGTATAATTCAGTGTTACTCTGGGGCTTTAAGCAATGACTCCCATCTTCATGTGTAATTTGTAAGGTCTTGTGTTGGACCCCCACTGTGTGTGGCCTGGGAAGGAGTGTTTCTCCTGCATCCAGTAGATACCTTTGGTTCTTGGGTGTGTTGGGTCCGTGTGCAAAACAGAGAGACAGCTTCTGCTGGACATTAGTTGGGGAGGTGCCTAACTGATGAAACATCCAAAACAATAGAGGATGTCATGGGCGACAGTGCCGGGCTGTAGGTTTGGGTCTCTCAGAGCTCTTGGTTTCTCCTGAGAAACTCGTGGGCTTTGGAATCCGATGCTGACCTACGCAAACCCCTCTTGCTTCCATACATGGTGGAAAAATGACTAGAATGACTGCATCCTACCAGGGAAGGGACACAGCACCACACCTGCTAGAGTTTAGGAATCTTGCAAGGACTGTATGACTTATTACATACATGCGCTTGTGCACACACACACACACACACACAATCAATTTGTTTGAATTTCTACAATGAAAATATGTAGTCTGGGGCTGGGGATTTATCTCAGTGGTTTGAGTGCTTGCCTCACAAGCATGAGGTCCTGAGTTCGATACCCAGCACCAAAAAAAAGAAAAAGAAAATATATACTCTGTTTATTCCTATGTATGGGAGCCAGGAATTTTTGTATAACACTTTGATTCAAGACAGTAACTACTATCTGCTTCTCATTGATCATTCATTATCTATTTTTGGATGTCTGGAAAGAATTTGGGATGGGGAAATTGAATTTTTCAGCTCCTTTTGAATATATGTACAGTATATTCTGTCACCAAACACAAAGCATAGGCGAGTGGAAATGCCATTTTTGCTCTTCTTTTGCAGTTTTCTGCTTCTCTCCTCTCTCTCTTCATCATTTAAAACTCATAAGATTACATTTATGATGATCTTTAAAATACTATATTTCTCGCTAAAGTCTCAAAAGATACGGCAAAGGGTAGAAAAGAGAAAGAATATCAGAGAATTAGTTTTGGTCCCAAAAAAAGTATTAGGTGCATTTTCTCTATCTAAATCAGTAACTTTATTGATTCAATCAAGTATATTTTACAAAAAATTTTCAGCTCTTCTTTACTAATAGCAGTATGTGACATCTTCATCAAAATATGTGTGGCAGCTGCTTAGCATTTAAATATAGTTATATCATATGAACAAGCCATTCATTTGTACCTAAATTTCCACGAAATGCCTTTGCAAGAACTGTTCTGTAGATATTATACTCAACCTCCATTTTTGCTTTCGGTTTGTTTTTTTATTTTTTAACCTAAGATCCTAAGAGTGCTTGCTTTCTTCATCTATTCGTCTCTATAGTTTCTTTGAGTCACGCTGAAGTACTATATTTTGAATATCTTGCAATCCCTGCAGAAATGCTCCTCGTCTTACGAGGCTCCTTGTAGCTACTAGGGCGGAGCTGTACTTCCTTAGACTTCCTGTCTCGTTTTTGGCAGGGTCATTGCAACTGCGGTCCTGGCGCAAGGTGGCGCCACATGCTTCCGGGGAGGAATGAGCTCGGTGCATTCTTAGGAGACAGCTTGCTGAGAGTCATCCTCAGATCGCAGCCTCAGTGCCTGGATCCTGTAGATGGCTTTGAGATGGTCGCTGTCAACAATTTGGTCCTTGACTTGGTACATTTTGTGTTGATATAATAAATTATCACCGGCCGAATAATTTATAAAGGAAAGAAATGTATTTCACGTAGTTCTAGAGGCTCAGAAGTCCAATATCAAGGTGCTTACATTTTTCTTAAAGAGTTGTGAGAAGGATTCGTTAGCAGGGCATGTAGAATGCACTCAAGACCCGTGACATTTTATGGGAGGGAGCTTCTTGCTGTGAGAGAGAGAAAGAAGGATGGAGATTGAACTCACCAGAAATAACTAACCCTCTCCAGAGAAGATGGCCCTAATCCCCTCACGAGGTCAGGGGGACCTAACCCTCCTCCTAAAGACCTCACCTCCCAGCACAGTTGCATCAGGGATTAAATTTCCAACACGTGAATTTCGGGGCACATTTATAGCAGTCCTCTTCAGCCGTTTGGTTCATGAGCAGTGAAATTCTGCTGTTGTTCCAAAGCAAAGCCATGAGCAGCAGCCTAGAGAGGAACTAATCACCCCACCTTCACAGTTAAAACCAGTATCATAACTCTGGTGTTCTATAAGGAGTGATCGAAATACACCGCGAATATTTAAATTTTTAAAATATTACAGTAAAAGACATTAATCCCCCTCAAACTACTCCCACTCACTTCAAACACATTTATCCCATTGTTCTTGTTACTTTCTGAAGCAGTTCTGGAAGTCCTCTTTCATAAGTGTCTGTAGAAGGTGTGATCAGAAATGTAGTGAATGCTACCGCTAGTGCCACCCAACAGAAACATTACAGTGTGTTCTCATCCACCGTATTCACTGTACCTAGCATCACGTGACCTCTTCCTCAAAGTCAAAATGACTATGAAAGGTCATTTTGAATTCCTTCAGGACGTCAAGGCAGCCTCGACAGCACAACTAAAGACGTGAAATAGACTTCTGCAGTCATTGGCTTGGTGGTTTTGTTCTGCTTATTCTCATTCCTCTTGAGAAACCGCACAGCTCCAGCTGCATCTCAGGGCTGCTGTAGAAATAGCAACCTAAAAATAAGCATGTTTACAAAACCTTATCACTGCGTCAGTGTGCAATAAAGCAATACTCTGTTCTTTGGACGGCAGGCCTGCCCAAATAACATATTCTAAGGGCAACAGAAACTTAAGTTTACTTTAGTTTGTAAGAGCTTATTATTCTACCCCAGAAAGAAATTCTATGTTGGGTCGAATAATTAGTTTTTGATGTCCCCTTGTGGATTACTATTCGTCACCTTAGTTTCCCAAAGGAGAGATAAAAAAAATAAAGTGGAAAACTTACAAAAATAAAAGGCCCCACCATCACAGCAATGTAGAATTGGGCCAACAAGTTTATTTTCAAAACAAAAAACATAGATCTTGTGTCACTATATTATTACCGTAGCTATGCCAATTAGAAGAAAGAGTGCATTTTGCTGATTTCAAGTGTTCTGTAAAGTAACGAAAATCTTGGATTCCTTGGGTCTGAAGTTTGTTTTACCAATGACTCTCTCTGAGTTATATGTCAGAGCATAGTAAGAATTATAATAATTGGGCGAAAAGGACACACGGAAACAAGGAAAGTGTTGTATTTTATCACCAAAGAGCGATACACATGCACACACACACACACACACACACACACACACACACACACTTTTTTTTAAAGCAGAGACAGATAATAAGAAGTATTTTGGAACCTGGAGTTACCCCTCCCTGAACAACATGTTCTTGTAACATATTATATCTGCTAGTCACACTAAGGTAGAACCAAGAACTTGGTGTGTTAGATATGGCCTTACCACTGCTATCTTGACCCTTGTCAGAATCTTAGGAATCTAATATGATTTATTTTTGAAACATACCAAAGAAATCCTGCTTTGGGTTGCTGCAGTTGAGCTGACTCGGGAATTCCCGCCTGGTTCTTTTGAACTGAAAGCAGCTCACTTCTAACCCCACCCCCGGGGGAGGTTTTCCCCATAGAGCAGCCCCTTTACACATCTACGTCAGACATGTCAGGAGCTTGTTCCAAGGCAAATCACAACCACAGTCTCAGAGATGGGATCCTACCTAATCATTCTCAGAGCCAGGGCCCCAGGCCTGCCAGCCGAGACATTCCTCAGTGAATTTTATTCTCTCCTCTACAGCATCTCCAGACGGCGGGTTAAGGTGTGATAGAAGAAACCCAAGTGAGCTTGGTACCTTGCACTATGGAACTTGGAGTCGTCTTATGAGTAGCAAGGAGGTTTTACAGTGTGGCTTCTTCCCTTCAGGAATCATAAAGCCACAGCCCTCGCTCTGTGCCAGGAGCTTCCGTTATCCCCATTGTATAGGTGATGATACAGTGGACATAAATAACTTACAAACTCATAACTTACAAACTCATAAATAAATAACTTACAAACTCATAAATAAATAACTCACAAACTGTCCGCTCACTATTTTTCTGTGGTCCTAGTTCAAATCCTGTGCTTTAGACAAACTATTGAACGAGCAGGTGGTTTGTGTTCTGGAAAGCGTTTTTGTCCCTCCCCTCAAAAAGATCGACTTGTCAGGTTTCAGCAACTTATTCTCTACTTTTTTCTAGAAATCTCATGTATTCTAAGTTTAAATGATAGTAATGAAGTAGTATCTGCATACTGCTGCAAAATTCTACCTATGTATGGGATAGTTGTTATTAAGAATTTAATAAATGCATATCCTAATTTAGATTTATTTTTAACTGTTACATAAAACACAAAATTGCACGTATTAAGAGGTTACCATGTGCTAACTGCATGTTTAATAAATGAATAGGAGCTGGGTGTGGTGGTGCATACTTGTAATCCCAGCACTGTGGGAGACTGAAGCAGAAGGGTCACAAGTTCGAGTCCAGACTGGGCAACTTAGCAACTTTAAAAGATCCTGTCTCAAAATAAACAAGAAATGAAAAAGAGCTGGAGATGGAGCTCGGTGTGAGAGGCCCTGTGTTCAATCCCCAGTGCTGACTGGAAAAAAAGAAGAGTAGGAAGGAACATAAACACATACTGCCACTTCACCCTAGCCGTCCACATGTGGCTTCCTCCAGCCAGCACCTGCTCTCTGTGGCACTGGAGGCACCGGGGCTGTTATCATTTCAACGGGGCGGGGGTGCCCCTTTTGTTCCTAGAGTTCCTGTGTCTGCTTGGTGTGGGATGTACGTCCCTGGGCAAGATATGGAGTGGATCCCTTTAACTCTGGCTAGACATACAGGAGGGAGGAGTTCTTGGGTGCTGCCTTGGTCAAATGGGTCGCGAAGGGCCACTAGACCAGATGCCATCTCAGATCTGTAGCCACAGTCGCCCTCCCACGGACAGGACACTTAACCTCACCTTCGTGCACAGCTCCCTTTTAACTTCTCTGTCCTTCGATTCCATTAGCAAACATCCTTCCGGTTTCCATTTCCCAATAGGCCTTCAGCCCTGTCTAAGTTTTACACTGTGTTTCTGAGTTAAAAGCAGAAAACTGCCGACCCTAAAGGTAGAAACGTGTTCTAGAACCCTGATGTGCCACGTGCAGTTTTAAGGCTCAAGTTGATCAGAACCCTGAAGTGGAACTGAAATGAGGAAAGACCAGCGATACAGTCTTCTTCTGTCTAAAATGTCTTCCCTCTTGTAATAACTACAGCAGCTGAACTGTGAGCAGGGCAGCTGTCATTTGCTATTCTTCTGAAGGAGACAAGAAGTTTGTGAAAGTCGTCTCTCTGTGTGTGTCATTTCGGGTGTTAATGTAGTCAGACAGGTTTAACATCAAGATCTCTCAGTCTAAAGCGTCATTTCTGGAGATGAATCTGAGGAATCTGAAAAGCATGGCCATAATGTGAGCCAATCCAAAGATACACTGCAGTTCATATATCAGATGAAAAACACTGTTTGATGGTTTTTCAGAGATACTGAGGAGTTTGAAAGTACACAGAAGGAGCCAGACTTTCCAGCCAGACTTTCCATCTCTAATAACATGCATTATTATAGTTGCACATTTTTCCATTTAAAAACTATTTTGCTGCAGAACGCCCCATAGTACTTTGTAGCCCAATGCCAGTCACCAGTATATTTGTTAAAGAGCTCAAACCTTTTAGATGTGTGTGTGGCAGCCACAAGGTTAATCTTGGAAGAAACAGCTCTGGGCTATGAAGAGTACAGAGGATAAATGACAGTATAGGATGTGTGGGCCGAAGTAAAGTACAGCTAAGTTGAGGGTACGTGCATCCATATTTTAGAAATAGTGGCCCAACTCTCATGTAAGAGGAGTGATTTTAAAGCAATTAATGCTCCTCCCAATCAACAGGCATTCAGGAGTAATTCAGGCCTCGTTAGGAAGTTGTCTGAGACTGGGGCTAGAAAACTAACTTTCATGGACAAAGTGTTTGGGTACTATCTCCAGTATTCACCTTGGGAAAGTGAATAACAAAATCTATCCAACTTGAAGGTTAATAGATATTCTTTAATGTGAGCCATTGTTCTTTGGGCACGTAGTGTGACTTTGGCATAGAGAACATCGGAAGAGCCACCTTGTCTTTGAAGATGATAGATTCTGCACACTTACTCCTTTCATCTTAGTTGAAGGGCTTTGCCCAGTGTTCAGTTATGGTGCCCTTGCATAATCGTTTTCATACTAAATCTCTTAACAATACTCATTTTTTTGGTGATGCCATTCAACCCCGTTTTCTGGGTGCAGAAAAATAAAGCAGAAAGGTTCAATTTTTTTTTTCTTTACAAGGACTCAGAGTAACACTTGATGCATATGCTCACATTCTCTTCTAACATTTTATAAAATGCTAAGTCAGTTATGGGGCCCTCATCACTAACAGCCCAAGTCTGGGAATTTTGTCCTCGATTTACAGGTGAGAAAGTACCACAGAGAAGCCAAGCAGCTGGCTGGTGGCCACACAGCAGCAGTGGAGAGCAGGCGTCCCCCTCAGGCTGCTGGGTTCAGAGTCTGGGCTCTGACTGCTGCACTTTGCTGCCCCTGTGACTCCCTCTAGGCCACCCTCATAGTTAATACGAGGAGCCAAGATTAGAAAGGAGAATATTTAGCATGTCCAGACCCTCTGTCTGGTCACCCACCAACCCCTTTCTCCCCATAGACCGTGTTCTCATCTTCAAAGTGAAATCTCATATTGAAAGCTTTAGACTCAGGGGAAGGTGGGACCTCTGAGTTCACAGAGGCGCAATCTGGGAAGAAAGGAATAATTTAGCAACAAGAACATTTAATATGCCTAGTGGAAAAGGCTGAAAGCAAGTTGAAACATTATCATTGGGTGGTATTCTGTTTATTCTAAAAGTTACTTTTAAGTCGCAAATCCTACTTCCTGCACTTTTAGTCTATGGGCCCCAAATAGCTATGCATTCTACCACAACAAAGATATCAAGGAATTAATAAGGTGTCATCAGCTTTGGGCCCTTGGACTCTGTAATAAGGAAAAGCCATCAAGGGTATGGCTCCCCAGTGGATGAGGGGTCAGGCAGCACTTTACAGGGCTTCCCACAGGCTTGGGCTCTCCCGGAAGAGAGAGAGATAGGGTCTATGATAGCTATTGTTAATGAGAGTGCAGCCTGTATTCTGAAGCTTTGACATGGGGATGTCCCCCATCCTAACCAGGGAGCTCCTCACCATTGGTCCAAAGTAGAGGGGTGTGGCTACTAATTTTTAATTTCTGGCATGAGCAGAGAGGACAATGCATTGACAGAAAGGCAGCCGAAGGTGGGGACCCTGTGGCTGCAGACATCTGGGCATCGTTAGCCACAGTGGAGGCCAGCCCACATGAGAGGTAGCAGAAGGAAAAGAATCTTCGGCCAGATGGGAGAAGTCGTGGCTGGAGGAGACACTGGCTTCATTTTTGGAAAAGATTTTTTTCTTCAGACTCTGAAATGATTTTGGAAACTGCTTATTCTTTAAGGCCCCAGAATGAATTATTTAGCCAGTATATTGCAAAAGGGGGAAAAAATAGCTCCATCCATAAAGATGTGGTGGGTTTCATTTTATAATTCTCACTATTTAGAAAGCCCCAGAGCTCCCCCATTGTTAAGCTCACAAAATCCAGGCTCCTAATAATTGCTTTATGCTCAGTAGTCTTGATGGTCACCAAGCTTTTGTTGCAATTGCTTCTGGTAATATGAAAGTTTTAAAGTGGAACTCATTTTTGATCAGTGAAACTGTTAAAAGCAGTTTACTCATCAACAGATCAGCGCTACGGTTTCTTGCATGTATTGCTTTTCTTTCTTTTCCTTGCCAGATATCATTTAAAATGATGTATCTTTACTTACTTGAAATTTCTATGCAAAAGAGAGGATAGCCAAAAAAATTTCCTCTAAACGAGATGGAATAGAGCTGTCTAGTTGTTTAGCAGTAATTCATTCTGGGCTATAGGAGAGCAATTAGAGGGATCGCACAACTCTGAAAATGTCTTTAATTAAAGTATGAGGAAGCGCTCAAGAGAGCTTGTTTGGATTCCCAATTCTGCATTGTGGACAGATCCCTTGATATTACAGATTAAATCATAAGGAGAGAAAGGTCTTTTTAAAAATCTCTCTGGTCTAAAATTCTAGCAGAAAGTAAAGAAGAGTTGAATAGGTTTTTAATGGACCATCATTCTGCAGCCTTTTTGCGTACTTGATGTATTAGGACGTGCCATGATCTTTGCAAGTAGCTTTGTCATCAGAGATCAGTTGGATAATGGAACTCGAGGTTAAAAGCATGACCCTCTGTGCCGGCTGACCTGGAGCTGTCTCATCTGAGTCCCTAGCGAGTTCTCGGATACGGAGTTAAAGTGTCATTTGTAAACGAAGGTGATGGTGCTATCTCACGGGGTTACTGTAAGCATTTAACAAGAGGGTATTTGTAGCGTTCCTGGCATAGTGTTAGTACGCATTCAAAAAATGATAGTAATTGTTATTTTAAAGCTAACCCCTTCTCTTAACATCTGGTTTCTTGATAGTCAAGTTTAAATTGGATGGATATAGATTTTGAATTCTTTCAAGCTGTTTCTAGTCACAGGCAAAGTCCACTGCCATGTCAGAGGAAGTCAAATAGTAGAGTATTATTTATTAATACAGGGTAATTCAAAAGTAAGATTATTGTTTTAAAAAATAAGCTGGGCATAGTGGTGCACACCTGTAATCCCAGGACTGGGAGACTGAGGCAGGAGGAACACAAATTCAAGCCCAGCCTGTGCAACATAGTGATTTAACGAGACCAGGTCTCGAAATGAAGAGAGAGAGACAGAGAGACAGAGAGAAAGAGAGAGAGAGAGAGAGAGAGAGGAAGAGGAGAAGGAAGGAAGGGAAGGAAAAAGAGCTGGGGATATAACTCAGCATGAAGGACCTGGGTCTAATGCCCAGTATTGCAAAAACAAACAAACCAATCTGAAGGTTATATGTCCAAAATGAGCTCATTTTAAAAACATGTGTATTGTACTTGCTTAGGATGCCATAGATCCAAATGTTACTATTAGCTCTCCTTTGTTTCCTATTTTATACTCTCGCTCAGATTTTCTGCAGTGAATCTGTGTTACTTTCTCATTACATAAAAACAACAAATGCTCTTTTTTAAAAAGGCAACAAGTGCATAGTCGCAGTGGAGCTAACCTGTGGGCGTGTGGCCAGCCTGGCCAGCACTGTGGTGTGGGGCAGGAGAGACCCAGACTTTAGCGGCAGGACCTGGGAGCCCTCAGTGTGTTTAAGATCCTGCAAATGTGTAGCAATTTGCTGTTCCAGGACCTCCCGTGTGGATGTGTAGGGTCCTCCTCACCGGTGTCTTGTGCTTTTCCCCAGTTCCAAGTGTGTCAACATTTCCAGAAGCTGGTGTCTCAGGGCTCTGCGCCCTGCGGCCTGTGCACCCCTGCAGACACCAGCGACAGCCCCCTAACTGAGCAAGTGTGCAGAAGAGCGGTGCTCAGGGAGCCGAATCTGGGTTTGCTTGTGATCACTGCCAAAAGCCCCGGATTTTTAATTTCTCCAGGCCAGGTTTGATAGGTGAGGTCAACGCTTGCTGGGGTTGTCTTGGAATGTAGCTTCCTCTTCCCACCCAACCCACCCAGCCATCTGCCTCCCCCAACCCCGCACAGCTACTTCAGTGATAATTTCTCACTTCTTTGCCCCCCTTTCCCTGATCCCCAAAGTCTCTCGTTTTCTACACTTTCCACTTTAATTTAGAGAAGCATATATTATACACTACATAATTTTTTAAATGTTCATATGCTTACTCTTACTTAATTTTATTTACATTTCAGTGGCGTGCATAGTATTTTGTGGGACACTTTAAAGCATTCCCAACTTTGGGGCTTGTTTGTTAAATCTGAAAAAAAAACCCTCAGAGAAACATTTGGCCATATTTTTCTCGTTTCATGGCTACAAATGTTACTTCAGGAATATATATCAGAATTAATATGCTTCTAAATGGTACTTAACAAAGTTGAAAGGACCATTGGCTCACAGAGCTCTGTGCTTATATTTTGAGTTGCCATAAAACTGGGGTTTTATTCTTTTCTTGTATAATTGTTTCTCTACTCAACTTTATAAGGAAACACATGTCCAAACTGAGGATAGCCCCACTTTAAGTTTCAACATGGTTTGGGTTTTACAGCATCCAAGATTTTCCTAACTATGCACCTCTTTTTTTTTTTTTTTTTTTTTTTTTTTTTTTTTTTTTTTTTTTTTTTTTTTTTTTTTTTTTTTTTTTTTTTTTTTTTTTTTTTTTTTTTTTTTTTTTCTTTTTTTTCTTTCCTTTGGTCTTAAAACACGCTCTTTTGGCTGGTTCAAGGAGTTGTTCCTGCCAACCAGTTGCTTTTATGGTAATTGACAGCATAGCTGATTTTTTGGAACCTTAGAATCTAAAAAGGCATTTGAGCTCAGACTTTGGGAGGCCGAGCCAAGCTACTTACACAGTAAGAGGGGCCGCCGAGCCGAATGTGGGGCAGCCCAACCCCAAGTCTGTGTGTTCCGATGAACGCTACTGAGCAGCCTACAGGCTGGGAGTGAGCTCAGACCTGCAAGTGCCCTCTGAATTTCAGCAGAATTTGCATCCTTCTCTCTCTTGCCAAATTATCTCTGGAGGTCCTGAGTGCCACTTCCGGTGGGGAGCCGGCAAGACCACCTGTCACAGTGGGCAGAAGTGGCCTGAGCCCTGTGACTACTAGTGATGGGGACAACAGACCCGCTGCTCTTTGAGTACTGGCCGTGGGCTGAAAAGACACAAAATAGTTGAACCGAAGAAAGAGCCAGCAAATTCTTACTTCAAAGGAAAAGAGCATAAGAAAAAAGCATTACAACATTTAATACCACCATTTTGTATAATGATCGAATTGTAAATGTTCCGAGTTCCCTTCAGATGATATCAGTCCTTTAAAATAGCTGGGACATTTCTCTAGATTTCTTCTTACCATTAAGAAAAGAAAAAAAATAATTTTTTTCCCCAAACCACCAGATCTTTAGAGTTCTTGTTTCCTATAAAACACAAACATTTCAGAAGGAAAGGGCGCCTGTTGTCCTTGCTTTGCCTGTTGTCCTTGCTTTGCCTGTTGGTCTGTGACCCCTTAGGACTCACAATTCAGAATACCCTAGTGACGCTGGGCACCCCGCCCATGACAGCAACACAAAAACCTAACACCAATTTATTTTTTGAACCCAAAATACCCCAGACATGAGACCCCCAAGGGTGGTGATAGCCAGCTTTTTCTCCTTGGTTTAAAAAGTTTGAGACTGAGATTTCTAACACAGTTATAGCATTGACTACTGACAGTAACACAAGATGTTTCTTCTCTTCGTTACATTTTATGAAGCTTTTTCTTCTGTTCTTGGAAATGAAACTAATCCACACCTAGTGACACTGAATATGCCCACCTGCCTTAAAATATAGAATTCAGCCTTTTGAATACTGGTTCAGATTTGTGAAACTAATTAGGAATACTCGAATGGGGATTAGAGTCTGGGCTTTTTACACTTCAAAGGTATTTTCATAGGCACCAAAGTGTAAAACACATACAGCCCAAGAGTAAGCAGAGTTTTATAATTTTACAGTTGGCTGCATAAACTTGTTTCTCAGTGGCACAGGTTCAAGGAGTCGGCCACAGGGAGGACCAGCCACGCCTGGGTGTTCCTGGGGCTGCAGAATGCTCAAATTCACTCCTCATCTGAAACAGAAGGGCTGCGTGGGCCAGAGCAGGGAATCCCGCCTGCAGGATCTGCACACTGACGTCATTTCCGGGTTCCATGTCCCGTTAGGGATTTGATAGGCGCTTGTGGTCTGTACAGTAACTGCCCTCAGGTTGGTGGGTCAGGAGGGAAATCAGATTCTGATCCTCTTCATATATGGGAGCCTGCTGCTTTTGTGAACCTGAGCAATTAGTCACATCTAGATTAGGTCTGGTTACTTCCTTAATGTTATTTAAGGTTTGAAAACCTTATTCTGCTTTCGCCAGAGCTTTTCATTGAATAAATATCCCCATAACCTATTGCTTCACTTTGGCAACAGAATTGTTGCAATTTGTGAGCAAAATTGAGCAAAGGTCTAGACTCATTTTTTTTTCTTTTGTAAAATGTCCAGTGTAACTGACTTTCTTTCTCCCAAACAAAGGCCACAACTTGTTCTCTGTCCTAGTAGCGCCTTGTCCCTGTCATTACCGAGGAAAGATTTATAGATAATAGGACGGAATCAAGAATGCCTTCTTCTCCAGTCACTGCAAAAATATGCTATCTGTGTACAAAGTCACAAACACCAATTAAGTTAAAACACAAAGCTCTGAGAAGCATGCCTCATGCACAGTAAGTGGTCTATAAATCAGAAGGATCGGAGTTCTGTTTTCCTCTATTTCCATGAGTAATTTTATAATCCCCCAATAATCCGGAGTGAGGCCAGATGATACAGAAGCTGACAGGGCTGCTAAAGGCGACCGTCCAGCTGCTCACAAATCCAGCTGCTTCCCCTGAAGGGTTCCTGAGATCCAAACAGCCAATGAAAGTAGACCGCAGGAACTAACTTGTGTTGTTCTTTTTCTGCGCAAGACGCACATGATCCATTTGCTCTTCACAACAACCTTTGGTTTGCTTGTTTGCCTTTTATTTTTTTCCTAGTTTTCTTGGCTCCCAGGTGAAGGTTCATGACTCATTTTTGTCTCGTGGTCTTTTGACAGGCTTTCCTGATTCTTTTTCTGCACAGAGGGCATCGGAGCTTAGCTGGCTTGTCTACTTGCTTGTGTCATTATTTTCTCGCGGCCATCTCTGTGCTGGGAGTGACTGCCCTGGTCGGACTGTATTATGGTCGTGTTGATGTTCGACTTGGCGAGTTGTTCTCAGACTCTGACTCTCTCACAGCTCAGAACTGGAAATGACACCACGTTGCCTAATGAGCCTTGAGCATTGCAGAGAAAAACAAAAAAGCCTCGAAAATATTGACGAGGAGGAGGAAGAAGAAGAGAAGGGGAGGTCTGAGGGCACAGAAGAAGAGGCCTCGAGCAAACACTGCCCTGTTTGTGCTTCTTCCATGCACCACAGGACCTCGTTCTGCAGCTGCTCGGCAGTGGTTACTGGGGTCATGGGTGGTGATGGCGACAGGGTTCTAACCGCCACCTAGGTTCAGAGCCTCCTAAGGTGTGTGCCGTCCCTGTCCCACCTGTGTCTCCTTCCCTGGTCATGCAGGTAGCCTGTCTTCCCCTTACGCATCCTTCTTTCCAGGATGTCATTTTTTTTGTTCTCTGCACCATATTCTTCCAACCAAAGAGCTACCCAGAGAAATGTACTAAGATGCAGAACCCATTTTCCTCTTTCTTCCTATGTATGTGGTGTCGGGGGATGTTGTGTTCTGAGAGGGACAGATGTAAGCCAGAAGTGAGGAGGTGTCCATGCGAGCTAGCATCCTCCTGTGTTTCCTCTGCTGTGGAGTGCAGCTCGCATGGTGACTGACGACTGAGACCGGCTCCCCCTGCTGGGCCGGAACTTCCTGTTGCTGTCAGCGCCTGGCCTGTTACTCATTCGGGAACCAACCAAAGGCAGCTACATGCCTGTCCTTTTCCTGTGGCTTGATTCCCACGAAATCGTAGAATATGAAGCCCGAGGCACCCTCAGTGTCTTGTGGGAAGCTCTTTATTCTCTAGTTGAAGCTGAATCGAAGACCTCGTGGGGTGTCTCGACCTGCCCAGGGTCGTGCAGCAGATGTGTGGTGCAGTAGGACCTCTTCCCTACACCGTCGGCCTCCTAATGAAGAGGCCCATTTTCTCACTGTAACTTAACCTCAGATTTTTATATATCTTCGTTTATTGCCTGCTCTTGTAGTCTTTTTGTTCATTTTTGCTTCTTTCTTTCTTTCTTTCTAACCTATTAGTTATATAGAAGTGTGGGTTTTATTTTTGGCATATTCGTACATGCATATGACATACTTTGATCATAGTGAAAATGTGGTACAAGCCTGGCATGGGGGCACATATACGGGAGGATCCCAAGTTCAAACCCAGCCTGGACTACTTAGTGACTTTGTGAGACCTGTCTCAGAATTAAAAATGAAAAAGGACTGGGAATAGAGTCCGTGTAAAGGCCCAAGATTCGGTCCTCAGAAACACTCGCGCACAGACACACACACAAAGAGATATACACACGATGGACTATTATTCAGACATTAAGAAGAGTGAAACCGTGTCATTTGCAGGCAAACAGATGGAACCGGCACGTTAGGCCAAATGAGCCAGACTAAGAAAGCCAAATGTCATGTTTTCTTGCACCTGTGCAGTCTAAAACAAAAATCAAGATTTTTTTTTTTGCATCTTAATATACTAAACTACTTCGTCTTTGAAAGAATAATTAAATTTCAACCATGTTTCCAGATGAACTTTCATCTCTGTTAATCAATGGCGAGACGCCTGAGATTAAGAAAGAAAGAAAAAGAGAAGAGTAATTGAATTTTTGCTTCTCTTTACAGACGCGCTGGAAAATGGATCCAGGAAGGGCGACAGGTGAGCAGAGTGTTTTCATATGGCCCGAGAGAGCTGTGCAGCGATGCCACTTCCGGCGCACCCGCGGGGAGTTGATCATTTTCTTTCTGTTTTTGCTTCAATCCAGCGCAGCTCGCAGAAGGGGACCGAGCAAGGATGACACGTACTGGAAGGAGATCAGCGCGGCCATGGCCCTAACGAACCTCGCGCAAGGAAAAGACAAGCCACAGGGGACTGCCAGCTGCATCATCCAGAAGTCTTCCCACATCGCGGAAGTAAAGACCGTCAAAGTGCCCCTGGCGCAGCCGTTGTAAGAGCACATCTAAAGGATGCTTTTCGCATCAGCGTTTTCGCTGTACTCCTCAGGGAGTGGAAAGGACTCCCGCTCAAGCTTCCTCTTATTTTTAATTATCCTAAATATATCATTTAGTTGCTTCTACAGAAGACATATAAATTATAAAAAAAACTCATTTTAATCAAAAATATTAACTTATTTTATGTTACTCAAACTATGCATAAAACGTCTGCATTCCCATTACAGTAAGTGCCTCGCTTCCCCAAACCAAGCTCCAACGTGGGCATAGTGGGACAGCTGTGCCTCAAAATGCCAACGCCATATGCTTACGGGTCTGTGTGCACGGCCGGGACAGACCTAAACATTTCAGGACTGAAGCCAGAACTGCTGAAAACCCTGGAATATACTCAGTAAGTTACATGTTAAAACTTGGGTATTTGATCAGCCCAGATGAAATGTACTTAAAGAAAAACAAACAAACTAACAAAAAAAAAAAACCAAAAAAAACCAACCTACCTTATTAGAAATTATTCAGTGTGCTTTTCAGAGTGACTGAGAGAGTTTCTTGCTGGATTTTGTCTGCATATCCGACGTTATCATCTTCCAAAATGAGAGGTGCAGCGATCCACAAAACACGTACATTTAAGAAGTGATTCCTTCAGACTAATTGGAAATTGCAAAGGATACATTGTGATCAGAAAACCTTTTTATCAAGCACCGCTGAAAACACCACAATGCCCTTTAGAGTTCATTTGGATTTTATTTTCCTGAAGTTCTGCTCAGGTTTTAAAAATACTTTATTACATAAATAACTGAAAATTTTCCTGTAGAAAACTAAACCTATAGTTCAGTTTTAAAACATAATCCTGTTTGCATTAGAGTTCAGTGGGGTTTTTTGTGTATGTGATGGAAACTTTTTCATATGGAATGACTAAAAGCTTTTTATTTGGTTCATTTCAAAATTACAATTGCTGATGGACAATTTGTATTGCAATGAGAACAAGACAATGAAGGAAATGTATCTCTGAATATACATATATACACATAAAATTGACTTCTAAATTTAAAACATATGGAAAACAAGACACTGAGCTGTCTCTGGATTGGCCAAGTAGGACACTGAAGTAAATATTAAATGAAATCATGCATTAAGAGAAAGAACGTTTTGTTTCTAAATTAGACTATCATTGAGTAAGAATAATCAATATCAAGAGAGAACAGTATCTTTTTCAATCAAACAGTAATACTCTAATCATCTTGGGAAGACTTGAAACTTTAAACAGTGTAAATGCCAAATGTAACAGAGTATATGTGCAACAGAGAAGCGAAGAAGGATTAGACTCTGTTATGGTGGGATTTTTTTTTTCTGGGTATGTAATCTATTTTGTAACTTTTTTAAAACTGGAAAGCATTTTTTGGTGAGTGTGAATAAGAGCCAACAGTACAGCCATATGGTGACATTTTTCTTTATTTTGCAAAATGTTTTTAAAACCAAAGGCTGCTCTGGTTGAAATATGGACTGTAACAACCTTGATGTAAGTTGTAGGACACTTTTTCATGTAATATAGCATTTGGGAATTGTGTTTATTTAGGGTAATGAAGATAATTTGATATGAAAATATTTTGTATATATTTTACCTTGTTTTCTAATTGCGGTTTGCAGTAACAGTAAGTGCAAAGCAAGATACGTAAGTTATGACTGTATGATCGGGGGAAGTATGAGTTCTTTTGGTTTACAATGTTAAATAGAGATCCAGAATGAAAACTTCGGAATTGTTAGAAAACCATTTTGCCAAAATGTGAGCATGCCAATGAAAACGAAGGACAAATACTTCACTCTTTTTCATACTATTATAAGTTATTACGGTATTAAATATTTTAATAAAAGTGTTTTTGTTTTTAACATATTTCACTTAGATGAATGAATGCTGGTTGTATTTTATTTGAATTAGTCATGATTGATTTTTGCCATCGTTTTAAAAACATCAGCAAACTCGTTGTATGTATAAGCCACAGCTGACAAGCCATCGCAGGACAGCTACTCAGAGGGTTTCATCAAAGGACCGGAGCGCGAAGCCTGTCTTGTGAGCACATTGAGACGCTTCTGGAATTAGCACATCCTCGCCAGTATCTCCGAGTGCAATTGCAATTACTTCTAATTACTTTTAATTGCAATTACTTTTAATTTATTATTATTATTATTATTTTGCTGCTTTAACATTTGCTGGAAGTTAAAGTCCCCCCCAGTCCTATAAAAGAATCTTGAACAATGCTGAGCCAGCAGCTGAGAATCTAACTCATAATTTATATTGTAGAGAAATAGTTACCTCTTCTTTATTTTGCTGTATTGTAATCATTTTAATAAAATGAATAACTGCCAGGATTTCTTTACAGACCTAAAATAAAAGTTAATTTCTAGACCTCAATGATCGTATGAATTTTGTTTTCCTTTGAGAGGTGACCAGGTCGAGGAAGTGGCAAACAAAAAGGGTCATTATACCCACTGATCCTCTTTTGGTTGGTAAGGAACACTATGTGGGAGCCCCACATTTGTATTAGGTTTGAATTTCATCGCTCTAGACCACCAAGTTGCCTTTTAAAACTCAAGTAAAAGACAATGATGTCGACTATTAAAATATTTTCACTAGAGTCCGTCTTTCAGCAGGTAATACAATAAGCATTCTTGCTGACACGATCTTTACGAGAGAGAAATCCCAGGTTTCCAAGCCAGATGTGTCTACCTTTCAATCCCACCTCTGCCGCTCACTTCTCTCAGCTCCAGACTCACTCTAGTCTTCAATTTCTTCATTTGCAAGTAGAAGTAAAAGCTACACGCATGGAGTTTTCTTTGCAATTGAGGTAATATACACTATACCAAATGTTACCACAGTGCTTGGCAGATAGTAAGTACTCAGTAAAAGAAAGATGCTATCACAGAATTATAATTCCTTTATATGGGGTTTCTGCACAAGAAAATAGAAATATAAATGGAATATGAGGCATCAGGAGCTTGGCAGAGAGCTTTGGGGATGGAAAGATGTGTAACGTAAAAGACTGCAGTGAAAGAATGAAAGTTGGTATCTGAGTGAGAAAAACCGTCAAGGAAAATGAAATCATTTTCATCACCAAAATTCCTGGAGAAAACTATAAAGTGGAGCAAATATAAGGAAGAACCAAATATGCTAATAGAAAACACGAGATGTACAGTAGCTTCCTTCATTCCGATAAACAAGAACTGCTTTCCTTTCATTGGTCCTGCTTGAGCCTGCTCGAGGTGACTAAGGAGAACTCGGGATGCTGTCTGTATTCTCCGCCTGCTCCAAGCATCCACGTTTGATGAACAGTTCAAAAGCCTCGCTCTGCTTTGAAAGTCGGCCAGCTCAGGCATAGCGTCATGCACATAAGTGCAGAAGGAAAGAGCGAGATGGCAAGACTCTTCTGCCGGGAGTGACACGGTCTGCCGCGTGTCGGGAGGCAGCGTAGGGTGTTGGGAAGGTCTTGCACCGGCACCTCCTGGCTTTACTGCTTCATTCCTTGGTGACTGTGGGGAATAAGCATAAGCCTTCTATGCCCAGCATTTTTATTTATAAAATTAGGTCTATGAAAATGACCTGCTCCAAAGATCTGATGTGAGGATTTCTGTGACAGCAGATGTAAGAGCGCTTTGCACACTGCGTGGAACTGCACAGATGGTTACAATAATGCATGTGTTCCACACCGCTCTCTGAGGCATAATATGCATACTTCTTGGTGGCATAAGTTGTGGTTTCCATGAAACATTCAGGACCCCTTCATTTTGTTCTATTCATGCTGCGGTCTACAATCGCTGGGTCTTTTTGAGCATTGGTCCAGGACTTCTTTGTAACAGTTATGATCAGAGTTAAATGACTGAGTGTCACCCTGCAGGAACAGACACAAAATACAAAAGCACATGTCCTTATATGTAGAATCTGAAACGATTGGTGCACAGAAGAGAGGGACATGGTGATTACTGAGACTTGGGGTGATGGTCACGGGGCAGAGATCAGATTAAACAGGAGCAATGAGCTCATAGTAATCCTGGTATTGTGAGGAGTCAGTTATTTTATTTAAAGCACTTACAACAGTATCTGATATGCAGTTAGTGCAAAGATTGTATGAGGCTTCGTTCGTATTTTCTGCCAGTTACGGTTTACTTTTGTCTATTAGGTTTCATATATTGGCGATTTAATTTGCATGAGAAGTAAGCTAGGTATCTGGCTCCCTCTTGCCACCACTTCAGAAAAGAAAACCTAGTTGGTTGTCTTAAAACTATTTACTAGATAATCCACTAAACCTCATTAGTTTATAAATAAACCATCAATGTCTTAATTTTACCTTATTAGCTAGCCGCTTAATTAAGATTCTGTGAATCAGTTGTGATGTGGCAAAATGACTTGAGTAAGAACCTAACACAGTAATAAACGTCTGGGTAGGTCTGTGGATGATTGACATGTAGGCCCTAAAATAAAGGGGAAGACCCGCCCTGGATGTGGCCAGCACCAGCCAATAGGCTTGTAGCCTGGGCGAAATAAAAAGGTAAAGAAGTCTTCCCCTTTTCTTAGGAGGAGTTCTGGTCTTTGCCATTGTCTTTAGACACTGGTCTCCATTTTCTTCAGCCTTCTAGTGCAGACTCTTGGGCCTTCAGACACAGACTTGCACTGCTGACTCTATAATGAGCTTCCAGGTCTTCAACCTTAGACTGCTGCTGGATTCTCCAGCTGTCCAGCACACAGGTGGTCATTATGGATTCTTCCATCTCGGTCTCTACAGATGGCCCCTGAGATTCTTCTGCTTTTGATCCTGTAAGCCTACCTAATAAATCTCTTGTATAATTACACATACATTTTACATTGATTCTATTCCTCTAGAGAACCCTGGACAGATTCTATTTTTTAAAATTAATTTTCTAGGTGTTTCCCTTGGGTTTCAAGGCATACAATCATACTATTTCCAAGTAGAGAAAATTTACTGGCCTTTTTCTGATATTTATACTCTTTCTTTCTTTTACCTTGTGATATCGATTAGCACTTCTAGAACAATCCTTAGCAATAGAGCTGACAGGGAGCCCTCTTGTGTATGTCCTCACATTAACGGGATCACTTTTAGTGTTTAAACATTTCTATGATAATGACTTTCGGTTTGAGGGTTATTTTGTTGAATTTTAAGACACTATTTTTCTTTACAGACTTATTTTTTTTATAAATAAATGCTGATTTCTTCTAAACATTCTCATTAGTTGTATCAGAAAAATTCACAAACTATAAGTATGTAATTCAATAAAATTTTAAAAAGAAATTATACTGTGTAACCAGCATCAGATCAAGAACATTGTAAGTATTCCAATAGCCTGAAAAGTAACTATTTTTCTGACTTGTCTCTATTTTGGAAATTTAAGTAAATGTAATCATGATATTGCATTTGTATTTGTGTCTTCTTTTGTTCAACATTGCGTTTATGAGATTTATCCATCTTGTTCTGTATAGCAGCCATTCATTCTTTTTATGCCTAAATATTATCTTATAGTTTTCTGAATATACCACAAATTATTTATATGTTCTATGACTGTTGGACATGTAGATTGTTTTCTGTTTGGGGGCCTGTTATAAATAACACTTTTAAACATTCTCGTCTATTTGTTTTGGTAAATTTATGTATGTATTTCTGCTAGGGAGAATAAGTTAGGTTCTATTTTAGTGGATATTATCAAACAATTTTCCACAGCAGTAGCAACAGTTTACATTTCCACTAGAAGAATATGAGAGATTCACTGGTTCTACAGATTCGCCAGTTTGGGTACGTTCAGTTTTTAATAGTTTAGCCACTGCAGTAGTTATGCATAGATGTCTTGTGGTTTGAATTTTTGTTTTTAGTATCAAAAAGAAATAGTGTTTATTAAATATTACTTAATATAAATAGTTAATTAATACTTAAGTTGTGATTTTAATATATACTGACTCTAGGGGTACAGCAGCAGTGCCTGCTTAAGTTTTTGCCTGTGTTTATATTGAATTATCTGGGTCTTTTTGCTTGTTGATCATAAGCTGTTCTTTAATATATTCCAGATATGAGGACTTTGTCAGCTGTATAAGGGTGTGTGTGTGTGTGTGTGTGTGTGTGTGTGTGTGTGTAAACTTGTCCTTCTTAGTGCAGCTCAAAATGACAAAGAAGAACTCGGGAAGTTGCCGTCTGTATTCTGCCTGCTCCACGGAGCAGCATCCAACAGTGGCAACAGCCATGGTCCGTCTGAACTCATCTGGAGTTTAAGTTCTTCCAGAACAATGTCTTGTATAATGCTACAACTGAATTTCCTCAAGTGCATTTTTTATTAGTTTGTTTATTATCAAGTTTCAGTAATCCTCCTCTAACAGTTCTGTTTCGGTAGAAAATTCTGCGATTGTGTTTCCCAGTCCCCACTCTCACTGCTCAAGTACAACTTTTCATTGCATGCTCAAGACTTTCCTCAACCTCTAGAAGCCCAGATCCATTTTAAGCAGTGGAAATCCTGCGACTGGGGGTGGAGTCGACACTCCTAGTCGAGGAGCTGCGATTCCTTGCTACGGCACCAAAAGGTATCTCTTCTACCCTCCAGGCTGCACGACTGCAAAAGTAGGAAGAACATGGTCTGTTGCTCGGCTCTCCCACTGTTTGGGGGATGAGATTCAGACCATCCAGCGCCACCTTCTTTTCAGAGATCTGTGTGTTCACAAGCCAAGCTCTCTCTAAGCACTAGCGATAGATGTTCTTCCTGGGATTCTCCTGCAGCAGTCCGGGTTTCCCTAAACAGACCTTCCTAATAACCCCCCTCAGCTGTTTTGCCCTTACAGCTTTTATAGTCCTCTCTGATGTATCATCTGTTGAGTTTTCTTTTTTCTTGCCTGAATGAACGTATGAAGCACGATCAAAAATAGAGTGAATGTTTAAATTTTTAAAAATTATTACAGTAAATGACACATTGCCATCAGTTTCCTTCAAAATATCCCCCTTGCTTTGAACACACTTAACCCATCATTCCCGCCACTTTCTGAAGCAGGTCTGGAAGTCGTCTTTCAGGAGTGTCTTGAGTTGTGCTGTTTTGGCTGCCTCCACGTCCTGAATGTATTCAAAATGTTTACTTCTCACGGTCATTTTGACTTTGCGGAAGACCACAGTCACACAGGGCCAGATCCAGTGAATAAGGTGGATGAGGTCACACTGTAATGTTTTATGAAGCTGCTTTCCCGTTGGATGGTACAGCAGCCATTCACTATATTTTTAAATACTATGTCTTTTATTGTAATTTTTTAAATGTAACATTTGGTGTATATTTTGATCATCCCTTGTACAATTTTTTTTTATTTCTACTAAAGGTTTAGTAATTTCCCCAGGGTGTGTCAAGGTTGGTTTTTTGGTTTGTTTGTTTTGTTTTGTTTTTATCATTCTGTGTCTTCTGGATCTACAGATTGAAATGAGTTTCAGTTAAAAAAAAAAAAAGACAAAGGTCTTACCAGTAAATTCTTTTCTAAGTTTCCTTAAAATTACCAATTTGCCTTATTCAGTTATTTAGCTGTGATTTGCTCTGTGTATGTGATATAGCCAGGCACTGTGCAAGATTTTGGATTCCGTAATGTGACCTAAAGAGTGTAGAATACTAGTGAAATCCCTCTGTCAGTCTCTGGCCTGCTTTGAGCAGTATCAGGTTTTCTTTGTGCTGTATTCACATCTCAGAGCTTAGTTTTGCCTTTTAAATTGTCTTCCATTTCTTTTTTCTTCGGGAAGCTCACTTTTGTTATTCTCCCCTTTGTGCTAGTTTATTGTTCATTGCCTCTTTGGGCCTGTTTTTGTGATTCTTTTCCCTCTTTACCTTGTTTGAGATTAGAGCCATGTTTCTCCGAAATTTTCCTGTATCTTGGAGTATTGCTTTGCATGCAAGTTCTTCGTTGCTTTCCACTGGTTATGTTTCCTTCTGTTTGAGAATAATGTCGAAGTTTCCCTTTGCATCTTTTATGCATACTCTTGCTCTTTGCTCAAGAATATTTGCCAGGATGGAGAGAATACAGTGTCCCTGGCAGCTGTGATGCAGGTAGTGGTGCCCGTGATCATATTTCTTACCAAACCTGGCCTGTGTCTGCCCAAGGGCAGGACTCCCCTCTCCAGGCCGGGCAGGTGTCCCAGGCAGTAATCAAGGTGACAGGGAAATGTGAAATACGGTCACTCCTACAGATGATTTCTTTGTTCAACTGACTCAGGTCAGAGATCGTAAACCACATTACTGTTTTCTTTCATTTTCTGTGCCTATCTCACTTTCGTTCCATTTCTTGTAGGAAAAAATAAGTCTTTCAGCCCTGCTTCCCTTTTATATTTTAAAACTGAGTGTCTGTTGGGATTTATCCCTTTTCCTGCGGTCTGCTCATGACTCGAGTCCTTGTCTTTGTAAGTAAGGGATTATTAGTTGGATATTTTAGGATTTTGTTTCACTTAACTTTTTAAGCAATCTATACCTTTCTGGAGATGGAGAGGGATCTGCGTTAACTCTTACAATTATCCCTCGAGTTGGTCAAAATTTCACTGCATGCGATGGATATTCTTCGTCTTCTGCAGTTGGATCCAAATCAAGCCTCATTGCAGATGGAGCTTTGCCATTTTTCTCCTTCTTGGTTCTGCGAGCAGTTCTACCAAAGGGAGTAGAGTGAAGTATAACTCTGCACTGCTGTCTGCTACCAGAAATCTCAGGGGAAATTACATTCTTATTACCTTTCTCTACTGTGGTCTTAAAAATTTGTGTTCTGATAGCTCTCTTAGTTTTTTTCCTTTTGTTTTTGTGTCTCTACTAGATTTGTACACATCTCTAGCACTGTGTTTACTTAGCCTGAATATCATCTTCCCTAGAAATGATTTTCTCTTTCAAATAGCTTGAGTCCTGACTTTCCCAGTGTGTCAAAAGGCCCCCTGCAGTCAACAATGAATGGAGCAGCTATGAGGAAGTGATAACCTCTATTTCCTGTTCGCTTTTGCACAGGCGGTTAAGCTTGAATGTGTGCTATAAAATCTCTTCAACCAACAAGCCCAACCATTTATCACTCTAGCTGTAACTACCTCTGCTTTTTGGATATCTTAACTCCCCAAAGGACTGTCAATTTAACCATAACTACCTAACAACTGCCAAGGCTCACTTTATGAGCTGCTGTTGAGAGTTCAGCTATTTAAGACTGATTTTTAAAAATTTTTATTGGCACTTCATGGCATTTGCTTGATTTACAGTGCTGTAAATAACCACAAATTAGGATAATTTCTTTTCCTTTAAGGTATAGGCAAATATGAAAGTGGACATTGTGCTGTCCTTCTCCACGCAGTTAACTTTCGGCTGAGGATTCTTCCAAGTTGGCCTGAACCGAATGGGTCAAGGGAGGCCAGCACTCGGGGGGTGGAGACCATCTTGGAAAGAAAAAATGAATCCTTCAAGGCAGGACCTCTGCAGCTCCAGCCTGAACTGCTGGATGGCTGCATCTCCACCGATCTCATGGTCTTTTCTTAAAACAAGGGCGATTATAGTCACGGGATCCTGCATCTAATCCAGTATTCTGGGTTTTCGCAAAGGTATCCAAAGTTGGAGAGATCTGGTAGTTAAAAATGGGATGATGAATATTATTCAGGTGTGAAAAGGAATGAGATTCTGATACATGCTACAATATGAATGAACCTTGAAGACATTGTACTGTGGCATAAAGCAAACAAAAAAAGGCAAATATTGCACTATTCCACCTAGACGAAGTATCCAGAATGGGCAGATTCATAAGGATTGAAAGTGAATTCATTTTCACTAGGGCTTGGGGAAAGGGGAACACGAGTTATTACTTAATAGTAACTGAGTTTCCTTTTGGGATAATGAAAGTTGTGGACCTGAATAGCGGTAATGATTGCACAATGTTGTGAATGTCACTGAGTTATACCCTTAAAATCGTTTTTAAGACAGATACTACTTTTAAAAGCGATCTCAGGCGTTTCCGTGTTTCCATACTGCCTTCTAAGGAGACCATGAAAAAGGCACAGGGGAGGCCTCTGCCACATGATCCTTTCCCCACCCAGGACGCGAGGCCCCTTCACTCTCCCCTGCGCTGTCCTCTTCACCTTCCACACTTAGTCTGCTCCTTTCTCCCTTTCTTCCCCGAAGCTCTCTGACTCCAAGCTCCTCCCAGTCAGCCTCCAGTGTCCTCACGGCCTCCACCTGCCTCATTTCTGAGCCCGAGTGACAGAGATGGGTGGGACAGTGCCGGCCAGCACCTGCTGAGCTTAGCAGTGTGCCTCGGCAGACTCTGTTGGCAGAGATCACATGCCCTGCCCTGTGCAATCCTCCCCAAGAGACAGAATGCACCTGGTGGAACGGGCCACTTACCAAATGACCAGGGCCACAAAGGCCTCAACCTGGGTCCCCGGCTGGCGCAGGAAGAAGCCCAAGTCACTAGAACCAAGTCACCAATTCGCCAAATTGCCAGCTGGGCTGGTGAGCACTTTGACCTCTGGCCCAGCCCTGACCCCTTCGAAGCAGGAGGAAGTCCTGACTGTAATTGCACCACGAAGAGGTGAGGACGGTGTGAGGATGGGCCAGCCAGGAGCCGCTGCAGGGTGCGGATCACAGAGAGGACGACTCCCAAGAGGCGCTTAGAGGAAGGCGTTCCTTTTCCTAAGACGCTACAGAGCCGGTGGCACGTCTGCTAGACATGCAGCGAGCAGAGGCCCCAGAGGAAAAGGCAGCGAATATCATTTGCGTACTTTGAGGCCGTTCGTTTTTGTGCTAAACGGCAGCAACAGGACAGAGTGGAAACTTTAGAGGAATTTCTCATTAATCCAGGAAACTGGACATTAGGCAAAGTGTTTTCAAGGAATTAGCTTTCAGGGAATTGCTTTTCAGTAACTTAACAGAGTCCTCAGCCCCTCTTAGAACTGAGGATAGATAGTTCCATTAAAGCTTTTCTTTCAGTTTCTCAGAAAACAGCATATATTTCACAGATCCAGCAGCGGAGATCTGACATGCTAATATATTTCAAGTTATGTTATGTAGCCATGCCAGATAACTCCAGGTTCCAGCATTGGGATGGACACTGCAGAGGTAGAATGTAATTACATGCACTGATTCTGCTAAAGTCTGTGAAGAGTATCAGGGGAACTTTCACAAGAGCAGGTGAAGTTGGCAGGAAACAGGGCAGAGCCCTCTGTTTGGGCTCAGGGACGGTGTGGGTCAGGTGGAGCACACCGTGCTGGGGTGGTTGTGGGGGGTGAGGAGCTGCCTTATTAGCCTAAGGAAAACATCATTAGGAAGGAAATCTGCTACTGAACACTAGGGCCATCGTATATCATGCACTCCAAAGCCAAATGCACGGAAAGCTTTTTGTTTATCCACCGTCTGGAATTTTCCGTACTTTTGCCACTGACCAATGGAGAAACAGCTTCAGTTCTGAGCTGGCTCATTAAGGCCTTTCAGAAAGGAGCCAGTGGATATAGCATCTCATCCCAGAGGGAAGGCTCCTGATCGCATTAAAGCCAAACAAGGCTGTCTGTTTCCTGCACAGCACTGTTAGTGAAAGTGTAGCAACATTCAGGGATGTGGAATCACATTTCAGTTTCTTTTTTGCCATCGTTGTCCCCAGAAATATCCTATACAAGCTCAGGATTTCTGTGCACTCCACAACATTGATTTATTTTCTTACTTCCTTTTAAATCTTTGCCGCCCTCTTTCTTCTCTCTCCTTTTCTTTTCTTTTGTCTCCTTTTCCTCTTTGTGTATCTAGGTGGTAATCTGTCTCCAAGCCCAAATCAGAGCCTCAGTACTAAAAACAAACAATAAACACACAAAAAAGCAAAAGTAATAGCCCAGGCATGAAAATTTAACTTCTTTATAGAAAGTCCCCTTTAACGTATTAGAGGATTCTGAAGCATAAAGACCAACAGGTCTGTGTTCAATTTCAAGGTGGTTTTAGTGTTGAATCTACAGACTGCATCCCCCTCGGCTGGTAGGCAGAGCCTCACTGGAAAGATGGTGTGACTCCTGGGCTAACTTTGATAAAGATATTCAAGCTACAAAAAGGCAATCAGAACCAAAAGCATAGACCTAGTGATGTGACAGAAGGCTCTTCTTCTCTTGGTCAGGGCACCCCCAGAGACCACTCCTGAATGGTGGTGTAACTACAGTACTTCCAAACTCAAAGCCTCCAAACGAGGGTGGATGATACCTGAGCCCTGCATGGGGCCGTGACCATTGAAATGTAAGCCTTCCCCTGCAAGTGGACTGCCTCTGTTATCGATATTTTCTACAGTTATCTACCTTCGGTTAAAGAATCTTGACCGTCCACTCCTAAAGAATTTTCTTAAAGTCAGAGAAGGAACCTCTTTATCGGTATGCGAGTCTGAGTGTCTAGTGGTGTGGACCTGTAATCCCAGCACCCTGGGAAGCTGAGGCAGGAGGATCACAAATTCAAGCCCAAGCTGGGCAACTCAGCAACAAAGCGAGACCCTGTCTCAAAATTAAAAATGGGCCAGGAATATAGCTCACTGTGAAGGGCCTGGGTTCAATCCCCAGTATTACAAGCAAAACAAACAAAAAGATGTGGTGAGTCCCCGGGCTCAGCGAGACCTTGCAGAGAAGGGAGAAGGTAGTTTTGGGTTTCTTTCAAAAGGAAGAACCCCCTTCTCATGCTAATTTTAGTGTCTTGGCCTCCATCATGGAAGGCAGGGTTTCTTTTGCCTTTTCTTGCCTAATTCACTTGATGGTTCCTTTTTCTTCTTTCCCAGGGCTGGGGATTTAGCTCAGTGGTTAGAGTGCTCACCTAGCAATCTTAAGGCCCTGAGTTTGATCCCTAGCACCAAAAAAAAAAAAAAAGACTACATTTAAACTCAATATTTTACAAAATTAACATGCACTAGTAAAAAAATAAAATGATAAAGAGCAAAATAAAAATGTTCCAATGCAAGAGAGAGAGGGATCATGCGCTCCTCTGACCACCAGCTCCCCCACGACTCGCATGTGGGATGCGCTGCCGCAGCTTGCACAGAACTTTATCTTTGCTCCTAAAACCAGTAGTTTACAAACTCTGGTCCTGAGAGCTGTGTCAAAATGAACTGAAAAACTTTTTAAAATATAGGTTATCAGGCTCTGTCCCAGACCTCCTCAGTAAAATCCCTGGGGATAAGATTCAGGCAGGGTTTATATTACTAATTCAGAGATAAAGATGACTCACAAATGGTTTTCAAAATCGCTGTTAACAAAATGCACGTTTACTCTTCGTTACAGTCAAGTGTTTCTTCTTGAACCAATATTCTTTGGCTTTACAGTTGATTTCCCAGCTTGTGCTTATGACCGCCAAAAGCATCTCTCTCCTCAGAGTATTTTTCTCTTTTCTCTCCATCCTGGGCAAGTTTCTTACACTGCTCTTTCATGAGACCAACTCATTTTGAAGAGGAATAATTCATTGCATTCCTTCTATATTTCATTTAGTGTTTTTTTTTAAAAATCTGATTCCCATAATTTGTATCCATCCCATTTCACAAAGCCCATGTTTTCTTAAGTTTTATTCTGAGACCAAATAGCAGGCGATGCTATGACTTCTCTTTTGTGCAATAAATCTTTCACAAAAGGGTGTTCATTTTGCTCTTTGAGTATTAATTTTTGCTAATGTCACAGAACTTCTTCTTGGGCCCCGTATCAGTCAGCATTCAATTAGGAAAATGTGAACACTGGATATTTGAAACAGGGAAGTTATATACAGAGATCTGGGTCTTGAGGTGACAGAAGAGACAGGAAGTCCCACCGGGATGCGGAGGCAGCCACCCCAAGACTGGAGAGATGAGGTGATGCCATAGCACAGCCCAGGCCACCTGAGAGAGCTGGGGCCACATGGGTGGCATGGAAGAGGGCCAGGTGACCGCAGTCCTCAGGCAGCTGGGGCCACAGAAGACAGGCAGCCACGGCTGGAGCGGCCTTCTGAAGCCAGAAGATAACCTCCAGGCTCCTTCCTTCTCCTTGTGCCTTCCAGCTCTCCCTCGTAGCTCCCGTGCGCAAGGAGCCTTCCATGCAAGCAAGACAAGCAAGAGAGAGCAATCTTCACATTGCAGGTGAGTTTTGCTGGGTTGCTGTCTGTTCCATCTTGAACAATCAGAGTTCTGTACAGGCGGGGATTTGTGATGAAAGGATTCCTCTTGGACACGCCAGGGAGGGGGCCTTGCGTCCTGAGCCAGCTTTATCCGTGAACGAGGGGAATGAGGAAAGGATTTAACTTTCTCCTGGTAACAGATCTCCACTCTCCTTTGACCAAACTGTTTCTCCAGCTCTAGCTCCCGGCATCCGAGCTTCCTTCCAGATCTGTAGCCCTCCCATGACGCCCCAGTTTTGCTTCTCTGGAGTGCCCTCCCCTCCTGGCTGCAGCTGTCCCTGTGTGGTGTGGCCACCTCAGCTGGACTCCTCTTCCTGTCCTGCCACCCAAGGAACTGTAAAGTGGCCAGCACTGACTACAGCCCGACGGGGCTTCTCCGTGTTCCAGAACAACCCGCTTCCGAAGTATGCTGAGAAGGTGCTGTGAGACCACACAAAGGGGCAGACAGCTTCAGAACTGTGCGGAGTACAATGTACCGGAGGACCCGCTCACAGAAGTGTGGTCCTGGGTGCAGTGAGACCAGGTGATTTTACGTGATTTGGGTCAGCAGTAGGGGCACGTATTTCGATCAGAACAAAAATGATGTCATTCAAGCTGGAATGTATCTGGCTTATCTTTAGCTCTATCAAAGTTCCAGGCACCTGTCTGGGACCGGTGTCTTGTAAAGCTCCACTTACCACTGTAATGGTTTGGTCTATAAAATGCTGAGAAATCATTCAAGGAAAACCGGTCAGGGTTATACTGGGGCAATCGTGGTGCTTACAACTCAGCCTGGCCGTAGTCACGTCAAGCTGATTTTATACGGTCTCCTAAAAATAAGCTATTTTGAAAAAGATGCTTACCATGTCTGAGGAGACCTCAGGCTCCAAGGCTTTTGATCTGGGTTCCTACATACGCTTGCTGTGCCTGTCTTTGTCCGGGGTGTGTGGGTTGAATACCTCTTATGAGATGTGATCAGATATGCAGTGAATGTTTAAAGTTAAGAAAATTTATTACAGTGAAAGATACCTTGCCATTAATTTCCCTAGAATACTCCCCCTTGACTGAAACACACTTATTCCGTCGTTCTGTTTTTGCCGCACTCTCTGAAGCAGTTTTGGAAGTCCTCTTTTGTGAGTGTCTTTACAAGGTATGATCAAAAATAGAGTGAATGCTGCTGTCAGGTGCCATGCAAAGGAAAGGCGGGCTCGTAAAAACGTGACAATGTGTCCTCATCCACCCGATTCACCCAATGGGGACCACGTGACTCTGGCTCTTCCCCAGAGTCTAAATGATCAGGAAAGTAAATGTTTTGAATCAACTTAGGACACCAAGGCAGCCACAACAGCCCAACTGAAGACAAAATTGGACTTCCAGAACTGTTTCAGAAAGTGACAAGAATGATGGAACAAGTGTGTTTGAAGCGAGGGGGATTTACTGTAATACTTTTTTTTTTTTTTTTTTTTTGGTGCTGGGAATAGAACTCAGGTCCTTGTGCTTACAAGGCAAGCACTTTAACCACAGAGCTAAATCCCCAGCCCCTGTAATACTTTTTAAAAACTAAATATTTGCTGTATTTTTAGCACGCCTTGCATATTAGGCAAAAGTACTCCAAAAGGACATCGTTTCTCTGTCTCATCGTCTCTCCTTATGCCTGGACCGAGGAGATGGCCACAGAGTTTAGTCTCCTTTCTAGTTACTTCCTGCACACCCCCATAGCCAGGACGCTGCAGGTCTCTAAAGAGATAATGTGAACAGGACGCAGCTCTTGCCCCGAGGAGCTTGTGGCCCCAACTAGGAAGACAGACGCATCTAGAAGCCGTCCCAGGCAGAGGGTGGGCAGAGCACGCAGAGGGTACGGGTGCGAGGGGTACAGCAGACAGCTCAGGGCTGGGGTCAGAAAGGGCTTCCTGCATGGGGACATCTGGAGGCAAAGACCTGAGGCAACGAGCAGGAGAAGTCAGGCTAATGCAGGACAAGGGAACGCAGAGGAAGGAGGCCCTTCAACATACAGGCGGAGGATGAACCGAAGTCTGAACGTAGCAGAAAGCCAAGTGCAGCCAGGACCGTCACGATACAGCAGAGGGTGGCGGATCGAGGAGCAGGGGTGGGGCTTTTGGAAAGGTCTGAGAGATGAGGCACCAGGCCAGTGCCTTCAGACTCTAACCTGTAGGGAGATGAACACAGGCCACAGCATCGCGTCTGCTTGTTAGCAAGAAATTACTCCAGCTATGCTAAGCAGAATGTTTCCTACAGAAATCATCCCAGGATTGGGAGGCCAGTTGAGAGGTTGTGGCAATAGTCAAGGCTAGAGATAAAGGCGTCCCGGACTGGACCGTGGCAGGGACATGGAGAGCACTGGACGGTGCTGGACAAACATGGCACCAGGAGGCTGGCCAGGTGTGGGATGCTGGGATGGAAGTAACTGGAGCAAGGTTGGAGCCCTTCTGGTTCTAGTGACCAGAAGAGTAAGAGGACAATTGAGAGAAGACATTGAGTCAACAGAGTTGGGAGGGGAAGGTCTGATTTCCTTTTTGAGGTTGTGGAGTGCGATGGTTAGTGTTAGGCGTCAGCTCGAATGCATTAAGGAGCATCCAGAGACCAGGAAGGCGGCGCGTCTGCGTGAGTCTACTGGGGCGTCTCCAGAGGAGATCAGTGAGTGGGCTGGAGACCCCGGGAGAGCAAAAGGCAGAGACAAGGAGAAGGGTTCATTTTCATTTCCCGCTGCCCCCTTTCTCTCTCGTTCCCTCTCTCCTGGAGCGGGGACACTCTCTCCTCTGACCCTGGACGTCCAAAGCTCGAGCCGTCTAGCTTTCGATGGAAGGCCTGACACACCAGTGAGCCCAGTTCTCAGGCTTCAGCCTCAGCCTGAGAGCTGCTGCCCCGCTGGCTTCCTTGGTGCTGAAGCCATCAGACATGGACTGCGCAATGCACAGAACGCCTCCTCCGTAATCACACGATCTCTTTGCTCTCTAAATCCTCTGGCTTATAATGAAGTACAAATCTCCTCTTGGTTCTGTGTCTCCTGAGAGCCCTGACTAATACAGTGAGTTTGCGATACCCGTGGAAAATCCGCTTATGATTCAGCTACCTACAAAATATGAGCAGTCTAGTTCTTTGAGATAATATTGATGTTCAAACTAATAATCTTACAGTGCTATAGAAAACTGCCAGGTATGAAACTAGTGGTAAAGAATATCGAAAGTGCTCAGTTTGGAAATCCTTCCCAATATGCTGGCTTGCTTTCGGCACTGCTGACTGTGAGTCGAGGGTGCCTCATAGCGACACTCAGTCAACGTTTTCCGGGTCAGCAGGCCACCGAGCATGAGGACACAGATTTAACCTCCTTGTGAGGGCAGCAGAGATACCCCCTTCACACCCCGTGTCTTTCATGGATGTGGCTATCTTTTCAGGAAGCTTCACCTCAGCTGCTGGGGGGAGAAAACAAGCCACCCGCCCACTCCCCCCAAGCAAACGTGGGTGAGCCAGGAACCGTGAAATTCGGTGTCTAGCAAAGTCTCCAGAAACACCTTTTGAGCCATTTCAGAGAAAACCCATTCGAGGAACATGGCAGGCCTCGCAGAGCACCTTTAAAGTAAGAACTTTCCACTCAGCTGTGAACACGAAGAAAAACATTTCTCACAAATATTTTTAAACCAAATTCCACCACAGCATTGCCTGAGGCGGCCCCTGAGCGAAACACTGAGCCGGCTGCCCAGACGCAGCTCTTTCGGCATGTTCTAGAGGCGCGATGGAATGAGAATTGCCCACACCCTTGGTTTTGTAAAATAGTCTTTGCCTCTGCTTTATAAAAACATGTGCTAAAATGAAAGTAATAGTAACGTGAGTGTGGATATATCACCGAAATTCTGTTCTTTAAAAAACAAGAAGAGTACCTCCTAGATGCCAGATACTGTTATAGATGATGGAGATCAGAAGCCAGATCCTGAGATCTCTCTTGCTCTCCTCAGGCTCACCTTCTAAAGTAGAAAGAAAGAGATTTTTTAAAAATTTTTATTTTATTTTAATGGTACCTTTTAGATGTACGTAGTGATAACAATCATCATAGGGGATTTGTACCTGTACATGACATATCTTGTTGCTTCTTTTTTCCCGTTCTCCTCCCCTCACCCCCTCCTCCCTCCCTATTTACAAAACCTTTGTTTCCATTTTCCCTTCCATTTCTTATCTCCCTTGTCATCCATTGCGTTCCCCCTCCTTGTTCCCTTTCCCATTTGGACATTTTCTTCCCTTTCCCAGTACAGTGTGTAATAGCTAAATCTTGGAAACAATCCAAATGCCCATCAACAGCAGAATGGATAAAGAAAATGTGGTTTTTTTATACAATGGAGTACTACTCTGCCATAAAGAACGATAAGCTTGAGATATTCCTAGGTAAACGGATGCATCTTGAGACCATACTCCTAAGTGAAATAAATCGGACACACATGTTTAAATACCGCATAGTTTCTCTGGTGTGAGAAACTGAAAGTGTAGATAAAGAAAGAGATTAAAAGAAAAAAAACAAACCGATCCCTGCTTGTGCTGAGCGGTTGGAAGCACTAGAAATGGGGTGGGAGGGCAGGCGTGTGATGACACGAATATCATGACCTGGGACTGCGCGGGGCGTGCGACTAGAAGAGTCATCAGGTGTGTTTAATTCCGCATTTCTCTGCGGAAGCGTGGGAACTAAACCCAAGGAGGAGCCAGTTGCGTGAAGCCCGACGGGAGGGTAAAGACAGCCAGAAGGGCCGCAAATGCTCCTATCAGTGTGCGTTCTGGGGACCAAAAGAAGACGCACAGAGCACGGGCCCAGGGAACTGAAGAAGACGTGAATCGGTGGTGAGGCACGCAGTCCCGGGCGGGCAGGACCAATTCGCGCAGCTCCTGGGGCCACAGCAAGGAGACTTGGGGGGTGAGCTAGGAAACGTTAGTCAGTGGTGACCACTGATCAGCGAGAGCCTCCCAGAAAACCAGAGACTCCTCGGAGGGGCTTCTGAAGAGAACAGCATGAGGGGACTATTTAACAGCCAAGGGCAGCGGAATCAACGGGGGTGTTCCGACAGGAACGTGGAAGAGCAAGCACACACTTCAGAAGACAGAAGACGTTGTCAAGGAGAACGCAGCGTGGCCTAAGGTGCATCTGAATTACAAACACTCACATTTTCAAACTTTATGTGTATTACCTTTCAAGTATCACTTACTGATCCTCCCGAGAATAACGCTATGAAGTTATCAAGGTGAGCCTTCCCCTGCTTTCTGCTCTTTTCTAACTGGAATGCTTGTTTATAGAAACAAGGTAAATATTTCTCTGTTGCATATTTACTTGAGTATTTCAATAGGAATTTGCAAAGAGAGAGGAAATCAACTTTGTGCTTAAATGCACAAGTTGCATGTCTAGTTTCTAGGACAAGAAATCTAATCGTTAACTTTTATTGAAACAAAGTCTCCCATTAAAACTCATTCTTTGGATTATTTTGTGTCCAATTTTTTTTTTTTTTTTTTTTTGTACCGGGGATCGAACTCAGGGCCTCATGCTTGCGAGGCAAGCACTCTAACCACTAAGCTAAATCCCCGGCTTTGTGTCCAATTTTTAAATATAAGTCCATGCGCCCACCTGCAGTCCTCCCTAATCTGTCCCATCTTCTTTCTCCCCCCACATGGACCCTGCCGTCTCCGTCTGAAACCACGATCCTAGTTTCTGCCTAGTAAGAATTTATTCCAGGAATGCAAATTGATTTGAATATTCACCCCAGTCTGTTTTTATTTTTAAAAGCCTACAACATTTCCACCATATTACACAGAATTTATTCCTAAAACTCTGTTTAAAATTGATTTCTTTTGGTAAATTAAATACACCAGCCGGGCTGTTATTTGAAGGAAGCTTTCAGTGAATTCATTTTACAAAGTAAGGATTTTTTTTTGTAATATGAATAAATTCCCATCCCAACCAATTTCCACCTCCTCTTCCCACTAACAACAATAACAAAAAAATCTGTTTTATAAATTTGGATTTCTGAATAGTAAATGGGGCTTATCACATTTCATTTAAAAACCAAATATAAACATTTACAGACTCTGCTCCACGGCTCTCTCATATCCGTGTAAATAACGATGCATTATCTCTATTTGTGAACACACTATTTCTCTTTTAATGCTTTCACTTTCCTTTTTCTTTTTCTTTTCCCCCAGACCATGCAGATGCTTAAAGGGAGCCGAAATGAGACAGAAGAAAGATCAAAGAGAAACAACTTTTTTCTTTGTAAATATTGCGAACCTCTTAAATTTTTCTCCTGGGCTCAAAACTTCTTTAACTTTGTCCTATCATGATTTCTGGCCTCGCGGAGACAGAGCAAACATGCTAAGTAGCATGTACACACTGGCAGATTTTTATGCTTGCTGTACTTTCAGGCAGTGAAGCCAGCAGCCTAGAAAATTCAATTCATTTGCTAAAGTTTCACTCTCCGGCAAAAACCCCCACCCCAAAGTGAATGTCCATTCCCATTTCAGGAATTTCCTTGCGTGGTGCATTTCTCAGCCTTGCACTCTTGATGTAGTTAGTCATGATGTCTGTTAGGGGGAGAAAGTGTCCAAAAATGAGAAAACCTTACAGTGAACGATAAGCTTTTGCAGTTGTCCAAGAAACACAATAAAGTGCTGTTATGGAGCTGTGGCGCTCACTAATAAGACCCACGTCTGAAGATTAAGGGAGCATGCTCGGTAGGCTTCATGCTGAAGTAATTAGTGGAATTTTTGATTATATTCTGACAAGTTCAATACAGAGTTGTTTAGTTACTTTCTACGGTTGAAACACACATGGAAAACATATGTGGCATTGACTGGAGTTTGTTCTACTTCAGAGGTGTTGATAAAATATTTTTTAAAATGTAATTCACAAGCCTGTAACATTCCTCAACCCTCCGGGATGTAAATCCACCTCCCAGTCAAACAGCAGTGTCTTGGCAGAGAACCCTGTCACCAGCAAGCCAAGCTGTGTGTCCTGCCCCAAACCAGTTCTGCTCTAGCCCAGCCCTGACCGCGCCTTCAACCTGGCCAGTTCACTGGGACCCAGGTCAGCACGGGAAAGCTGTGGCCGCAGAGAAGCGGACACCAAGTTGGGACCTGTTCTCATTTTCTTCCAGCTTCTGCAAGGTCTGTGACCTCAGAACCAGAGCAGCAGGCTACCAGGATCCAAGTTTAAGTCTCAGGACACAGCACAGAAATGGCACATGAATACTGAGTAAATAAGATCACCAAGTCATGGTGAGTCCTCCCGTTCTGTAGTTCTAAAAAATCTTCAGTCCATCCATCATCACTGACTGTCGGTATCTTCTGTGACTACCACCGTCTCTGCCTCCAATTAGTATCGCTGTCTCTTCAATGCATAGGGAATGCGTGGAGCTGTGGCCCACAGTAATCTTCCTAAAATGTAAATGTGATCATCTGTTTTCCCTTCTCAAAGTCCTTCAGTGGCTCCTGGGACCTTCAGAATCAAGTGCAAGTTTTTTTGGCGTGAACTGAATGGGGTGTCCTGTCATTTGTTGTCCAGAACAATTACTACTGACAGGGAAGGAGGGATGCCAGTAGTTAAAGTTACCCTAGGACCACGGGTGTGAACAGGGACTATCCCAAGGTAAACCAGAGCATATGGCCACACAGAGCATAAATGGATACGATGGGCTTCGGGTCTGATTCCTGCTGAGCTCTCCAGCCTCACCTACCACCCTATTTTGGTTCAGATCAAGAATGTCCCCCAAGGCCCATGTGAAGGCTTAGTTCCCAGCCTGGGGTGTGGTTGGGAGGTGGTGGAACCTTTAGGAGGTGGGGCCTAGTGGGAGGAAGTTAGGTCATTGGGGATGTGTCTCTGAAGGGGACATAAGGACCCCAGCCCCTTTCTCTGTCTTTGCTTCCTGGCTGCCATGAAGTGAGCAGCTTTGCTCCACCATGAGCTCCTTGACTTGTTGTTCTGCCTGTCACAGGCCCAAGAGCAACAGAACCAACCAACCACAGACCGAAACCTCTAAAACCACAAGCCAAAATGAATCTGAGTTGATTTTCTCTGGTATTTTATCACAGCAACAGAAAACTAATGTATACCGCTTTCTTGTTTGTGTCTTGAATTCCATTCTCCTCTTCCCCTCTCCACCTGGACAGCTCTGAATGAGTCCACCAGGGTCTGGCTTAGGCTCCTGTTGCTTTGGAAAGCTGTTCCCGCCTGACTTCTTGAGATGAAGCTAAGTGCTTCTATTTGAGGGCTCTCCCACCCACTGTGTTTAGTGGTTTTGTCTCTTACCCTCTCCACACTCCATGGATTGCTAAATTGTTTGTAAGTGGAGATCCTGATATTGGTGGACTCTCAATACATATATGTGAATTAATGAACTCCAAGCACAACTGGAATTAGGAGAGGAGAGATCAGGAGAGATTTCAGGGAGATGATATATAGGTTTGATCTTGAAGACCGGGTGGCCTCAAGGAGCCTCTGAGGGAGGGAAGTGTAGGCAAACCATCACTGCTGCGGGGCAGGGGTGGGTGGCTGGGTGGTGTTGGGCACACAGAACGCTATAGCACTGGAGACCTGAATTTGCTTTTACCCTGAAATTCTAGCACAAAAAAACCCATCTTCATCTTAATGGCTGATTAGAAAAATGTAATTTAAAATGGGATGAACTGAAAGAAGAGAGAAGTGCCTGGAAGGGAACCTGAGTAAGATTTGGGGGCTACTGCTCATCTTTTGCCCATAACCCAGGTACTGGTTACACAAATGTATTTATTTGGAGACAAATTCTTTGAGCTGATAGAGGCATTTCTCAGTATGAATAACAAGTTTAAAAATAAAATGAGTAATTTCTCTCTAAATCCCTTTTCCAAATTGGTTGACTGGGGCATTAAATATGACAACTTTAGCTGCCCATCCTTTCCCAGCTGCAGCGAAAATCTGGAAGGCCTGCCTGAAGGCTGAAGTTCTCTAAAAACCTTGAAGACTTCTGTACAAAAAGCATTAGGGCGGTGAGTAAAGAAGTTAGCCAGCTTATTCATCGCTTAGGTGCAAGTTTAAATTTTTGTAAGATATGCTTTCATTTTTGTTAATTGCGCATGTGTTTCCAATGAAACTTTCAAATGTGCATTTGAGCTCACCACCGTTTTGGGGATGTTCAAAACACGGGGCAATATCCCTGCGTATGTGCATTAGCATTCAGTTTGAAATCCACATTGCTAGACATGCATATGCATGGCCGGGCCCCTCCGCTCGGTCCACCATGCCCCTCCTCTCTCAGCCCCAGGCCCCTCATTTCCATTTTTGTTTTCCTGGAGGCTGACTTGCCTCAAGATGCCTGGCTCAGCCGGCCCATCTCTGTGGGTTTAGAGTGACACCAGCTGCTGACATCCAGTGGCTGCTTGGCTTCATGTCAGATGTATATTCAGTCTGCTGCTGAACTGGGTCCTGCCTGAGGAAGCCCTGCCCAAGCGTCCCAAGTGACCCCACCACTGCTGGAGCGACAGCTTTTTCTTCACCGAGAGCGTGTGTCCCTCCGTGTGCCTGGAGCATTCCAGTTGTCGGGCTTAAAGGACCAAGCTGAGGGCCTGGTGACACGGTCAGGGGTGCTGAGCCCCGGCCAGCCTCGCTGTGGGCCAGGAGACAGAACACGCCTCTCGTGGGCCTCCTCTGTCTCCCGCCACCCTTCCTCCTTTCTGTCCCTTCTGCCACATCGCCCCCTTCCCCTACCTTAGAGGCCTAATGGGTAATCGTTTCCCGACAGAAGATTCAACTCAAATTGTGAAACAGAAGTCATTTGAAACGAAACGGCTCCACGTTTTATTATTTTTCCAGGGAAAACAGGTTTTGCCCTGGCCGGTCCTCGGTGGCCCGGTAGGATATGACTTGTGACAGGTCTGAAACGCATTCAGAACGGTAAACAGCGAGCAGGCTGCGGCCCCCTCGCTGAAACCGGGGCGGGCGCTGTTTACCAGCGCGCGGCCAGCTCAAGTGGCTTCGCTTCAGAGCCACTCATTCCTTTTGAATCCGAGACAGGGAGAGAGAGAATATAAGGAGGAAAAAAATTTGGTTTCAATATGTGAAACTGGTTCCCCGGGGGGAAACTTTAATTCTTGTCAAATGTTTAAGGAGAATGCAAAGGGGAAATTTTCCACGTTCGCAGATGTATTCCCTGGCACCCGGGCTCCGAGTTGCTGTGCAGTGTCCCTCTGGGTTGGTCGAGGTGCTTCTGGAGGGTTCACGCCCCGGGAAAGAGGAATACGGGATGGCTGGCTAGGTGACCTCCAGCCACAGCGCAGAGCCAGGCAGGGACAGGGAGGGGCAGCTCAGGGGCAGAGACGGCGCAGCTGGAGCAAACGCCTCTCTTAAAGTCGCTTGGCACCTTCCTTCCTGCTGGCTCCGGGCCTCCTGGCCAGAAAGCAGGGGACCTGGACCCTCCTAAAAAGGGGGTGAACAGCACAGTGCCGGCCATATAAATGAAGGCCGGTGACGACTGTCAAAAACACATTTTCTGAGCCCAAGTGTCTGAAGTCCAGTGCCCTTGGGGTAGAATTCCGAAGTTCTGATTGTAACAGGCGACTCTGGGCCACTTCTGGGCATGGCTGGTGTTTTGAAGAGGAAGGGAGACCCAGTGGGGGAAGACTGGCAGCTCCAGCAATGACACGGAAGCGCTGAAGGCATCTTCCCCACAAAAAATAAAAGGCCCTGCGGTTAGGTAAACATGCTGTAGACAGACAAAGGTCATGACAGCCGCAGAGTTTAAACCGAGCCGGGTCAGGAACTAGATCTTGTTCCAGGCACTTTCTAAGATAAAAAGATGGCTCTCAAACTTGGGGGCACACAGAGCAGTTTGGGCTCGAAACTCCAGTCTCCGGTGACTGCCAGTTTCTCTCTCTGGGGTCGGAGGTGTGACCTGACTTCCGGCTGAGCTGCCCTTCTTCTCCCCACTGTCACACCTGTAGCTCCTGTCTTCCCAGAGGGACTAGAAACACTTGGACAGCAGTTACTCTCCGTCTGTCACTCACCACTCAATCCTGTGTGCCTACTCAGACTTGCACACAGTAAGTGCTTACTGGCTTTTTGCGGAGTAAATGAATAAATGAAGCTGGGCCGGGTAGTGCCCACCTGCAATCCCTGCACTCTGGGAGAGCCTGAGGCAGGAGGGTCAAAGGTTTGAGCCCACCCTGGGCAACTCAGTGACTTAATGAGACAGAATAAAAAATAAAATAAAGGCTGTGGGTGCAGGGTGGTCCAAAGCCCTGGCTTCAGTCCCCAGTACTGGGGGGAAGAAATAAATGAGGCTTTTGGCTTGCTGTTAATAAACAAGTGTTGCAAAACAACCAGAAAAAGAAGTAGAGGTTTTTTTGTTTTCTGGTTTTTTGTTTTTGTTTTTGTTTTTTGAGGTAGAAGTTTTAAAAGCCCAACTAATCTAACTTGGAATAATGTGATTGAGTAAATAACTATGAAGGCAAAATCCCTAGACACTAACTGGCTCCTGCCTTCCTTCCTTCCTTCCTCCTTCCTTCCTTCCTTCCTCCCTTCCTCCCTCCCTCCTTCCTTCCTCCCTCCCTCCCTTCTTCCCTCCCCTCCTTCCTTCCCACTTGCAAACTGTACCTACTAAAATGGTAAGGTGATGTTTTGAACCATGCTTTCATGGTGTAATATCCAAACCAGAATAAATTTGTCTGTTCAAATAGGTATCATTTCCTTGTGGTGAAAATGTTCAAAACCCTTCATTCTAGTTTTTTAAAAATTTATACGATACAGTACACTGTGATTATTTATATCACTTTACTGTGCAGATAACACACTGAAACTTATTTCTCCTAGGACTACTGACCCACCTCCCTCTATAACCCCTCCCTCGATGCTCCCCTGCCCCTCAAGGCCATTTCAATAGTGGCTGAAAGACGCCTGGCCTGGGGACTGTGAGACTCCTCCTTGTGGTGGGCATGCCCACGTTTGCCCATGTTGGAGAGTAGGGTGTAGGGGTTGGTGGTCACTGGAGAGTTCGGAGGCACAGACAAGCTGAACGTGGAGAGAAGGGCCAGCGTCACAGAATGAGCAATTAGCTAGCATTTCACAAATCCCCTTTATTCACTGTTTTGGACCAAGGCACAGAACGCTACTATTGAAAGGCAAGGGTTACCTCAGAAGGCAGCCGAAGGGGACCTGAGAGAAGGAGTCAGATACACACTTTGTTGCTCAATAAATGGCACCTTGGTACTTTGAAAGAAGACAAAAAGTCCTGCAAAAAGGAATCAGGGAGGGTGCCAGCAACTGAGGCTGATGACCAAATGAGTTCAGGAGAACTTTCCTGCCTGTTTAGAAAAGTTGCTACACAGCCCGCCGCTCTAGGTTCCTATAGACACGTCTCTCCAAACCAGATGTAGTTTAATTTGGCGTTTTTCCAGGCAGATAGATGAGGAAACCACAGTGGGCATGGTAAGCAAGGACTTCAGCAGATCCTGTGGCGAAGTATCCAGCAATATTTTTTACAGAAAGCATAGTGAAATATGGGCTGGTTTGAAATTAGCAAACAACGAAAACTGAAGAGTAGTTAGTGGCCTGATGACATCTAGAGTTGTTTCTAAACTTCAGCTGTTCTATCAGTGGCTTTTCTAAAGACAGAAAATATCAACATTGCAAGTGAACGAAGTCAAGGAAGCCAGTTCTACAAAACACAGATTCAAGATTCAAAATGCAGCTGCCAACCTCAGAGACAGCTGAAATGGACAGAATGTAACTCAACAGGGAAGAAGGGCGAAGTCTTACATTTAGCATTCCAAAAGTAAATCACGGAAGAACATTCGTTCACACGAAAAAGAGCAGAGGACCAAGACTGACCAGAATGTACCCAGAGCACCAAGTGGGAAAAGTGCTGAAAAACCTGAGCAAGAACGAAAAAATTGGACCTGTCTATCAGGAAGAGGACACTTGACACTTGCTGCAGAAGCAAAACGTCGGGACAGACAAGGAGACAGTCTTGTTCAGCAAGAGAATTACGAACTTCTAGCAAAGGCAGCAGGCCAAGCATGGTAAGTAGGGCACGCTCTGTGGTGACATGATCGAAGTCATCTGTTGACATAGTTTGCAGAAGGAAATGGTGACACCTTATCTGGAGCCCTGAGCAACACAGCGGGCCAGCTCGATGAGCATTCCCAGCACAGTGGCTGGTGAGCAGAAGGCTAACACGAAGTGAGCAGAGTGTTTGGAGCACGGGATTTGGGGGAAGGTGTTTCATCCTGCGGCTGAAAACAACCAAGCAGTGGGTTTGAGACCTGGGCAGTAATTGAGGGCGCTCCCTCATCCACGGCTGGGGGCTCTTGGAGGAAAGATGGCTTCCCATCTTGAAAGTCTTCCAAGGTTCCTCTCAGCCTTTTGGTTCCAGGTCACTTTTTGTTTGTTTGTTTTACCCCTTTCCCTCCCTTGATCTTGGCAAGGACACTCCTCATTAGGTCGCCGAGTTTTCTTTGTGAATCACTCATAGAACAAGCAGTTGCTCAGCCATGTCATAAAATATTTTTCCACTTAAAGACACACAAGAATTTGTTGTGAACACAGGGATCCCTGACATGCTGTCCTCTAGCCAGCAGTTCCAGGAAAGGCTTGAAAGGAAGGGAGTCAGAGGACAGAGGAGAGAAAGAGGTGTCTCCATGCTCTAAGGCTGGGCCAGGGCTCCTCTGGGTGGGTCTGAGTCAATCTGCCTGGCTGGTCCGGTGAAAAATTCTATTTTGTACCTTCTGGGGCTGTTGAAGAAGGCAAAGCGGAGATTTATAACAACAGTGGTTCATTCCAGCCCGACTGGTTTGGCACAGGGAAGAGCTGTGTTTTTCAGAACAGCTTTTCAACATTCCTGTGTGAGCTAAAATGCATGAAAATTTCAGTTTTGAAACAACCAGATGTTTTTGTCAGGGAAGAAATAGATGACTCAAAGGAGACTGTGAAGACAAACTTGGGGACTGGAGCCGGCAAATGGCACTACAGAGAGCGTGCGTCTTCCTCCCAGCTCTGACCAGCCGCTCACCGTGATTAGCCTACTTGTACCGGAGCCAGACTCCACTTAGCATTCTCCTTCACAAGGACTCCATTTGGGCTGCGGTGCTGTGAGGCTGGGGAATAACGCCGATGTGCACAGGGCCCATGTGCAGGCCACAGAGCTGGCTTGGTGAAGCAGATGGAACAGGCTACAGATAGGAAAATATCAGATTTAGAAGTAGGGGCCGTATTCCTCAGCTATAGAATTTGTCATTTCTTTGAGACCATCTCCTCCTCCATCAAATGATGGCCTCAGACCAGATTTTCCATAGCACTTTTCTTACCTCCTGCTTCAATGAGCTCAGATTCTGCTCTTCCTTACAAAGAGACAATACAGTGAAATGCATCTTGAGGGAGCAACTTCTTCCTCATCAGTTACTGCGTAAAAGACCAGAACTTTCTTTTGCAGTATAGGGGGCATTTCCTGGTTTGAAAATTATTATTACTTCAGTAGATAAATTGAATTAAACATATAATTGGCCATCGTTACAGACTTTTTCCAAATAATCCTGATTTCAAATACTCTGACCTGCTATCTTACCAAGAGTTACAATTTTTAGTTAAGAAAATATGGCCAGCAGCATAAATACCTGGTGGGAGGATAGAGAGAGTGTAGCGTTTCTAGCCGTGTGACTGTTTTAGTCCCAAGGGTAAAGCTTGCATGTCTCTCAGGATAAGTCTTGTGTGGGGGCCGCTGAGCAGGAGCGGCCCCCAAGTCACGCACCTTTTGCCCTTTAGTCTCTGGGCCTTCTGAGTCCTCTTCATTGTGTCAAAGGTATCCAGTCACCACAGACCAGACCCACCAGCTCTGGCCTCCTAAGTGATGCTGCTTGGTGGCCTAGCACCTGCTACAACTTCGACTCTCCCTACCTCTTTCCTCTGCCTTTTAAAATCTTGCTTGGTTGGTTACAAGAGGGAAAAGATCTCTGAAAAGAGGATGTAACTGAGAATGAGTTGGATAGAGAGTGTTGAAGCCGCCTGTCTTCATTTGTACCCGCCACATACCACACTCGGTTGCATTCCAGAGCCACACATCAGACTCTAGTGTGCTCTGTGCCCGACGATCTCCAGCTTCCCAGGCAGCTCCCCACACTTTCCAAGTGCTACCAGCACCTGGGTGATTCGTTTAACATTACTCTTGTAAAGTTGTTGCCTCTCCTACTGCCGCGTCAGCGTGCCTCTCTCTTCTTCGGAGAGCGCCAAGAGAAACTATTAAAAATGTGTTTGAAATTACACATTCCCCACTCTCCTTGACAGAGCAGCTTTGCAAAGCTCGTTAAGCGAGCTGGAGAAAATTCCACAGCACATTTCTGGGTTTATGGTTATTATTTTGCATGTGCCGCTGAGCTAATAGAATATGACTTTGGACATCCATGAGCCAAGGGAAAATGGCCGCCTAAGACTCAGGCTTTAATACCAGAGCGGCAGAGGCAGCTACTATTCTGGCCCTTCACCTCCATTCACGGTACTCGTGGACTTAGTGGAAGGCAGGAAAGCCAAGGGGCCAACGGCAAAGAGGAAAGCAATAAACGAGGCAGGTTTGGGAGTGAGTGTTCTTCCTCCCCCCTGGTCCTTTCAAACGCTGGATGGGCTGAATTCATCTTATGTTACAGCTTTGCTCCAACTCCGTAAAGCTGAGCTCAACCAGAGCTGGACTCAGAGACTTGTAAATAATCTCCTAAAGGAGCCTTGCTAAGTGGAAGCAGTCTGCTCAGTTCAGTTTTCTCCTCTGGTTACCATCGATGACCTCCAGACATCTCGATTTCTTACATAATCCTCAGGCAAGCAGAGGCACGGTTCCACTGCCTCTGTGGAAAGGCCGCCACGTTGACCTTCTCCCTTGCTGCTGGGCTCATGTGACAGTGTGACAGCCTGCTCAGACTGGGAACCACCATTTCAAAACTCCACATGCAGACCTCATCGTTTTATATCTTCTCTAAGATCTGCATGCCTGGTAAATATATTGCTAAACAGACCCATTAGAAGTGAAGTTCTCTACCACTGCATTGAAACTGATCTTTGCTATAAAAACAACGAAGACTAGTGATGTTTCTGTTGAGTACAGTGTGAAACACCACCATTTGATCATGGGCCATAGTTTAACAAGCAACAGCTAAAATGACCTGAGTACCTCTAACAAAAAACATATATTGAGAAACTAGCACATAAGGGAACCTACTGATAAGTGGAGTTTTGAAAACCCATCAAAAGTACCCAATTCTAGTGATTTAGAAGTCTTTAGAGGCACAGCTGGAAGGGAGACGCTCCCACAACAGCAGAGCCCTCAGAATGAGGGAGGGAGCGAAGGCTCCTCCCAGGTGCGAGCAACCTTTAGATCTCCAGGCACCACTTAATTTTCCCGCTTTCAATGCAACTGCTCTGAGAAAGGTGACAACATGCTGAGGATCTGTGAAGCAAGGGTGACAACCTGTGCACTGGGAGAAGATATCTGCAAGCCACATATCCAGCAAGGAGTTAATATCCAAAGTATACAAGGAATCCAAACAACTCAGGAGCAAGAAAATAAATCCATTCAGAAATGGGGAAGAGACTTGGAATGGAAATTTCTCGAAAGGAGACAGATTAAATGGTCAGCAGAAAAAACTGCTCCACATCCATAATCATCATGGAAATGAAAACTAAACTCACAATGAGATATTATCTCACATCTATATGAGTAGCTATTATCAAAAAGACTAAAAGTAAAAATGCTGATGAGGATGTGGAGAAAAGAGAATCCTCATACACTGTCAGTGGACAAAATTAGTAAATCCATTATGGAAAACTATATGGAAATTCCCCCCGAAAACTAAAAGTAGAATCATCATAATCTAGCAATCCCAATACTGAATATTTACTTACAAGAGTTGAAATCAGTTTGCTGAAGAGATATCTGTACTCTCTTGTTCATTGCAGCATTATTCACAACAGCCAAGTGGTAGAATCAACCTGAGTGACCATCAACAAATGACCAGATGAAGAAAATATGGAATATAACCCAATGGAATATCAGTCAGCCTTACAAAGAAGAAAATCCTCTCACTTGTGACAGTATGGAGACAACTGGAGAATATTATGTTAAGTGAAATAAGTCAGGCACAGAAACACAAATACTGTATGTTTTCACTTATATATGAAATCTAAAACCAAGAACTCATAGAAACACAGTAGAATGGTTGTTACAGAAATTGAGAGATGGAGAGAATGAGATAGTCAAAGAGTACAAAATCTTGGTTAGACAAAGCCTATAAAAATAGAAATTTTTAAAGACCTATTACACAGAGTGGTAGAAGTAGTTAATAATAGAATGTTATACGTTTCAAACTTGCTACAAGAGGAAATTTCAAATGTTCTTCTATTAAGAGTTTTAATTATTTGAGGTGATGGCTATGTACCTAACTTGATTTAATCATTTCACACCATATTTATAAATCATAACATTACTTTATATCCCTGGAATATATGCAATTGTACATTGTCAGTTTATAGTAAAAATTAAAAACAAAAGGGTGCTAAGGAGCTTGGCAAGCTTCAAATGGCTGCTGCAACCACCTGTTGCAGGAGCTGATTTAAACAAAGACATTTCCTTTGAAGTGCATGCAGAATTTTAAGGAAGACAGAAATGTTACTGGCAGGGCCTGGCTGTGTTCTGATTATCAGTGTCTGACAGGACACGAGATCAAAATACGTGGAAAAAGAAATTTTTGAAGTTTCAGTGCTGGGAACCAACAACCTAAGGGACAAAAAGTAAATGCAGGTGGAAAAGAAATCAGTTTATTTGGTGAGGAGAGTGTCTTACTGTTTTCCAGAAAAACAAAAAGGAGAGAAACAAAGGAAGGAAAGGGGCAAGGTCAGTGAGCTCCTGTGTGAAAGGACTTCAGGGTGTGAACGGCACAGGGTGGGGGAGGTGCCATTCACTGCCATCTCCTTTCCCTTCTTTCTGATGTTGTCCTCCTGACAGGCTCATCACCAAACCAACACCAAGTTACCGAGTGGAAAAAATTCCCTGCCCTGTTCAGATACCTGTGGGCTTCGCTGCTCCAGGGAGACTCCCGGGGCTCCATCTCACTGGGCCGGTCCTCCTGTTGAAATGTGCCGCACACCCTGAGACTGTCCTGTACGGCTCTGCTGTGGAACGGCATGTGGAGTGAGCATTTGGTTTCTGTCCCCTCCCCTGGCCTGCAAGCCACATGGAGGTGGCCACATGGGTGGCACGTTCTGGTCACGGCTGATTTGCAGTCTCCTGTGCTGTGCCTGGTTCATTCATTCATTCACATTTGCTGTGCTTCTTCCACGTAACAGGAGCTGTGCCAGACCCGGAAGATACAGTGCAGAGCAAGGAACGGGCCTTCTTTTGGCTCCTGGTGTTTAAATTCTGGGGCCAAATGAGACATACGAGTCGACAGTCAAGAAAGCAAGATGGCTGCAGCTATGGTTAAGTTCTAGGAAGAAAGCAAATAAAGGAGCCGTGTTTCCGAAGGCAGGCCTGGGGTGGGAGCGATGGTAGGAAGCTTTGGGTGGAGTTATCAGAGACGCCTCACAGAAGGGCCATGCGTGAGCTGCGATGGGGTGACAGCTACACGAAGACCTGCGGAACACAACATTCCGCACATTGCACACTGCCTAGGGCACAGACGGCACGTCCGTGGGGAGGGACGCACCACCACAGGATATGGGAGAGAGGCAGGAGACCGGGTTGGAAAGAAAGGCGAGACAATCACGAGGCCGACGCAGGCCAGGGCAAGAAGACTGGGGCTTTTTGCAGCCCATGAGAGGTCATCTGAGAGGTGTAAGAAAGCAGGATGGTGGTAAGACTTAATTGTCGTTTTTAAAAGATCACTGACCCTAGTATAGGGGGACATAAGGAGTCATGTAATGGAAACCAAGGGCATGCCGGTTCACGGATCGAAAACTCACAATAGCGAGGCAGCTGCTGTGAGTAGCAGGGCTTCTCGCGTGAGCCCTTCAAGACAGCTATTTGGGGAAACTTGGAAGCCAGTTATGCAGAATTCCTAGTGGTTAGAGCAACCCTTTGGGGATCTGAAATGCAGATACAGTGACACTGGTCAAGGATTTGGGGTGGTCTCTTCTGCCTAATATCCCTAGGTTTGTTTAAAATTTTAGAAATTACAGTATTTTTCCAATTAAATTATTTCTCACAATTTTCTGGCTCTAAAAACAATCCACCTCTTCAGGAGGCCACAGGTGAGCCGAGGCATGGCCATGTAGCTCCAGGTACGCAGTCAAACTCTAGGTTTGTCACCACCAGCACCCTGAGTCCCAAGGACCTGGTCCACATGTCACAAAGGTGGAAGATGGAGGCCACTCCCGAGGAAAGGAAGGAGGAAGGGAGAAGCCAAGAATCCTGCTCTGGTTTCATTATATGCCTGAATTCTTAACTGATGCTCAAACTGATTACATCCCTCTCTGCTTCCTGCTGTACCTCAGCCCTGGGCCAATTCCACAGCTGACTACTTCTCCCATCAGACTGACTTCTTGTTTAATTATGCAGAAGAACCATGAACTGTGCGTTAGCAGAAAAGAACATAAGGGTCACTACCTGTCTGTGTCTGGCTGAGTTGTCCAGACAAGTCGTATCAGTTTTTCTGTTCTGCAAAATCAATGCAATTCTCGCTTGCTGCGCCCACAGCACCATCGCAGCCAAATCAGTCATGAACTGTTATCTCTTTAGGACTCAAAGAATGAAGTGCTCCTGTTTTCCTGAATCTCTTGAAAAAGTTATTTCCAGACCGACACACTGCTTGCCAGCTTTTATTTAGAAACACATTTTTATATATTCACTTCCATTCTCTAGAAGAGAAGAAGTCCAGGAAAACATAAATATAGCGGTGGCCAAGGTTCCCATCCATCCATCAATCCTTGATTACGGCTGCATCATGCAAGGACAGCCTTAGTGGGAGGTAGCGTTGGCCAGACCCTCTATGAAAAGGGACTCTTGTTGCCCTTGAGGGTTTAAAATTCAAAAAGAAAGCTTTTCAAAGTCATCAGAAAGAGAAAAACCAATCTAAGTGCATCCATGTAACACAAGAGTGTCAGAATTCATAATTCGGGGTTATAAATCTTTTTGCATTGGAGCAAAAATAAATAAGCTCATGCAAGCACAAACCTAAAGACAGCAGGCGCGCACACACTCCAAGTGTCAGCTTTAATTTATTTTTTCACTTGGAAAGGGGAGACGTGAAATTGGCTGCCAGTCTGGAGGGAACCTCCTCAACTCTTCTTCTGGCCCAGACAAAGGTTTGAATGTTGTAGGGACAAATCCAAAGAATAACACAGGAAGCTTTTTGATTTCTTACATTGAAAGGGAGTTCTTGGGAAGGAGGGGGCAAAAAGAGAGAACAAACCTCTTCCATAGTAATCTTTTTTGTACAATCTAAAATCCTTGGCACATTAAAGCTAAATAGCAGCCCCCTACCCCTCAAAAAAGAAAAAATAAATAAAAGTCTGATTTACTGCATGCTGTTTGACACATCTGGAGGGAATTTAGAAAAGACATCCACAAACTATTTCAACTGCATTGAGAATTTTGTCGGGGCAATAAAGATATGTATATAAATATGTACACAATTATTCACACAATTCTAAGTATAGAAGCTGGAGTACATAATCATTTCCCTTGGGGGGCGAGAACATCATTATAGCGTTAAAATTGGAGGAGATCAATAGTAATGGAATTTCCTGTGAGCTGCACAAGGAAAAAGATCAATGAAAGCAGTACCTATGGAAATGATTACTTGTCATTAGATTCAGTGGTATTTCAAATAAACTTTTCCCTTCTCCTCTCTCGTCATTCATTCTAAGGCTTAAAACAGAGAGCTTCAAATCCACAAAGTAGAAGATCCAGTCCAGGAAAACTCTGGTGCTCTAAGAAAATGGATTCTGCAACAATCTTCCAACATCCATGCCATCTTAGGGAGTTTATGGGCTCAGTCAACGTTGTATGTATGAGCTGCCTCTCTCTTGGGTCATCCAGGATTCAGGCTGGAGGTTAGTCCCTGGATCATGGGGTCGCCCCTAAATTTTAATGTCCCATTTTCCCTTGTCTTTAAAATAACACTTCTTTCCTGCAAAAACTTTTATATTTGAGATAAGATAGTGAAAATATTTTTAAAGCATGAGGTGCCTTAAGCATACAAGCAACCTATTGTTACCAAATTACTGTAGGAAGCCTAAACAGAGAGTGGAGGGTGCAGTGGAGGTCATTTCCTCCTTGTAGGGCATAGCCAGCTTTCTGCACTTCTCTTAAAGGCCTATATGGGATGGAAGGTGGGGTGTGGAGAGCACCCCAGGTGACCATTCTGGATGTACGTGCGACGATCTGGACCGCAGGAAGTGGAGATGAGGCGTCTACAGCCAGCCCTGACAGTTTCCTAAGAAACTCAGAGGAGGCCTGATTTGCCAGAATTCTAGTCCCACTTTTCAAACCACTGTCTTCCATTGTTAAGAAGGTCAGAGAATTGATTCCCATTCAAAATTATTCTTTGTAGAGGAAAATAGTTGACCTTTTTGCTAGACTTCCTATCATTTCAAAAGACAAAGTCCTTCAGTATATACTTAAGAATGCCAAGACCCATGAGGAATCAGGTGCTTATAAAATGGCCTGGCCACGCCAAGTTTGGGCTCTCAGAAAGGGGTCTCCAAGAACCCTCTGTGCTCTTCGCACACAGCTGCTAAAGATAGACCAGCAGTCTACATGCACAAACTCAGGGCTCCTCCCTCTGTCACCACCGTCCCCCACATTCAGTGCACCCTTCCCTCAGCACCTGAGCTCTCATCCATTGAGGGCTTTTATCTCCTATGAAAATCCTGGTATTATTGTAAAACACAATCACACCTCCAAATCTATGGGTTCCACATTGGTGGATCCAACCAACCTCAGATTGCAAATAATTGAAAAAGAATTTAATCTATAATGAACATATACAGGCTTTTTCCTGTAATTTATTCTCTTAAAAATAACTATCTACATAGGACTTACATTACATTAGGTATTAGCTTTGGTTTGGACATGGTTTGTCCCCATACCCCGGGGTCACATGTTAAAAGCTCGGTCCCTATCATGGGGATATTAAGATGTGGAAGAACCTTGAAGAGGAGGAGCCTAGAGTGGGTTCATTACCCACTAGGGGTGATGCCCTCAGAAAGAATTAAAGTAGTTCCCTTGGGGCCCCTTTTAGAGGGTTACTATAAAAGCAAGACTGGTGCTTCCCCACTGCCTCTGACTTCTGGTCTCACTATGTGATCTCTTTCACTTACACTCTTACTTGTTGCCATCAGATGCAAGGCCCTTGCCGGAACCAGCCATTTGGATTTTGAGCCTCTAGAATCATGAGTGAAATAAACTTCTTTTATTTATAAGACACCTAGTTTCAGATATTTTATTATAGCAACAGGAAATGGGCTAATACAGTATCAAAGTACTCTAGAGAGGATTTAGAGTATAGAGGAGAATTGCATCAGTTATAGTCAAATATACCATTTTATGTAAAGGTCTTGAGCTCCCATGAATTTGGGTATCTGAATCGGGGGAACGTCCTGAGACCAATCTCACATTTAGGCCAAGGATGACTTTACCGTGGAATGAATTTTCTAGAGCAATAGCAATATACAATCATTAACCAATCTGGGGCTTATTAAAATTGGCTAATCTATTTTCTTTGTACTAATGTCCTCCCCCTTTAGGTTGGCCCCCATTGTCACCTAATCTCATCAGGAAAAGAAAATCATTACCTAGCTTAATTTTTTTTACTGAGTTCTCTCATTCTTCCACATGCCTGGCTTATTATCACACAAGCTTGGTAGCATAAACAAACACACACTTATATTTGCTCATGAGTTCCATGGGTCAGCTGGTCCACCTGCTCACCTGGGAGGACTACCAGGTTTAGCTTAGCCCCTGTGGTCAACCACAGGCCACCAGAGGCTGCCTGGGGTGAGCTGTCTCTGCCCTGCATAGTCTCTCATCTCCAGTGCACCAGCCTGGGCTAGTCTGGATGGCTGCGGGGCAGGAATTTGAATGAAAGCAGAAGCACATACAACGTTTTCAGATATAGACTTGGGATTGGTACATTGTTCTTCTGGAACATTCCACTGTCTGAATTCACAAGGTTGGTTCAAATTCAGTGTGGAAGTAGTTCCATCTCTTGGTGTGAGGAGATTGCTTCCAAGTCACACTGCACAGGTTGTGAATCCAGGAACAGGCAGAGAAGTAGGACCACTTTTATGATGCATCTAACTATGTACCCTTTCCCTAAATGCACAGAACATGAAGGCTACACGTTAGTCCAGATGATTTCCCTGTCTGAACTCACAGGTAACAAGTGATCAGCCTACAGAAGCTTGCAACAAAAATCCCAAAATGCAAATGGTTCTATATTGTTTTTTCACGAGGGGAATTTGGAATATGTCTCCTAGTAACTAAAAATCTTTTTATTAATAAGGGAAGGTTGTAGACAAAAAAGAAAGAACATATATCGACCTTTCACCTTAATTTCAAATTCTAAATTTTGGAAGTTTTCCTATCTGCCCTTTAACAAAAGCAGCTTTACCAGAGGATATAACAGACTGCTTGTGAACTCAGTATTGCAGGGTGAGATTCCCAGCTCCTTGGGAGCCAGGACAGCCAGGGTTTGTACAGCTTCCTCAAACCACAGACCTAGTGGGTTTTAATATTTACTTCCATGCTGTTAACATGCCTATTTATCCCTTGCACGTCTGCATCCAATTTGATAGCCTTTTGGAGTCTACATATTGTAACCATCTAGTTACTGACTAGATTTGAGAGCCAGGTTTGGAAATGGTCCTGCCAAAGCCCAGGGACGTCACCCCGGGGAAAATCTGGACTGAGCAAGAAGGCTGTCCAGGGGCTGTGCTGCCTGAAACTGGGGCCTGGGTCACTTCCGGTGCCCATAGGAGGTAACTATCTCTTACTGGAAGTTAAAAAACAAACACACAAACAAAAAATAATGGACTAGACCCACGATAAATCGATTATTGGTCCTTTCACATCCATGTGGCCCACTGCTATGTGACTGTAGTTCTTCCTTCTAGAGGGGAATGTTCCCCTCCCTTGATTTTGGGCTCTGCCGTGTGACTTGCATGTCTAGTAGTGTGGTGGCCACAGTGCAGGTTGCTCCCGTCAGTCTCTTTGCGAGAAGGACATGCCTTGGGAGCTTGACAATCCCAGGAAAATGAGAAATGTCTGGCGCCCAGTCAGCCCAAACTTCGATGCCAACCTGCCCTCACCGATCAGCAGATACACGATCCAGAGTAAAAGTTTATTTTTAAAACCACTGAGTTTTAGGATGCTGTATTATGCAGCATTTTGTGGCAGTAGTGGACTGATATAAGTTCCCATTGAAAATAGAACAGGTTATAAATTGTAAGTGGAACCTGATGTGTGGTGGGCGTTTCTTTTTACAACAGCAAAATTTGAAAATTGCATCTTATCCATGTGTTTTGACTGGTCCTCTTCGATATGCAGTTGGCATCCCAAATTCCCTCAATAATTGAGATATCACATATAAACTGAGTAGAAGAAAAGTAGATATTTTATAAAATAGGTTTTTTTTCATTTGCATACCCCAAAGAAAATAGATTAAAAGCCCTTATACAACCATCATGCAGCTTCAACAATTGTCAGCATTTTACAAAATCTGTTGCTGCTATCCTAGTTTCTTGAAAACTGGGTATTTTAAATTCTGTATCTTCTAGAACATACCACTGGTAAGTTCTGAGAGTCAAAATTAGAAAAGAGTATCTCCCTTGCAGGAGTTCTTAAATCTGTGTTCAAGGGAGACTGTGTATCTGCAGAAACATGTAGGAAGTTTGTGTATATGAATGACTGTAGAGAAGGCCCACAGTTTGCCTCAGCTCCAGAAGATAAAATCCACTCCCCTGTGAGAACAGCAGCCATTCTTACCTGTTCTCTCCTAGCTTTGCCAGGTGTCAGCATCTCGCTCTTGCAGGCAGAGGCAAGCCTGTGAGGACAAAGGATCAAATCTCCTGAGCCCAAGGAAAACCAGAACTCTCCAGATGGATGGAATCATTGGTTTGCTTATGTAGGCACGGAAATAAGACCAAATGTCAGCTTTAATTGTGCAGTACTAGAAGTCACAATTCTGTAAATGATCAGGAAGAGCTACTCTGTCTTTTGGTGAACATGTCTTGGATGACTTAAAGGCTCAAGGTCCAAATCTCAGCTGTCTAACAATTTCAGACATGCCTGCCAACCCTGCCTCATTGGCCTGAAAGAGGACATTCTTGGAGTAGTATACTGAGCCTAGATCAGTGGCTTTTACCTTTTAGAGAATGCACAAATTGCCTGGAAGCCTTTAAAATCCAGATCGCTGGGTCCCATTCCAGACCTGCTGAATTGCAGGCTCTGTGAAATCTGGGTTTTTAATAAACTTGGTGAGACTTATCTGAAGACCACAACCAGAGGGGCTTTGGCTGAGGGACACCCGCTCGACCCTGGCTTTGGCTGAGGGATACCCACTCACCTCAAGGTTATAGCAACCATCAGAATCTTAAAGTAAGTCTTCATTTCTTGAATTCATATTTCTTTTCAGTCTGTAAAAGAGGATGGGAAAACAAACAAACAAAAAGTGTCTGAAGATTCTACCAGCCTTAAAGTCTACAATTCTGCAGTTTCCTTTGGGCCCTGGGCACCTCCACCAAATTTGTAGGACTGCTGTTCTTTGGGATGTGGTAACCTTTAAATTCTGAGGAATTCTCATCAACTCAGGGTGGGGAGAGTTGGCCCCGAGGGAGAGGCCACCAGAAGCTATTCAGGATCCACAGGTGGCACGTTCCACAAGCATGGAACATACAGTCAGACACCTTTTCAATTTCTAAACTAGTTCTTCCCAGGAGAAATGTCACCTAAGCAATGGGCCCTCTAGAAGTTATCTTCACGCACACAAAGGAGCAAGAACGTCATGAGGAGTGGAGAGCCGAAGGACAATAAATACAGCTGCCCACCCTCTTCGTGCTCGACATCAAGGCCACTCCTGAAATGTGGGTTTCATTAATGGCTCAAGGACAATATTTCACAGAGTTATAAGTTCAAGATGTTCTTGAAAAACCCATATAGTGATTTTTAATCCCCCCCGCCCCCCCAAGGGCTTTCTTAAATCATTTAAGAAAAAAAACCCTTTTTAAAGTGGCTCCACTCAAGTGGTCATACTTCTAAGGGTCTGGGGGCAGCGCACACAGGGGGCCAGTGAAACCCAAAACGCTTTGGGAGAAGGATGATGCTATTTCCTCTGCCTCTTGGCGGGGAGGGGAAAAGCTGTGACCCCACTAAATACATAAGCAGGACTGTGTGGGTGGCCCCAGGGAGGGACACCTGTTTTGCTACTAAATGCAGGATCACAAACACAATTTTTTCCATAATACTATCCTATGTGAAGTGCTGCCAGCATCGCAAAGCTAAGGGAATATCTAGAGAAATGTCGAGCAAGATTTCACAAGGTCCCCCAAGCATAATCTGGGCAAAGAGCCGCTGCACGGAAAGGAGAAATCTATGGACAGTCTTTTTCATAGATGCAGACTACGCCATGGGACGGCCATGTTGTTTATGGTGGACATTCATGTGTTTCCCTTTTTTTCTATTACGTAGAATGCTACAAATGTGTGTGTGTGTGTCTGAGTGTGCACACCTTTATTTTTGGAAGGTGGCTTCCTAGAATTACTGAGGTGATGGGTTAAGAATGCACATATGATATTTTAATAAATAGCTCCATGTTATTTTCTTTAATCATACAAATAAGGGTGAAATCCACCAGCAGTAGATACAAATGCTTGTCTTTCCACAATTCTGTGAGTACTAGTTACTTCTTTTCTCTTTTAAAATCAATATTTTACCACTCTCATGGACATAAAATGATCTTGCTACTATTTTTATTTGCATTTCTGTGTGTCAGGTTGAACATGTTTGAATGATTATTGGTCATTTCACATGCATTTTCTCTTCTGTGAATCCCTACTCTCCTTTGTCATATTAGGTTGTCTTTTTCTTATGAATTTGTAGAAGCTGAATAACATTAACATTTGGTCTTTCACATATGTTAAAATGTGTTTTTTTTTTCTCCCAGACTTGTTTGTCTTTTAGCTTTTTCTGTCGGCTCATCTTTTGAAACACAGAGGTTTTTAATTTTTAGGTAGTCAACTCTTACTGGGTTCTGGGTTTCCTAAAGACTAAAATCACTCGCAGTCACAAAATACACGTGTTAAATTTCCTTTCAAAATATTGACAGTTTAAAAGTTCAGAAATTTTAAATACTCCATCTTAAATTGGGATTTTGTATATATGGTGTGAGATTTGGGATAATTATATCTACAAAACAGATTGCTACATCCTTGCTAAATTGAAGTGTTACAGTGGTCATACAGTACATCCCCATGGATCTATTTCTAAAGTCTCTACTTTTGTTTTTATTTCTATGCCTGTATCACATTGTTTTGTTTACAATATTTTCATAGAAAGTTTTAATCTCCTTTTGTTCTATAATTATGTGCAGTTCTTGCATCTCTATTTTTACACAGAAACTTTGAAAATATTTTATCTATTAAAGCACCACCCATTAGAATTCTGCTTGAAATTTTATCTAATGTTAAATCTTCGTGTTATGGTTTATATCTAGATGTCCCCCTAAACCTCATTCTTGAGGTGAGTCTTTGGAGAGGTGGTTGGATAGTGAGGTGTAATGCTCACCAGCGCGTTGGTCTACTGATGAGTTTATAGCTAAATGCGATGGGAGGTGAAGCCTGGTTGGAGGAGGTAGGTTGCTGGGGTTGTGGCCTTGAAGGGTCTGGTCTCCCTCCTCCTCCCTTGATCTCGCTCTACTTCCTCATGCCATGCTATGAGCTCTTTCTTCTCTACCATGCCCCCCGTCAGGCTGCCCTGCTTTGGAGCCAGCTGCTTTTGAAATAAACGTCTACAAACTGTGAGCCAAAATAAACCATTCCTCCTTAGAGTTGTGGGTGTTGGGTATTGTGTCCTAGTGAAGAGAAAGTAAGAGACTTCCCATCAGAAACATGGTAGGCTTCCCTCTATTCAAATCTTGTTTATCTTTTGAGAAGACTTTATAAATATCTTTATTTGGACTTTTAGTCCACAGTCAGGATTGTGTTGCAAATATAAAGGAAATTTTGCCATGTAGTTAATTCTTGTTATTTGAAGATTCTGTGTTTGAAGCTCACTCAATGAAGTGGATTTATACCTCGCTGCTCTTTTTCTGTCATTCACAGACACATGCAGAATGGGGAAAGCATTTGAATTCCCTGATGGACACAGTCTCAGATAAGGCTGAATAAAGCATTCTGCCTTCTTGTTTCTGCTTTCATCATATAAACAAGTGTCCTTTTCATTTTTGTGGTTTTTGTTAGTGATTTTGCCGGTTAGAATGTCTCTCAGACACAGTGTTCAGGTTCTGTTCAAGGTCCTCTAAACACAAGGAGGCAGTGATGTGTGTTTTATGGGGACAATATATAGGTTAGATAAGCCTCAATCCTCCCTGAGTTAAAGATGTGAGTTGATTGTGACTACGGTGTTTGTTGAACCAACAGCAAATATTAAATAGGCATCTCTAAATAGAAACATGCATAATACAAAACATGTTGTAGTCAGGCAGGGTGCACGTGACTTGAGAGGCTGAGACAGGAGGATCACCACGAATTCGAGGCCATCCTGGACTACATAGGTGGGAGAGTCCAAGTTCAATGGGCCTGGCCCTTCCTGCTGTGTTATATCATCAAAGAAGGCATCATGTCAATGTGACAGAGAGAAAGATTAGGCAAAAGGGACCAAACTCACTTTTATGAAGAATCTACATCAAGAATAACAAACCCACTTCCATAAGACTGACATTAATCCATTCACCACTACAAATCTTAGCCAGAGGAATTATGCAGGAAAAGAAATAGAGGCATCCAAGACAGAAACAAATGTCAAATTGACTCTGTAGATGTCATCATCTAATATATAAAAACCCTAGAGAATCTGTCAAAAAACTGTTAGGACTAATAAAGAAAATAAACTTTCATGTTTTAAAATCAACATATGAAAATCAGTTACTGCTACACTTTAACAGTGAACTATCTGAAAAAGAAAATACAAAAAAATCCCATTTACACTTAGCATAAAAAATACTTAGGAATAAATTTAGCCAAAGGGGTGAGAGACCTGTTATTGAAAAGTATAAAACATTTCTGAAAGAAATTAAAGACACAAATAAATGGAAAGACATCCTATTTTCACAGATATGAAGAATTAATAATGCTAAAACATCCATGCCACTCACAATGATCTGTAGATTAAGGGCAATCTGTATCATAATTCCAAAGACATTTTTCACAAAATAGAAAAAAAAAAAATCCTAAAATTCTTTTTTTTTTTTTTTGGTGCCAGAGATCGAACTCAGGGCCCTGTGCTTGCGAGGCAAGTACTCTAATCACTGAGCTAAATCCCCAGCTAATCCTAAAATTCTTATGGAACAACAAAAGGCTCCAACTAGTCAAAGGAATCTTGAATAAGAAGGATAAGGCTGGATACATCATATTTCTAGATTTAAACTATATTACAAAATAATAGTAATCAGGACAGTGTGGTACTAGCACAATAGGTCTATGTGTACGTTTTTACTAGAAAATCCAGCAACAAATTCATGTTAATATGTGTATTAATCTTTGATAAAGTCACTTAGAACATATAACAGAGGAAAGATAATGTCTTCAAAGAACAGTGCTAGAAAAACTGGATAGCCACACATAGAAGAATAAAATTAGACCCGTACCTTATGTCACACACAAAAATTTACTCAAGGTGGATTAAAAAAAAATTTTTAAAGTTAAAAACAGAAGCCATAAAACTCCAAGAAGAAAGACAGGGAAAAGGCTTCTTGACATTTGTCTGGGTGATACATTTTTTAGATGTGATACCAAAAGCAAGGAAAAAACAAAAAAAGAAAAGAAAGAAAAAGAAGTGAAGTGGGATTGCCTTAAATTAAAAAGATTCCACACAGCAAACAATCAATAAAATGAAAACACAATGTGTGGAATAGATGAAAATTTTGTAAAATATATACTGGACAAGGAGTTAATATCCAAAATACATAGGGAACTCGTACAACTCAATAACAAAAAAAAACCAAAATTGAGTTAAGGATGAGCAAGGGATCGAAATAGATATTTGTCAAAACACAAAAACAAAAACAAAAATATGGGAATGATCAACAGATAAATGAAAAAATGCTCAACATTACTAGTCCTCTGTGAAATTCGAATCAAAATCATGATGTAATAGCCCCTTACACCTATCAGGAGGCTTGTTATGAAAAACAAGAAATAAAAAATGTTTTGGAAATCCTGTGGACAGAGGGAGCCTTTGTACATTGTTGGTGATGATTTAAATTGGTATCACCTTTATGGAAAACAGCATGGAATTTCCTGAAACAGTAAAAATAGACCTATCATATGATCTAGCATTCCCACTTCTGGGTGTACAACCAAAAGTAATTAAATCAGTATTTTTAAGAGATACTTAGACTCCCCTGTTACAACGGAATATCATTCAGGCATAAAATAGAAGGAAATTTTGCCATTTTTCAGCAACATGGGTAAAACTGCTAAGTGAAGTAACCCAGGTACAGAAAGACAAACACTGTATGATCTCATCTACATGTGAAATCTTAAGAAGTTGAGCCCAGAGAAGCAGCCAGTAAAATAATGGCTGCCAGGGGCTGGGGTGGGGTAGAGGAAATGGGGATATGTTGGTCAAGGGATGTAAACCTTCAAGTTATAAGAGGAAAAAATGCTAGAGCTATACCGTATGGTGATTATAGTTAATGACACTGTATTATACATATTAAATATCCTAAGAGAATATGTCTTAAATGTTCTTGCCACTAAAAAAAAGAGAAAAAAGTTATATGAGATTATGAATTGTTAATTAACTTGACTGCGGTAAGCATTTTACAATCCAGATATAAAATCATCACATTTTACACCTTAAATACATAAATTTATCTGTCAGTTCTACCTCGATAAAGCTGGGGTGGGGCTAAGAAACTACAAGAAAACTGTGGACCAATACCTCTTGTGAACATTGTTGCAAACTTTCTCAATAAAATACTACCAGCCCTGGGCCGGGGATTTAGCTCAGTGGTTAGAGTGCTTGCTTAGCAAGCACAAGGCCCTGAGTTCGATCCCCAGCACAAAAACAAAACAAAACAAAACAAAAAAAAAACCCCAAAAAACCTAAGACCTTATAGCAGCAGCAGCACACACACAAAAAGAATTATACATCATGCAAAAAGACAGGGAGTAATAATTATGATCGACTCTCATGATAAGCAGAAAGATTAATATATGTTGGCAAGGAACTCGCTATGACGTGTTAAATAGAAAAGGACATCGCAGAATTGTTTGTAAAATAGGTTTCCTTTTTCTAATTAGCTGGGTCCTTAGATGACTAAACAGACTGATAGATATGTGTGTTTCAGTTGGTCCTTGAGGTGCCTAGAGTAATAAGTGCAGGTTAGAGTATTCTTCTAGGGATTTTAATAAAATATATGTCCCAATCAGTTTGCACACTCCAGTCAGTTTCTGGAGCGGCGTGGGTCACCCACCTATTTTAATCTCCCGTCTTTGGGCTGCCACTACGTCTGAGAGTTTTCCTCAGAGAAGGGATACAGGTTTTGCAGGGCCCGGCGCATACAATTTGAGATTCTCCTTTAATTAAGAACATGAAAACCTCCCATGTGTGTGAAGGTTGAAAGTCAGATGGGCAAGTGAACCTAGGGCTGGAGGCTGACAGGGGCCGGAGCTGGAGTCTGGGAGGGTGAGGCTGAGGCAGAGTAGAGGGGAAAGAGGATGGGGCGAACCCAGTTCCCGGGCCTGGTCCACATGCACGGCCGGGCCAGGGCGGTCGGGGATCAGCCCTCAACTTCAGTTTCCCTCCGCCGGAGAAGGAGGAGGGAGAGACTGGGGGATCCGTACCCCAGCTGAGATGCTCCGCAGACAGGCTGCACTAGAGCGATCCACGCAGCATGCTGGGGAGAGACGCGGCAAGGTGGCAGCGGCCTAGTCTCCTGCAGTTTCACTGTTAGGGTGGCTGGGGGATACTGAGGCAGGCAACTGAGCAGGAGCTCACTTCAGAGAGCCCCACCTGAGGGTGCTTCCAGTCTGGGTGAGGAGACCTTAAAGAAAGCGGCTGTGGTCATTAGAACCCAAGCAAAAACTAAGGTGGGGAAGGAAGAGGCCCATCAGAGCCAGGAATGGGGAAGGGGTCTCCGCCAGGAGTCTCCTGTGTCTGCATTTGAGGGTGACTTAATTCTGCAGCACCTTGTCAGTGCGGACATCCTGCCTTGTCCCACCTCCGCTGGGAGAACATAGTGAACAGAGACGGGTGAGGCCAGAGAGAAGGAGGGAAGGCACACATCACACCACTGTCCTGCCGCAGAGGCCCGTTGTGAACTGCCAGGAGGGCTGCAGGAGAGAGAGAGAGGAGGAGAAGGAAGGACGGAAGGAAGGAAGGAAGGAAGGAAGGAAGGAAGGAAGGAAGGAAGGAAGGAAAGGAGGGAGGGAGGGAAAGATCCTGCAGAGAGACAGTGATCACAGTGCCACGTCTTGACTCTTTCCAACCCTGCTCAGTCCATTAAATAAGTCATTTGGGTTTTGGTTTTGTTACTCTGTAAGACTGCCTGCGATGGAGGAACTTCTACTCACTGCAGAATGCCATGTCACAAGACGTGGCCATCTGTGGTGGAACGCGCAGCTCACAAACACGGCACATGCTCTCTGCCTCCGTCATAGATCTGCCAACTATTAACAAAACATTTCAATAGTTCCCTTTCATCCTGTCCTTTGGTCTCTATAGATTCCCTCTCCTTCTACCAATAGGCACTAGTTCCTTTACAGTCTGCTGTCAGCCCAATCGCTCGGCAAGGTCTGAGGCTATCTGGGCGACGGAAATGTGTAATCAAAACTTCGGTTCTGGGTGAACTTCTGCATAAGAGTGGCAGCATTTTTATCAACACACACCGAGTCCAAATCTCTACAAACTATCATTAAAAGCAGTGAACACACAATGCCTTCCTTTCGGCAAAGTTTGAGCTGGCTTCCCCCTTTATTAGGAAAGGGATGCTTCGACTCTCTTAAAGTTTTCTTCAAGTTTCCTTTTCATATGAATACATGACACTATTTCACCACTTATCCAAGAAAATGCTGTTTTCCCAAGCAGACAGATTTGCCCCCCTTCAATGCCACACCCAAAATATCCCAAAGGATCTCTGTTCCTCCAGCAAGATTCTTTCACTCAGTTCAGTAGCTGCACAATTGTGAAGGCCACGACTAGAATTGGGGATCAAATAACAAACAAGACAGAGTGCTCGGCATTTGCTGAACATTCATGATGGTGGGGAGAGAGTCAACAAATGCACAAATCGAGATTTATTAGTCAGAGTTCTCCAGAGAAACGCAGCCAGTAGCGTGTGTGTGTGTACAGAGATTTATAACAATAAATTGGTAATTGAAATTTTGGAGGCGGCAAAGTCCAAAATCTGCAGAATCAAGGCTCCACTTGAGGGCAGAGCTGGCTGGCTGCTTTAGAGAAAGTCGGGGGACCGTGAGGCAGAAGAATTTTCTCTTCCATGGAGGACTCTGCACTGTGGTATAGTCAGGTCTCCAAATGAATGGAGAAGGCCCACCCGTATGTGCAAGGCAATCTATTTTACTCAGTCTGACAGTTTAAGTTAATCTCATTGTAAAAACAACCTCAAAGAGTCATGTTTGACCAAATACCTGGGCATCGTCTGGCCCAGTGACGTTAACACATAAGATTAACTACCACAAGAGAAAAGGTGAACAAGTTGAAAAATAAGTAAAAGACAGGTATGGTGGCTCATGCTGTAATCCCAACATTCTGGGAGGCTGAGGCAGGAAGATCACAAATTCAAGCACCAGCTTGGGCAATTTAGTGATGCAGTGAGACTCCATATCAAAATAAAAAGTGAAAAAGGGGCTGGGGATGTAGCTTAGTGCAAAGGCCCTGGGTCCAATGCTTGGTACCACAGAAAAGTAAGATGTTTCATTGATCGTTAGGCTACAGAGGAAATAAACCAGGTCACCCTAATCTCATGGTCTAGGAGAAAGTGGGCAAAGGAAGAGGCGAATTCACGATGGCCTCTAAATCAGCGTTGTCCCAACTGTAAATACCTTGGTACTGAAATGCCATCTTGTGGCTGAGTATTCACAGTTGGTTTTATTTGTCTGGTACCATTCGTCTCACATCTGCTAAAATGTTTTTTGTTGTCAATGGGGTTGCCTTCTTCAGGCTCCAGGGTTTTATGTCCCTCTTTCAGTGGTATTATTAGTAGCAATCCCAACCCTGATGGATTCAGGCTACTGGCAGCTGTGCCAGTTTCAAATGCTTTTTTTATTGTAATGGATTTAATTCAAGAACACTATAAAATAAAATATTCATGGTCAGTGTACATAAGGATTCCATAAGAGAAATATTTACACATTTAAACTAACATGCAGAATTACTTTACAGCCCCTAAGTTTAGTACACTAATAACATGATTACATAAAACAAACAGGAGAGAATCATTTCCTCAAATCTTGGCCTCTATAAATAGTACTAGTCCACATTCTTGGCCCAACGTTAGAATCTTTGCTTAATAACTTTATGCAGTCTAATATATACTTATCATAATACTATCTCAAGCATGGCCCCAAACTCATGATGTATCTTTAAGGCCTACTATAATTCTGGGGTAGGTCAAATTTTTACATTCTGTTCACATGCCTGTCCCTCCCTACTCCTTAAATCTGAATTGTTCAGAAGGCCCGATGAGAGCGAAGAGAATGAATTGCTGCCTTTCTATTATTTTTAAGAAAATGTTTATTAAATAATAAAATCACACTAAAGACTGTAGTTGATGTAAAAGTTAAAGTACAATAATATAAATTCCATGTGTTTTAGTTTCTGTATTAGTCAGATTTCTGTCACTGTAACAAAAATGCCTGGCAGGAAGAAAGGAGGAAGGACTGATTTTGGAAGGTTCAGTCCATGGTAGTCTACCAGTTCTGATGGAGAAATATCATGGCGGGGATGCGGGGGGGAGCTGCTCAAAGCATGGTAATCAGGAAGCAGGGGAAAAGAAAAGGAGGAGCTAGGGATCAATTACACCCTTCCGGATCATGCCCCTAGGGACCCCCTCTTTTATCTGATCCCCACTTCCTAACAGTACGTTCAGCTAGAGGGTACATTCCTAACAGTACATTCATCAGAGGCTCGCCCCCCAGGATCCAATCCTTTTCCAAAAGCTTCACCTCTAAGCATGTGAGCCTTTCAGGAGACATCTCAGATCAAACCATAATAGTTTCTGGTTGCTATATTACACATTACCACAAATTTAGCCACTTAAAACAACATCTAGGTGTAAGCTCACATTTCTGTAGTTCAGAAGTCCAACTCAGGGAATCACAAGGTGGAAACAAGATGTTGGTCAGGCTGAACTATCATCAGAGGCTCTGAGGAAAAATTAACTTCCAAGTTCACTATTGCTGGCAGAATTCAGTTCCTTGATGTCATAGGATTTATGCCCTCATTTTTTGGGCATGTGAGCCCCTCCATTTTCAAGTCAGCAATGACCTCTCAGTCCTTCTCATGCTTTGGATCTTCAACTACATAGTTTGCAACTAGGGAGAGAAAGTATTCTGGTTCTGTGATTACATTGAGCCCACCTAAATCATCTCCATTCTGGTAACTCAAAGTCAACTGACTGATGGCCTTAATTACATCTGTCAAATCCCTTTGCAATATTGTGTGATGTAATCACAAGCATAACACCAGGGGCAGAAACCACTGGGGCCAATTTAGATTTCTTGCCACGGACTGTATTCAGCATCCAGTTAAAAAGATAGAAACACTGAAGATCCAGTGAGCACTTTCCCGGACTTGCCTATTTCTTATTTCATTATTCTGAATTCTGGGGCTAACCTTTCTTTGCTTTTTTTCTTTCCCCTCTAGCCACATTTGCATATAATAATCAGCAATTAGCATTTCAAATTTGCTCTAGATGAAACGCATAACCATAACCTTTTGAGATTTGCTATATTGATGTATGCAGGTGTAGGTTATAAAAGTTTATTGCTGATTATAAAAACAGACCACATCGTTTTGAATTTATTTTTTTTGCCAGTGAATATTTGTTTCCAGACAAACTTTCTAATAATATTTTTAAAAACTGATTTGTCTTTCATAACATTCTTGTAAACCTCTCCTGGCTCAGTAATGGTGGATTTTCTCAAGGGTAGGAACCTAAGTGTATAAGCACAGGTTTAAGGAGGTGTGCATAACTTTAGCTTTACTGATTGCATTTTAATGCAAAAATGTTTTCTACAGTTTCGGTTTTGATTTTTAATTTAGTAGCATTATGGTTAAAAAAAAACCATGATCTCTTTTTATAGAATATTATTCTATAATCTCTTTTTATAGAATATTAAAACATTTGTGCTTACTTTACAGCCTAGCACATTGTCAATTTTCATAAATGTTTGGCATGCAGTACAGAACAACATTTTACATGAGATGATTGGGCTTTTAAATAAATAGTGGGCTTTCAAATAAATAGTGGGCTTTCAAATCTTCTCTGTCCTTGCTAATTTTTTGATTGATCATCTGTCCCCAGACTCCAAGCACCTTGAGGATGGGAATTCTTAACCACTTTACTGACTGCAGTACTCCCAGTTCTGGTACATGGCAGGTGAGCTCAATACATTATAGTTGAAAACATGAATCAACAATTGAGAGATGAAACTAGACTCTCCCCTATTATGATGGATTGTTTCTCTTCATACTTCTCAATATATGCTCCATCTGGTATTCAGTGCATAGAGGCATATAGAGTGTTCTATTTTCCTGGTGAAGTGAATCTTCTACAATTATGCAGGGACATTTTTATCACTACTGATGCATTTGGCATTAAATATTTTGTGCATTGTGTGAAGGTCACAATATCATCTTTCTTTTGGTTTAATATTGAAGGTCAATATTTTTCTGTCTCAAATTTTAAAGTTTATGTGACCTTATGCTGTACATGTGTTTTATTTAAAGTGTATATAGCTAGATTTTAAATCTAATTTAGTAATCTTGTCTTTCATCCAAAGAGTATAAATCTTCATATTTACCATACCTATATTAACATTTAAATTTACTTTTTTCTTATTACATTGTAAATCCTATTCTATAACCTTTACAATATTTTACCCACTCCATTCTTGCCTTTTTAAATTGACTTTTCTCTCCACTAGTTTAATTTTTAGCACTATTTTAAATATCTCTCTATATATTTTAATATGTGTATTTAACAACTCAATGTTAGTATATTTTCACTTTTCCTGAATAATATAAAAATCTTATAATATTCCTCTGATGATTTTTTCCTCCAATTTCTTTTTCACATTATTTTTATAGCTCTAATTTAATATTATTGCTGTTTATACAGTCAGTTTTTTTTTTAAACCAATCTATTTTCACTTATTCTTTTACTTGGTCCATCCATCCTGGATCACTTTTTCTTTTGCCTGAAAAACATACACTGAAATTTCTTGTCACACGAGACCCTCTGTTGTTACGCAACTGCCTTACGTTGGTTTGTCTGAAAATTCTTTTACTCTTATTCTTAAAAGGTAATTTCTCTGAGTAGACAATACCAGTGGACAGCTTTCTTATCACATCAACTATATTTTACCACTGTCTCTGGCTTCAACACAGCTGTTAGGAAGTCAACTGATGGATAATTTCCATTCAATGGTAAGGAATGTGCTCTTTCTATTTAAACTTATTCTCTTAGCTTGAAATTCTGCATTTTTCTCTATAATGAGCATAGCACTGAATTATATATATATATATATATACATATATATATATATATATATTCTGATAGTCTTTGACTTTTACCTAGAGAATATAGTACATTTATATTTATTGTACTGAATTGTAACGCTGTCTTAGTTACTCTCTCATGGCTGAGACAAAATATTCAACACCCACAAGTTAGAAAGGAAAGGTTTATTTTAGCTCATGGTTTGTAGAGGTGTCAGGTCATAGTCAGCTGGCTCTAAGGCATGGTAGTGTGGTAGAGGGGCATCACAGGAGAAACAGTCCACAGCAGAGCAGGCAGGAAGCAGGAAGCAGCAAGCCTCTCTTTTCCTTTATTCCATTCAGGCCACAAGCCTATTGGTTGAGGCAACCCACACCCAGGGTGGGCCTTCCCATTATCCACACCCAGAACTATGTGAAACCAATCAGTGAACTAATTTAGTTATCATACACCCTTAATCCATATTCACACACCCTAGACTAGCCACCTCTCAAAATCCCTACTTATGAGTGCATGTGGCTTTGGGGGAACATCTAGACACAAGCACATGAATTTATTTCTGCTGAATTATTTTGTAAATTGCATTTTGTACCTTTAAATATGTTTCCAAATCCATTCTTGCCTCCTTTCAATCAAGGTTTTCTCCCCACCAATTTAATGTGCTATATGTATAATTAAGTACTATATGAATTGTAGCTCTATGAATCCATAGCTATATATATTATATATTTTTTAAGTTTTATATAAACTATTCAAGGGCAAAATAAATTTCAGTGTTATATATCAATAAAATAAATGTAAACATGGGGTTAGGGATTTAGCTCAATGGTAGAATGCTTGCCTACCAAGCACAAGGCCCTGAGTTCTATTCCCAGCAACAAATAAACAAATAAATAAATGTAAATATATATATGACGGGCCTACTGTTACATCCAGTAACCTGGATGAACCTTGAAATCACAATTCTGAGTGAAAGAAGTCAGACAAAAAGTATGATTCCAATTATATAAAACTTTACAAAATGAATTAGAGGATGAGATTACAGTTGGGCAGCAGAAAACCTTTGGGGATTGTGACTATGTTGTTATTGTGATTGTAGCGATGGTTTCCAAGAGTTTATAAATAATGGCAAAAATTGATCAAATTGATCGCTTCATATATGTGCCACTTATTTATGACAATCACACCTGAATAAAGCTATTGAAAACACAAAAGAGAATAATTTGCTCTGAATTTTATAGATTAAAAACTAAATTAAACTACATGCAAGCAGATGCATAAAAGACATTGTCACCCACAATTTTTTTTCTAATGAACCCGAAGTGAATACAACAGAATAAGTAAAATTTTGGGTTGGTGATACCCCATCATCAATGGTTTATGTGTAGTCTTCCTTTATTTTCTTTGCTTGTGTATTTATCCTCGTATTATGAAGAATCAGAAGGGCCTGGCATCTGGAGAATTATATCTCTGATTATCATTTTTACCCATTTTTATTCCCAGGTCTTCAAACTGGCTCCCAGATTACCACCCTCCCTGAATTTTCTACTTAGCTTCTCCATAATATCTTAATATGTTTTTATCCTACATAAATTTAAAAAATTAGCTCTGGCCAAGCATGGTGGCACATGCCTGTAATCTCAGCACCCAGGAGGCTGAGGCAGGAGAATCAGCGCAAAGATCAAGGCCAACCTGGGCTATGCAGTGAGTTCGGCCAGCTTCAAAGTACAGAGTGAGACCCTGCCTCAAAAAACAAACAAAAGAACTTTAGCTCTGTTTGTCCTTAACTTTTGAAAAAATGCCATCATGCTCATAACACTCTACAGATCCAAATGGGAAGACAATTCGCCTGTTTTGAAGTTGAAACCAAGTACAGAATGGAAAAATCTCTAAAAATTAACCACTAGCTGGTACTTAGGTCAGTTCACCTCAACATGAATTACCTATACGACAAAAAACAAAAACAAAAAACAAACAAACTAGAAACAACAATCCATATTAAAGTTTAATCCTGGCAGTGCCTTGTAATGAATTCCAAATGGAATAAATAAAAAAGAATTCATACTTGGAGACGCCATAGTGAGAAGAAACGAAAAAAAAGTCAAGGATCTTAAATTCAACTGGAAAGAGAACTTAATGTCAAAAGGATAACTCGATAAAAAGCGGGTTTCTCAAGGTTTTAGATGCCCAAATACAATGGGACAACATCTTCATATACTATTGCATATAATAAAAAAATGTGTTGTATCAGCCATAGGAAAAAAAAAAAACCACATAAGAATAAGGGTCAAATCAAGACTTTTTAAATAAAAATTAAAGAACTTGTCCCCAAAAGACTCGCACCAAAAGATCTTCTAAAGAAATAATTTTAAAACATTAGGGAATGGAGAACAAAACATGGGCATACATGAGTATCTGATCTTGACTCTATAAAACAGCAGTGATGTCTTTCCAGGCAGCCATGGCCTGCACATGCACACATAGGAAGATAAAAAAAAACCCAAGGACTGCAGCAGTGTGCAATTAGAGAGGGCTGTGACATGAGACGGAAGTAACTTATTTTAGAGCTTTGCTACCATAGTTTGTACCCTAAATAATAGAGTTATGAGAAGGACTTTATATTTTATTATAAGGTTAATAGAAGACTTTTGGAGAAGTGAAATTTCTCCAATTTCAGAGTGAAGTTATTATAAATTATATGCATTATTAAGAAACTGTGACTAGGAGTAGGGATGAGGACAAAAGAGGAGCAGTAAGCAAATAAAAAAGTTCTTCCAGCAAATTAAGGGAGAAGATAGTGGTTTGGGCTTGGGGGATGGTAAAGAGAATTGATATGACTCAGCTGGTCATACTGAGGATTTGTTTTCTTGATTTAATGAACCGACAGAGAAAGAACGACCTCGAGAGGATTACAGGATCTGGGGTGTGCAGACTGGATACAGGAGCCCTTCTGGACGTGGGGAGGTCTGAGCAGGAACTGAGGACAAGATCAGAGACACAGAACAACTCCAAACCAAAGTGGGAGATTTAAACACACTTCCCTCCTTAATGGTCAAAGATAA
>PVJO010000734.1:101943-211853 GCA_004026905.1 Hystrix cristata | reverse complement strand
AATATCCTGTGATAATACTCTCATTTCTGGTGGGGAGCAGAGGGAGACACATGCAGCTGGTGCTGCGCTGGCTCCACAGGCGGCTGCGAGTGGGTGGAGGCTGCAGCTTTCCCTCCACCTTTCTGTCCTTCTGAGGTGGCCGATTCTGAGATGTAGCATGTGTTCCTCTAGAGAGGGAAGGCACTCAGTTCCCCCCACTTGTCACTAATTTTTTCTCACATCGTCCCTCCCTCCCTCTTTCGTTCCTTCCTTCCTTCCTCCCTTCCTTCCTCCCTCTTCTTCCCTTTTCTTCCTTCCTTCCTCCCTCCCTTCGTCCCTTCCTCCTCTTTTCCTTCTCCTCCCTGTCCCTCCAGCATGCTGTAGAGAGCAGAGCATAGTGACCATTTGTAGACTCCTGTGCATGCAGATGCTGGTTTTATGGATGTGTCTGCACACACTGTTAGCCTCAGTTTCTCCCTCTGTCATGGGCGTGATTATCAGGTTTCCACTTGGGTCTGCCATACAGGTCTGATACTGAGTAAATGCTCAATAAACATGAGCTGTCACTCGAGTTGTCTGCTCAGTACCAGAGAGGTGGGGTGCATTCCTGGGCTAAGGAAGACAGGAGCTCTAAAGACCACAGGCTGCGACATGGAGGGTGAGAGGCTGGGTAAGGTGACCCGCTCTTCTTGCTGGGTCCGGGCCCAGCCTAGTTTTAAAGCAGAGAGTGCTGCATCATGGGAAATGGGTCAGACCAAGGTGAATCAGGAAGATTTGTCACTGGAGGATTGGTTAGCTTATTGAGAGTTGTTTCTTTCATCCTTTCTTTCTTACTGACTGAATCGAGAAGGTTCTCTTGGTCCTGCGTCCACAGGTCCTGCATCTGGAATTCAACAAACCATGAATGGAAAACACTTTAAAAAGCCGCACCTTGGCTGGGTGCGGTGTGTACTTTGTAATCCCAGTACTCTGGGAGGCCAAGGCAGAAGGATCACAAATTCAAGTCCAGACTGGGCAATTTAGGGAGACTTTGTTTCTAAGTAAAAAAGAAAAAAGGGCTGGGAAAAAGAGGGCCGGAAAGAAAAAGGGCTTGGCTCCGTGTGGACCCTGTGGATTCAGTCCTCAACATTAGGGAAAAAAAAGTACAGATTTGGATTTGGGTATCCACAGGGCATCCTAGAACCAGTCCCCCAGGGACGTCTGCAGCAATCCAACTCCAAAATCTCTGCCTGTGTGTAAGCTTGCTATCATTTGTATAGGAGAAGGCACTGGATTTCTGCCACTGTCTCAGTTCTTCCACAAGTTCCCCCCACTTCTTCCAGAAAGGGGGCTCCTGACAGGCTTGGTTGGAGGAGAGGAAGTAGGGTCGGCTCGCCCGAGGAACACCGTCACAAAATGTGCAGGTAGGGTGGAAGAACTACACAGAATTGGGTCAGGGTATGTAGGTGGCTGTGCCCGTCCCAGGCCCCACGCCATGGAGCCTTCTGTTGTGGAAACAGGACATTTCCTTTTAAAAAAAATTAGGTGTCCTGGCTCATGCCTGTAATCCCAGCACTCAGGAGGCTGAGGCAGGAGGATTGCCGTAAGTTTGAGGCCAGCCTGGGCGACACAGTGAGTTCAAGGCCATCCTAAACTGCGTATTGAGACCTTGGCTCAAAAAACCAAAAGAAGAAAATGTTTATTAGTACACGTTTGCTGTACACAATGATTACATTCAGCATGGGGGATTGGTACATGTACATAACACATCTTAATTTTTTAACTTCTCCTTGTCTTCCCTTCCTTCTCCCCTTCCTCCATCTCTAGTTCTCCTTCTCATTTGCTGAGAGCCTATCTCCCTATTCTGTATTATCTATCTTTTATTTTGTTTTTTAAATTACTTATACTTCGTGTTTCTCGTATAAGAGAAACCATGCGATATTTATGCTTGTGTTCTGCATCTGATTTATTTTACTTCATATGGTCTCAGGGTGCACTCATTTTCCTCCAAATGTAAACGTGACATCGCGGATGGAGCAGGGCTCCCTGTCTTCACGGACGGACTGCAGCGCACCGAGGCCAGATCTGCGTCTTGCTTCCCGCGTTGCCCTAGACAGTGCTCGACGCGCCTCGGACCTTTCTCTTCTCCGCAGCAGCTGAGGAGAACAGCCTGAGTGCGGAGGGTTACAGAGGAGGCGCGCGTGTGGGCGGCGAGTGACTGCAGAGTCCCTCTCTGAAGTCTCTGCGAATGCAGTACCTTGAAAACCAGCGGTCTCCTCTTCTGATCCTTTTCTCTTTGCTCTGGAAACTTGGTTTAATAGTGGGCCGCTCAGTGGTCAGCTTGGCTACAAATCAGAAAGGCTTTCACGAAAGCCGCAGACCGCATGTCCCGTGGTTCTTCATTCGGCTGTGGTGCCCGGGGGCCCAGGAAAATCCAGATGACACGCGGCTGCAGACGCACTTTGGAGAAGTGAAGGATGGGCTGGACATCATGATGTATTTGTTTCTTCTTGGAGATGGATCATCAGCTGCTGCTCCAAACTGGAGGAGAAATAACCCGCAGGTGCCTACTGCGGACCTGACCAGCCCTTACCTTTCCCCTGCTGCCCAAGCACATTCACCCCTCTTGAGTCCCTAAACCGAGGAGCCTCAGGCTCCTCATCTGTAAAACAGGGATATAATCCTTACTTCTCAGAGGGTTGGAAGGTTAAGTGCAGTTGTGCAGGGAAAGCTCAGTGAATTGTGGCCCTCGTTAGCTGGAACTTCTTTATCCTTTTTAATTTTGCCCTGAAAAATTACTACATAGGAGGTGGGTGTGGCGGTGTATGCCTGTAATCCCAGCACTTGGGAGGCTGAGGCAGGTGGATCTGAGTCCTAGACCAGCCTGGGCCGCATAGAACTTGTCTCAAAAATTACAGGAGAAGATAAGGGAGGATAATGCGGGATGATGGTGAATACGATGAAAGTATACTATGTGCATGTATGAAAATGCCACAATGAAGCCATGACTATGCATAATTAATATGCTCTAATAAAATTATTATACTGGGGTTTCGGATTTATCTTCAGTGCTAGAGTGCTTGCCTAGCAAGCCCGAGGCCCCGAGTTCGATCCCCAGCACCCTCCACCCCCATTTACTATACTGCTAGGTGCAGTGGTGAGCATCTGTAATCCCAGTTGCTCAGGAGGTTAAGGTGGGAGGATCATAAGTTCAAGGCCAGGCTGGGTAGCATAGCAAGACCCTGTCTCAACATACACACACACACACACACACACACACACACATACACACACACACACATACACACACACACAATTTTCACTATAGAGAGGGGGTAGTGCAGGGAGAGTTTGGAGTTCACATTTTCCTTACATGTGCTCCTTAGTTTACTTTTGTGCAAGAAAAGATGAATTACTTATAAAAACAGGCCTGATTATCATGTGGTAATGTTTTTATCCTGAGCAGGGAGTAAAATGAGCTGCAGCCGGTGCTGTGACAGCTCTTCAGGCAAGGTGGCTGCCTGTGTCATTCTTGCAAACATTTTCCCCAAGTTATATTAAAATTTTTTTTTTTTTTTGGTGTCAGGATTGAACTCAGGGCCTTGTGTTTGCTGGGCAAGCTTTCTAACCACTGAGCTAAATCCCCAAGTTACATTTAAAAGAAGATAATTCTCGTTATTAGTTTAGGCAACAAAATAGTTAAGAATGAAATATATACCACATGTAAAATATTGCAGTTAAGCTGTATTTATTATAGAGGCTAAAAAATTGTGATAAGGGAAAACAAAACGTCCCATGGTCACACACTTAGGGATAAATGCTGTGAAGATGTTGGTAGATTTCTCTCCAGCTCCTTTTCCCTGGTGACATCAGCTGTTAGGCTTGGAGAGTGGAGAATGTCCATCTCCTGGAGGGCTGTAGTGTTGGCCCAAGATCCACTACCCCTGGACTGAGCCAGCCATGGAGACAGCAAATAAGGGAGAGATGGCTGGTGTTGGTTCCCGCTGGGATTTCCAGGGCGGTGCAGACACTGCTAACTAAGGTAGCTGGTTTGGATCCTCAGCAATTACCTCTTGGTGGTGCCCCAAACGGGATGCCAGAAACCCCTTCCCTCCGGTATCGCAAGTCTTGAAGGCTGGAGAAACAATTTACCATTACATGTTTTCTGCCACGGCAGGGATCTTTCTCCATTGCTCTGATATCTTTCTTAACATCCACATCTACTGAGCACGTAGCATCTCTCAGATCCTGTGCTAAGCCTGTTTGAAGTATTATCTCATTTAGTCTTTGAAATACTCCATTAAACAGGTGCTCTTGTTATCTCTATTTTGTAGATGAGGGAACTGAAGCATATGCAAGGCCACACTGTTAGTAAATGATGTAGTGGAATCAAGTCAATTCTCTTGTATTTATTGTGTATATAATTATATATGTGCATATGTTACATGTGCAAATGCATAAAATCTCTTTCTCTCTCTCCCTCCCTCCCTATCCATCTTTGTTTGAGCTGAGATATTTCTGAAGGATTCTCCTCTGTTTGAAGCAGCTACTTATCATTTCCAGCTTCCCCACATCCAGAGGTCCTTCTCGGTTTCCCCACAGTGGGGTGGCCTTGGTGGAGGGGACCCTGCCCCCACCTGGAAGACGGAGAGGGCAGGATGCCCCTTTTCCTCCCCCTGGAGCAGACAGGACAATGACCTGTCGCCCAGGCCAGTCAGCCGGGTACTGCAGACTTTGAATTCAGACGAGTGGGAATGTCACCCGCTGGGGGTCTCAAGAGGGCCCCCGAAGTGAGGACGGGGAACCTTGACTCACCCCGTCACAGGCGGGTTGCTAACTTCTGCCAAAGGAAGAAGTTTTTAAGACGTGCCCGGGAGGCAGAAAGAGGTTTAGGAGGCGGAAGTTAAGAAGTGGGCGCTCAGGGTAGAGTGCAGCCCTCGGGAGCGAGGGGCGTGGCGGTCGGGAGTTCGGTCTTCTGTGGACTTGGAGGCGGGTCCCCAGTGTCCGTGGCGTTTGGAGCTGAGTCGTGCTGAGCTTTCCTGAGGATGGAGAGAGCAGTTGACGAGTTACAGTGGCAATCACAAGGTCCAGGGTTGTTATGTCTTTAAGATTCCTAGGAACTGTTTTTTTAGTTTTCTGGAAGGGGAAAAGTCTTTGGTAACTTTGGTGTCCTGCAGCTGCAGTTTTTCTTAAAAGTGCAGTTTTAAAGTTATGATTTTTCTTGTCTCCTTTTTATCTTTATTACTTCTGTTCTACCTCAGTACAGTCCACAGGCCGTTAGACGTCACTCTTTTGGCAGTGGCAGTAGTGGCATCTAATGTCCAGTGACAGAGGAGGCAGTGGTGACCAAGGGGCCAGCAGGACAGGGCTGGACGGGGCTGCTCCTGAACCAGACCCTCTGGGGTCTGGGTTTGGTTCTGGCTCCACATTCCAGCTGGACTCAGTTGTTCTGTCTGTTGGATGGGAGTTATTATGGCTTAGATCTAAAATGCAGCCCCCGGAAGTCTCCTGCATGTGGAAGGTGATTGGGTCATGGGGCACAGCGGATTTGTCCACTGAGGAATCCATAGCTGAGTGTGCTGGGGCGCCTGGTGGGAGGTGGGTACTGGAACGTGGCCTGTGGGTGTACCCCCTTCTCGCTCCCAGCTTCTCCCTTCCCTCTGCTTCCTGGCTGCCGTAAGTTGAGCGGCTTTTCCTCCGCCTGCCCCTCTGCCATCCTGTCTCTGCCTGAAGCTAGCTGACCATGGATGAAAACCACGAGACAAAATAAACCTCTCCTCCTTTAAATTGTGTGTGTTGGGCATTCTGTCCCGGCACCTGGAAAGTAACTAAGACAGGAGTGACAGCCCCTGCAGCATCCAGTTCTCCCCTCCCTCCTTCCCAGGAGAACCCTCTCTCCCTGCCATTTTTCGGAGGGGTCCACCCGACCCCAGTTCTAAGGCAGATCCAGCACAGTCAGTGCCTGATAGCGCCCGCAGGGCGGTAATGCAAGCTAGACCAGTTATACCGATGAAGAGGGTGTTTTAGTTACTTTTCTCATTGCTGAGACAGAACACCCAATGCCCAGAGTTAAGGAGGCGAGGTTTATTTAGCTTGTGGTTCGGAGCAGTTTCGAGCCAAGGCAGGGGGCCCGGCCCAGGGGTGCCGGGTGACGCTGACACTGCGGGTGGCAGAGAGGAGCCATGGGAAGGTCTCTGGCATTGAGCGCCTGGCTGCCGTGAGTCGAGCAGCTTGTACCTGCTGGACAGGTGACTTGGATACTTCCTTTGTGCGAGAAGAGATTTTCAGGTTTAAATCAGTTCAAGTGGAGCTTTGTATTCTTATAGCAGAAGGTATCCTAATTGATTTGCTCCCTTCATCCCCAGCCTGGTTTTCTGAGATCAGCATTTCTTAAAACCTTTTTGGTTTCAGGAACCCTTTCCACTCTTAGGAAATGCCGGGGACCACAAGGAGCTTTTGCTTCTGTGGGTTGTACATACTGATATTTACTGCTTTAGAAACTAAAACATAGAAGTCTTTAAAATATTTATTAGTTCGATTCCCTGCACCAAAAAAATATATTTATTAGTTCATTAGACATGTTAACATATTTACGTAATATTAACAAATTAACATCAATAGCTTTTTTGTTTAATTCTGAGACAGAGTCTTACTATATATTCCAAACTGTCCTTGAACGCACTCTGTAGCCCAGACGGCCTTGAACTCGCAGCAGTGTTCCTGCCTCGACCTCCCACATGGTGGGATTACAGAAGTGCATCACCATGTCTGGCCAACATCAATAACATTTTAAAGGAAAATAACTAATTTTCTAAAATGTAAAAATTAGAACTATAGATTTGCTTGGCAGTTGGTTTTGCAAATATATTCAAGGTCTGGATTAATAGAAAATAGCTGGATCCTCATATCTGTTTTTGCATTCAATCTGTTGTGAATTACTATTTTGAAGCAAGAATAACAAGAAAATCTAGCCTCATCCAGCTTAGTTAGAAAAGGGAGGAAAATTTTGCCGGGCATAGTGGTGCACACCTATAATCCCACCAACACTTGGGAGGCTGAGGCAGCCTAGAATATACAGTGAGGCCCTGTCTCAAAAAACAAACAAACAAACAAACAAACAAAAAAAGAAAAGGGAGGAAAATTTTAATAGCCTTTTCAAATAGCTCTGTAGTTTGGTACTACATCAAAATTTACAATTAGTAATTTCTTTTGTTCTTGGTACTGGGGATTGAACCCAGGGCCTTCACACTGAGCTACATCACCAGCTCTTTTTATTTATTTATGTATTTATTTGGTGCTGGGGATCGAACTGAGGGCCTTGTGCTTGCAAGGCAAGCACTCTAACCACTGAGCTAAATCCCCAGCCCTATTTATTTATTTTTTGAGACAGGGTCTTCCTATGTAGTTCAGGCTGGTCTTGAACTCACTATGTAGTCCAGTCTGGCCTCGAACTTGCAGAGATCCTCCTGCCTCAGCCTCCTGAGTATTGGGATTACAGATGTATGCCACTATGCTGGGCTTTGTTCTTTGTTTTGAGACAGGGTCTCACTAAGTCACTAAGTTGCCCAGGCTTGGGTTGAACTTGAGATCCTTCTGCTTCATGTTCTATGAGGGCTGGCTGTAATTAGTGGTTTCTTAAAGATTAGTTGCAATGTTAAAACGAAGCCATAGTGATCAATGTTTTATACTTTGCTTTGTCAAAATCTGTCTGTCTCGCACTTTGGATGGATTTTTACTCAGAAATGGTTTCATAACCTTGTACACTGGCCACTTGGAAAAATGTAATCGCTAATTTGTGCAGATCTTCTAAATTTTGACATATTTCACTATAAAATATAAAAACTCCTGTATTTTGAAAGTATCACTACCAAGCTCATCAGAAAAGTTGCGAAGTATCTGTCACTCTCGCGACACAAAACCATCTTAATTGACAAGTTTCCTAAACACCCACATTTTTGCTGGAAGGTTTGGATTTTATCGAGGGCTACAATACTGTCAGTTGGTGTCCTTGAAGTGACAGGCTTGTTTTGTTCATTTTTGTGAGGAGGCCTGCTGAAGGCCTGGCGTGAAGTTTGTCAGTCACTCTTTCGATTAAAAACGCTGTTCCATGAAAAAGTGGCCAGTTCAGTAGTTCTGTCTGCAGCAACACGAATTGCAAACTTGCCTTTTGCTTTTCTGCACACTTGCTTTCTCTTGAGCCCACCATCAGACTCTGTGTGCACCAGAAGTGGTTTATTTCATCCTTCCCATTTCTTCACAGATGGTATTGAAATGTTCTGCTTTCGAGGGTCAGAATTTAATAATTTCATGGCTACTTGAAGGGAATTCCAAAATGAAATCTGCTCTTATTGTCCCCATAGTGTGTGGTAGTGTCGAATACAATTATGATGAGAGTGACTTGCTTTGATTCGTGGTGTTGTTTTTCTTGTCTTTGCTTTTGCACCATTGGTGCAAATGTCAACACAAGAGAAAGACAGATGACACGCTTAGCATCATTATGAAATTAGTTTTCACTTCGAAGATTGCTTGAGCAGTCTCAGGGAGCCCAGAGCCGGCAGGGCAGACTTCAGAACTCGCGCCGGGGCTGCCGCGGTTCCGGAAGAGCCCCGTGGAGGTCAGCAAGGTGGGTGCGGTGGCAGGCACCTGTTAGCACTGCTCTGCCTCACAAAGGCCAATGATTAGGGTTATTCGGATCACATTTAACATGAATATTTGAATGTTTAAGAGACAACTTGGAGGACAGTTTGTAAGCAATAATGAAGAATGAATGATTCTAAAGTTTCCTTTACTAAAACGACCTTTATTAAATGCTTTCTATATTCTTGGTGTTAATGCTAAATAATCCCTCAAGTCTTCATCAGCCCGTGAATCATGGCAAAGGAAAAAGGAACTGATATTTCCCCTTCTTATGGGTGCTTATTATGCCAGGTATTATTGTCCCTACTGTAGGTACTAAAATACCACTGCTCAGCGGTTTTGTCCTTAGCTGCCGCCTTTCAGAGGTCCAGACCTCTCATCTGGCCGAAAGGGTCTGGATCCCAGAGCCCCTTTCTGTGCTGTGCAGGACTTTTTTTGTCTTGCGGGACACCGAACCCCAGGCCTCGTGTGTGCTAGGCCAGTTCTCTACCGCTGAGCTGCCCATTTCAAGTTTATGCCTTACAGAATGGGGCTGTGAAATCACAGCCGTCAAACACAGTTCTTTAAGGAATTTCTTTTATATGTTGACATCACGATGATACGATAATGCTGACTCGACTAATGTAACATTTTTAACCTACCATAAAGTGGGATTTCAGAGTTGGAGGCGACCTTAGTCATGTGACCTGTTCATGCTGCTCATCACTGGAGCAGGCTTGAGTATTCAACATGCATTTCACATAGCATTTCCTGGCTGATTTCTCCTGACAGTCGGATGTTCACCCCCGCCCCCCGTCAGAATGTGTCACATTGCATGTGGCAGGCGCTTTCTGATGTTCATACTGTTGTACCGATCCCTTCTTGTGGGGATGAAACCTGTGACTCCCTTCTCACAGAACAGGGCAAAGGGGCTGGACGGTCACATCAGTGATCAGGCTTCGTAAAATCTTGACCTCCGTTTAGCTCGCAGAATCTCTCTGTCGCTGTCTCGGCTTAGACACTTGGATGATACAAGCTGCTGTGTTGGAAAGGTCCACATGACAGGAGCTGAGGGCAACCTCTGGCTAATGGCTCAAGGGGATGTAGGCTGCAGTCCAACAGGCTGCAAGAAGTGAGTCTGCCAGCAAAAGCTGAGCGAGCCTGGAGCAGCCCTTTCCAAGCAAAGCCTTTAGAGAGGACACCTTGACCACATCCCTGGGAGACACCCTGAAGCAGAGGACCCAGCTCAGCGTCCTGACCCACATTCCGAGATCATAAATATGTGTCGTTTTAAGTGGGGAGGTGTTGGGTCATTCATTTATTATGCTACTTTGTTATGCAGCAACAGACAACAGATACACTGTTGCATTTGTCTGTCTCTTTCTCTAGCAGGACCAGAAGTTAGCTGTTTAAGGTCACTGGACACTTGCTGTCCGTTCAGCCGCCTGGAGAATGTCCTCCAGGATGGATCTTCAGAGAACAGGGGAGCCTGAGGCTCTGGGAACACCTGCTCCAGGAAGGGTGGAACTCTCGGAAAGCTCTCCAGCAGCCCCCACCTTCGGTTCTCCCCCTAGAGCCTCCACAACCGTCTTTCTCCACTTGAGCCTCATTTAGTTTACAAACCAGGCCAGTAACTGGAGTCTGAAACTCGGTGCAGCCGTCTGGGAGATGTTCATTCTCCCCAGTGCTGTTCCATAGCCAAGGTGCGCGTGCAAAGGTACGCATCCCGATGCAATGTGTACGCAGATGTACAAAGCACCTGAAAACTTTAGATAAGACTTGGAGAAAAGAGGGAAATGGGAGGAGACACCGAAATGCATTGCACGGAGCATCGGACAGCCCCGGGGACCTCAGTTTCCCCCTCTGTAAAAGGAGGGTTTACCTTCGGGTCCCGCAGTCTTTGATTCTTAGTCTGACATAGTACTCCGGGTCGCCGAGAGCTGGCTCTCTAGGTGCTGAATCAACTGTCAGGATAACAGTACCTGTTTCCTAAGGGGGTGATTTTAAATGAAAGAAAGAAGACACGCGAAGCACGCAGCAGTGTCTGGAGAGTGTGCCAGCCACTGCTCCCCCACCGGGCGCCAAGTCCCTCCGGGCCTGGGGCCACCGGGGCGGGCGGGGCGCAGCCCCGAGCCGGGCCAGGCCTGCCCCGCCCACGTGGGGCCGCAGCCCGTCGAATGACTCCGTGCAACGTGTTGGTGGCAGCGCGGGCTCTTCCGGACTCCGCAGCTTCCTGCCAGGACCGCGCAGCCGCCTCGGTCGCGGGAGAACGGGTGCAGCCCGCGCGCGGGTGCGGAGCAGCCGGGAGCCCGCGCGCAGCCGCCCCACGATGCGCGCCCCGCCGCCCGCGCCCCGCCCGCGCCCGCTGCCGCTGCTGCTGCTCGCGCTCCTGGCCGCGCCCGCCGCCCGCGTCTGCACGGCCGAGTCCGCCCCGCCGCCCCCCGGCCCGGGGCCCGCGAACGCCACCTGGTCGGGGACTGGGGCGGCGGGCGGCGGCGGCGCGTCCAACAGCAGCGGCGACGCCTTGGTGACCCGCCTGTCCACGCTGCTCCGCGACCTGCCCACCCTGAAGGCGTCCGTGATCGTGGCGTGCGCCTCCAGCGCGCTGCTCGTCGCCTGCCTGCTGCTGCGCGTCTTCAGGTGGGTCCCGCGTCCGCGCCACCGTCGCCACAGGTGCCCATCGAGCGGCGTAGGGGCCCCTGCCACCCTGCACCTGAGGCTCTCAGCTCTCCCGGGCGGGTTGGGCTCAGGAGGGCTTCTCCTGGTGCACATTTTAGGCATTCTTTCCCCTTTCTTTAAGGGTATGCAGTGTATTGTAAATATTGGTTCCCATTTAACTCTCTGCTGGTGCTTAATACTAAATAGCGCTCGGAATTCTCACTGCCTTCCATGAGATTTATTTTGTATCCATTTCATAGATGAGGAAAACATTTCCCGAGGGGAAAGATAGCTTATCCAAGTAGACTCAGGGGTGGAGGCAGGTTTTGAACCCAGGTTTGCCTACCTTGAATCTTGCTGTCCTTTCTCCCCACTTCATCTGCTGCTCCTTCTTGTCCCATCTGCTTTTTTCTTTTTCTGCTCTGAAAGCAGCTCTTTCTAGCGTAGGGAGGCCCTCAGGACTCTGGCTGGAGGTCTGCTTTACCCCTGGCCTTCAGGATGCCTGGTGACCTTTGGTGGCCTTAGCGACTATGCATTAGTGGGCTTCTGACGGCTCTCGTAGGCTCCTGCCCTCTAAGTTGTCCTGATGAGCATTCCCAGGACTGCGAGCAAAAGTCTCAGGGTGCTCAAGGTCGAGGAGAAAGTGGCTGGGAGGTTAGGAAGGTCCTGGCGTGGTGGAGTGGACAGCCCCCAGGGGAGGCAAGCTGGGATTTCCTGCGAGTGCCTGGGGAGCCTGGTTGTGTAGGAAACGGAGTCCACATGTGCTGTTCCTCAGTGGCCAGCCTGGAGATCTGGTGTATGTCACTCACTCTCTGCCTTCGCCTCTTCTTCCAGGTGCACACGCCAAGCTTTGGTTTGATGGCTCCTCTGCCAGGTAGCATTTTCAGGGCAGGCACAACCCGGGTTTGGAAAGGCAGCGTTGGGAGCTTCCGTCGAGGGAGGTCCCTTTTGGTTCTGTGCGACGCAGAGTCTGGCTGTCCCCTCCTGGATCTGTGCCCCTCTTGTTAAAAACCCAGGGCCTGAGAATGCGGCAGGGCCCACTCTCCCTATGGTCCCACGCTACCCTGACCGTCGCTTGGCCAGCTCAGCCTGCCTGTTCCTCATGGTGTGATTCTCCTTGATGCTTCCCCGGTCTCCACACCCTTCCCACCGCCCCCGCTGTCCTGCTTACACACTGCAGTGGTTCCTTGTGGCCACTGCCTGGGCGTGGAGCTACCTAAGCGTGGCGTTCAGGAGCCTTCCGAATTGTCCCCAACCCGGCTTGCAGCCCTTTGAGCCTCGTCTTGCATCTCTTGCTCCTTTCCTTGTGCTCCATGGTGCTGGCTGTGCTTTCCTGCCTCTGGCCTGCTTCCTCCTCTGATTTTCCTAGCCAGACACAGCCACCCATGCCCAGTTCCGGCCCTCCTTCCTCTGTCTGGCTTCCCTGGATGGGGTTACTTCCTCTTCTGGCTCCCCAGCCCCACCCTTGCACATCCTCCAGTGCAGCCTTTATTTTGCCATGTTGAGTTGCTGTGTTAGGGGCCCTGCAGGGCAGGGATGCCCAGTTCATCCTAGTGCCCTGTCCCCGATTCAGCAGGGGCACCAGTGTCATTTCCTGGTTTCCTGATTGTGCATTAGGAATAAATTTGTGCCTACAGCAGCTCTGAGCCTGGAGGATTGAAACATTTAACTCAAAATAGGCCCATCCACAAGGCTGTGTACTTTTTAAAGAAGGTATTTGAACTATTTTGCCAGTCTGCTCTTTATTACCCAGGAGTGGGGGAGAAAAAAAGGCAGCACGCGGCCAGATGTGAGGGCTGGAGCCTTGTGCTTGAGCAGCCGGAAGGGAGGGCCTTGTCAGCAGGGGTGTGGGGTGTAGGAGGAAGGCCACCGCTTCACCGGAGAAGCTGGCTGTGGGCACTGTCTGCCTCCTCTCCCCGGGAAGAAGGCCTTCTTGGTAGGGTGAGTCCCCAGGTAGACATCTGCCATCCTGGATTCAGATTTAGACAAGAACGTGCAGCATTTGACAGTTGGGAAGGGCTCAGTGGTACCCGGCCCCGGGTTGCACCCTAGAGAGTGGACGGGCATCACTGGCTTGTCGAGCACTCTACAAGGCTGATGGCCAGGGCAGGGCCAGCACCTGGTCTGTTTCTTGGTGGTCTGGACTGTGCCTGCTCCCCTTTTTCTTGTTTCTCGGTGGTGTAGTTTGTCAGGCTCCCTGAAGGCTACTCTGCTGGCCACATGTCCTAACCCACTTGATCCCCAGCTCCTTAGCCTGGAGGTCCCAAGTCCCAGCCATTCTGCCACCAACGCTCCCTGAGGCCAGCTCAGCTCTGCCCACACCACCTTCCCCAACTGAAGCTCTCTCCCTGCGGTGGCTTCCATCTGGGGTGCATCCCTCCCTCGTGTCTCCAGAATCACCACGATCTCCTTTAGCCTGGGTTCCTGCTTCTGTCGTCATCCCTCTCCACTCCATCCTCCCTCTTCTGCTGGGGCGCTGGTCTCATTTTTCATCTGCCTCCATGTACCTCCCCCCCCGCCCCCCCTGCCACCGCATAGAAACTCCTAGGCCTGCGGCAAAGGCTGGCTCTTAATGACCAGGTTCTTGTCTCCCTTTCTAGCCCCAACCCAGTGCCTTCTGCCCACTGCTCCGTCCTGCTAGAGTCCCAGGGATCCTCCAGAGTCACCGTGTGCCCTGGACATCTCCCACTCTGACCCTTGCCTAGCTTGTCTCCACCCTCAAGACTGCACAGCCAGCTTGTCTCCGCGCACACTCTAGGGTTTCTTGGGTGAGCAGCCGCCTGGGCCCTGTGAGCTCCCAAACACACTCAGTGTTTAAATTTCCTGCTGGAGTCCAGAGTGTCTCCAGACATGTCCTTTGGCCTTGCCAGGGTGTGGACTGCTAAGACCAGGGCTGGGTCTTAATCTTCTGTGTCTCTGTGATACCTCCTGTGGTTCCAGGCACAGACTTGCATTTAATAAAAATATTTTTAGCAAAAGAATGTTGAACTCCCAAGCATTTCACAGTGCTGATGTCTTAAAAATGTCCCATGTGTCTAGGTGCGTGGCTGATGGGAGGTCAGCTGGGAGGTGGGAATTTGGCTGTTGCCCATCCATCGTAGGTGGAGGGGAGAGTGGAAGGTTATTGCTTATTAAGCTTCAGTTCAACCCATTTGTTTTTCTGTTTTCTTGAAGGAGTCACCTTGCCAGACAAAAACCTGAATCCAAGGAAACTGTAAAAGTTATAAGCAAAGACCGTGTATCATAGTGAAAAATATATGTACTTTAGTTAAGCAGTTACAGCTGCATTTTTTTCGCTTCAGCCCACCTTGTGTGCGTCAGATGTTAGTGATTAGGAGAGGAAGCAAGATGGGTGGACGGAGACAGAGTGGTTTGGGTTCATGGCGAAAAGGTTTAGATAACTCATAGCCACCTGTTGGCACTGGTTGAGTAAATGACAGTGATCTTTAACAGCACTGAGAGTGATGACATCGATGTGATACTGGCTATATACACTGGAGTGTGCAACATGCCACAAAAGAGCATGGGTAGTATGAGCTTATTCTAATAAATGGTTTATAAATATGTACACATGTGTATGTTACTGTGTGTGCACGTGTGGGAGGTGGGTGATTCTTTATAATGTGTTTGTTTATCACGACATATTTATGCATTGTCTGAATTTCTGCAAAATCCTGCGAAACGTATTCATCATTTCCATCCCTGCATGTGCAGTCAGCTGCATCCTGGGACGTGTCTGAGGCCTGTGTGGGGGTGTCTGGGGTGCACACCTAGGAGTAGGACTCCTGGGCCCAGGGGTGCTCGTTCTTGACTTCCTTGAGTAGGCACCAGTGTAACTCCCGCCTGCAGTGTCTGGGTTCTCAGACGTAGTGTCAGCTGACTTTTAGACGCTTTCCCATTAGATGGGTGTGACTCAGCACCTCATTGCTTCGATTTGCATTTCTTTATTTTACACTGAGGCCAGCTGAGCAGTGGTCTCTTCCTGTCCTTCTTAATCAATTTGATTTCCCTGTATGCAGAATCATATCCACCTTTTCCTGTATATTACCATTAGGGAAAACTTTAGATGAGAGACTGGAAGGAAGGTGGCAGTTTGGAGACAGGACTCCTTCTGGTGGCCCCTTCCGGTGGTGGCGTGTGTGTACCCTCCTGCTGGTGTCCGGGGTCAGACACCCCTGGCTGTGGACGTGAGGCTTTTGTGAGAGTGGGAAGGGAATAGGCAGAGAGGCTGGGTCTAGCAGAAACTGTAATTTTTCCTGATTTCTTTTTCTTTCTTTTTTTTTTTTTTTTTGGTGCTAGGAATTGAATCGAGGGCCTTCATGCTGAGCTATATCCCCAGTCGTTTTTATTTTTTTGAGACAGGGTCTTGCTAAGTCCCTAAGTTGTCTAGGCTGGGCTTGAACTTGTGATCCTCCTGCGTCTGCCTCCCAGAGTTCAGGGATCACAGGTATGTGCCACCATGCCTGGCTCTGATTTTTTGGTACTGAGAAACATCTGGAGAGGTGACATGAATTCGGGGGTGGCACATGAAGGCGGGATGGCTGGTACCAGGACATTTCTCCCTGGTGTTCTCTTAGAACGCTTCATTCTGAGCTCTGGGGCTGGAGTCGGGCACGCTCTGAGTCTACCTTCTAGAGTCATGTGGACGGGGGCAGGGCAGGGAAATTGTCACCTTGAAGCCACAACTTTCCTTTCCTGGCCTGGCAGAGTCTCCCTGCTCCATCACAGGCTGTTTTTCCCGTATGTTGCCTGCAGGTTTAGCCACTTTTCATTTCGAAATCTCTGTAAAATCCTGTTACCTCAAAGGAAAGTTCATTTTGATGCTTCCTGAGGGATTGGGAAGATGAATTCTGGGTGACCTGACACTGTCCGCCTGTTGGTGGCAAAGGCTCACGCCACCAGGTCCCAGAAAATGCTGGCACCCAGCCGCTTAATCTGCTAAGCTGGGTCTCTGAAAAGGAACTAAAGGTTTCCTACTTATCTTGGCTTTTCCAAGTTTTCTGTTGTATATGCATTTACATTTGTGATAATAAGAGAAGTTATTTAAAAGAAAATATAAAAACTTAATACTTTTAGCATTTAGTAAGGTTGCCATTGAGTGTTTCTAGTTATTGCTCATTTGTATATCGTAATTTTAGTAAATTGGAGCTTTGGTGAAGCTATAGCGGAAGGTTCAGCCCCTTTCATGACTTTGAGAGCATGGAAGTTGGTTAGCATCAGGAAGTCATTTCTGATTGTGGGTCAAGGCTCTGAGTTGAGGGGGAAAACTATGGAAGTGTGATATATTCATCTTATTTCATATTTACTTTATATAAACATGGTGAAGAGTGTTAAATAAATATGATGCAGAACATCCAGATTTTGTTTTGGGTGCTGGGGATCGAACTCAGGGCCTTGCGCTTGCTAGGCAAATGCTCTACCACTGAGCTAAATCCCCAACCCCTCTAGGTTTTTTTTTTTTTTTTTAAAGACTAGAGAGCATGCCTTTGATTTAATTTTGTAACAAAATCATGGTACATGAAAGAATAAGGTCCCCAAATGGTTCTTACCTGGGGAGGATTTTGCCCTGGTGTCACTGGGTTGTGTGCAGAGGCCTTCGTGGTCGTCAGGACTGGAGGGGGCAGAGGTGGAGAAGATCACCGCTGGCCTCTAGTGGGTAGCAGCCAGGATGCCACTCAGCCTCCTAGTAACACAAGAGCTCCTTCAAGAAAGAGTTATCCAGTGCCAAACGTAAAGGTTACCAGGTCCGAGAAACTCGGAATCCTGGATTTGAGGCCAGCTGGCCGACTGAGGTGAGCAGTTTACTGAACCGTGCTGGGCGCCTGTTTCCCACCATTAATTAGAGTACAGCTTCCAAGGGCTGTCGGTGTTTAGAATGAGATTGTGTCAGCCAAGTCCCTGCTCCCCTTTAAGGAGCCGAGTGTTCTATTGTATTTAAAAATATGATTCTGAGAACAGATGCCATCTATACCCGACCTTTTGGTCTTACTTCTGCTCAGAAATGAGGCTGCAGCCATATGGCCAAAATAATCAGACAGGTACATGTGCTGTGAGCCTGTTTCAGATGAAACGGCTGATCTTCAGCTCCCTGCGAAGGAGGAGCCTGACAGCTGCCCTTATTAACAGGCCTCTGAGCTCCCGGCGCCTGCCATTGACTCCTTCTATCAAATTGAAAAGGGAGGCAAATCCCTCTTTACTTTAACCCTGAGCCCTCTGGCTTCTGTGGCTTTGCAGTACTCTCATGCCCTGTACCCTTTGTGCGTGGGGGTCTCCTGGGACACTAGGCACGTCTGGGGTAAGTAGGGGCGGGGCGGGGCTGGGGAGGGCTCTGGCGTCAGTGTCTGCACAGCGTCCTGCAGGGAGATCGTCAGGGGAGGCCTCCTGGATTTGAGCAGAGACGGTGTCCCAGGTTGTGCTGGGTACTTGGTTTCATCACTGTTCATCTGGTGTGGCTCTTTGCAGAGAGAGGTTGTGGGAGCATGCATTTCAAATCATGTTTTTATGGTGTTTTTTATAAACTCCATACTTAATCTCAGGGCGCTCTGCCAGGAGTCCAGAGTTGTGTTTATTTTCCTGGGGGTGCAGGGAGAAAGAAACCTGTTCTCTTCAGCAGGCGTGGTTCAGAGGAGGGAGGGGCTGTAACAGAGCTCTGGCAGGGCTCCTCCAGACTTGGGGGGCTGGGGGACCCTGAAACCTCTCAGGTGTGGGCTTTCTTCCCATTCAGGGTTCCTCTGACGTCCTTCCGTCTGTCCGTGCTGTTGTAGTGCTGAGGAGGTTTAAAGTTGCCTGGTGAGCTCGTAGGAAGAGGAGGATGCAAGGAGCTCAGGTGTGGGGCACTCAGCTGGGACTTGTTGGGGCCTCTGGGATATGGCCAGCTGAAGACACAGCAGAACAGAGTGGCCTGCTGTCCTAGTTACTTTTCTTGTTGCTGAGGGAAAATACCCAAGACGGAAAGTTAAAGGAAGAAAGATTTATTTCTTTTTTTTTGAGACAGGGTCTAGCTGTATAGTTCAGGCTGGCCTTGAATTCACTATGTATCCTGGGCTGGCCTCTGACTCTCAGTGATCATACTGTCTCAGCCTCCCAAGTGGTGGGATTACAGGTGTGTGCCACCATACCTGGACAAGAAAGGTTTATTTCCTCAATGTTTTTAGAGGTTTCAGTCCATAGTTGGCTGGCTCCAAGGCAGGGTGGTGTGGCACAGGGACATCACAGAGGAGAAACTTCATGGCAGGCAGGCAGCAAAGCAGTGATGTAGCAAGCAACTAGCAACAACAGCAACCCTCTTTCTGTCCTTTATATTTAATCCAGGCTACCCTCCCTCAGGGCAAGTCGCACTCACGCCCTTAATCCCAGCGTCACATCCTTGATCCTATCATCACACACCCTAGATCAGCCACCTCTGAAAAGCACCCCCTATGATCCCATGAGGCTTTGGGGGGACATCTAGATACAAGCCTTAACATTTGCCTAGTGCTTTATGGTTACCTCTGAAAACAGGCGCCATGCTGGGTGAGGGGGATAGAGGAGAGACTCCATCTACTCTGATGGGGAGCATGTTTCAAAAGCAGTACTTGGTAAACCGAGAAGGAGTGGCCACAGTGACTTTGGCTGGAAGTGGAAGTGGCCCCAGCACTTCCAGGTCCCCTGGGTCCCCCGAAGGGTCCCTCTTGGTCATTGTGTCGCTGTCCTTGAACAGTGGAGCTGGCCCTGGAGGTGCCTTTTTTGCTGGAAGCTGCCTCTGCCCCACTGGCACCTCCTGGGAAAGCAGAGTGGGCCAAGCCCTTTGCAAACACCTGACAGCTGGAGAGCAGGTCTGGCCTGACTGGGGTTGCTGGAGCTCCTCAAACAGGCCCAGCGGGGTTTGGTGGTTTTGTCTTGGGGAGTGTGAGCTGATCTGTTCCTTGGGAATGGGGAGGAGGAAAGAGAAAAAGGTTGGGAACAGAGGGAGGTGAAACTCTATGTGATGCGAGAAGCCTTGCGGCTTGTGGCTGAGCTCCCATGGTTGGCTGACCATGTTGTAGAATCCCATATTCTACATGCCCCCAGTGGCACACTGTGTTGTATGCTTGGCGTCAGGATTGGAGTCTGTCCACTGTGGCCCCACTTTGTTATTTTGGAGCGGATGGGGAAGGGAAGCAGCTAGGTTATGTAAATAATGGCCAGCCAGTACCTGTTGATCGCAGCAAACTTCCTGTGGTGAGAGATAAGGAAGACCTGGGTTGAATGTGTGTGTGATTACATCTGCCTGTGCTCATGAATTCTTAGCTGACTTATTAAATAACACTTGTGCTTAGCACTTACGGCCAGGAAACAAAAGTCAGTTTGCAGATGGATGGCCCATGTGCTGGAAAATCTGAACCACAGATGTGTTTTTATATTTTGTTTTGATCTACACAGTGACTTTAAAAACTGAGAGAGTTGAGTTGGGCATGGCGGCACATGCCTGTATTCTCAGCATTTAGGGATTAGGCAAGAGAATTGCAAATCTGACTCCCACCTGGGCAGTTTAGGGAGACCCTGACTCAAGGTAAACAAGCAAAACAAAACAAAAGAGAACAAACCAAAACAGCTGGGGGTGCAGCTTAGTGGTAAACACCCCTGGGTTCATCCCCAGTGCCACAAACAAATGAAAACCAGAATCTGTGGTAGTTGAGAACACAGAAACATTGGGAGTCTTCATAAAAACCTGGAGCACCTTCTTCTCTGGACAGATGGGGAATCCTGGGACAGGAAGGGGCAGGGCCCGGTGGCCTCCTCCCCTCTGGGCTGGGCACGGTGCCATTCTTTGTGTTTCCTGGCCAGTGTTTGTGGTCATGTCCATCCGCTTGTTTATGTCATACCAGTTATTTTATGGTTCCGTGTCTCCAGGGCACTGGAGAACTGGAGTTGTTGACCTGGACCTTTGGGTGACTGTGAAGGGAAGCCCTGGATAGGGGTGAGGGGTCCGCCTTGGGAAGGGCCGGGCTGTTGCAGCACTGTGAGTTGCTTTTGTCTCTTGTGACCTTGTGTGTGTCGCAGATGGCCCCTCTGCGGTGGATAGGAAGTGTGAGATAGGGGTTTCTATCAGCAAAATATTGAATGGGTAAACTTTTTCTATGCATTTGAAATTCTGGGATGTATTTGGGCCTATATCTGGAGTTTCTTTTCTGCTAGAGCATCTGATTGTTGATGTGGCCACACCACTGAGCTCCTAATGTGGTTTGACAATGTGGTTTACTATCTGGGGACTAGTCTCCTTCTTTACTCCTCATTATCAGTATCCTCCTGGCTTTTTGCTACTCCCAGTCCCCCCACCATGTATTTTGGAATGTCTAGATCGCCAACAAAAATCTGTTAGTATTTTATTATATTTCATTAAACTTGCAGATTAATTTAGGTGACTTGATATCTTTATGAGACTGGAACATGGTATACTTTCTTTTTGTGGATACAAACTTCTTTTGGCTGCTTTTTAGAAAAGTTAGTGCATGCTAGCTATACAGCATGATGTGTTTCATGATGACATTTTCATACATGCATATAATGTACTTGATCATCCTCTCCTCATTGCCTTCCCTTGCTCTGCCCTGTCCTCAAATCCTTTTCCTTTTTTCTAATAGTTTTCTCTCTACTTTTGCGTCCCTTTTTCCCTGCTCTAGATTCCACATATGAGAGAGAATGTGTGATACTTGTCTTTCTGAGTTGGGCTTATTCCCATTAACATGATGATCTTCCCTTCCATTCATTTTCCTGCAAATGACATTAGGACTAATGTTCTGTTGTGTTTGTGTATCACATTTTCTTTATTTGTCCATTAATGGGCACTTGTGTTGATTTTGTAACTTGTCTATTGTGAATTGTGCCTCGATAAACATGGGTATGTAGGTATCTCTGTAATATGCTGACTTTAATTCTTTTGGGTATATATCCAGGAGTGGTAGAGCTGGGTCACATGGTAGTTCTATTTTTAGTTTTTTTTCAGCACCTTCGATGCTGATTTCTGTATTTTTGGCGCTGGGGATCAAACTCAGGGCCTTGTGCTTTTGAGGCTAGCACTCTAACCACTGAGCTAAATCCTCAGCCCCATACTGATTTCTATAATAGCTGTATTAATTTAGGTTCCCACCAACAGCGTAGGATTCCTTTTTCTCTGCATCCCGGTCAGCATTTATTTACTTATTTTGTATTCTTTTTTTTTGGTGGTGCCGGGGATTGAACTCAGGCCCTTGTGCTTGCAAGGCAAGCACTCTAATCACTGAGCTAAATCCCCAGCCCTTATTTTGTATTCTTGATGATAGATAGCCATTCTGATTGGGGTGCGATGGACTCTCAGTGTAGTTTTGATTTGCATTCCCTAGTGGCTAAAGATGTTGACCATTTTTCCACATAATCATTGGCAATTTGCACTTCTTTTGAAAAGTATCTGTTCAGTTCATTTACCTATTTATTGAGTGGTTATTTGTGCTTTTGCTGTTGAGTTTTTTGAGTTCTTTATATATTCTGGATATTAATCCTGTGCTGGAAGAGTAGCTGCGAAGATTTCCTCCCGTTCTGTAAGCTGTCTCTTCACTCTGTTGATTGTTTCCTTTGCTGTACAGAAGTGTTTTAATGTGGTGCTATCCGATTTATTGATTCTTGCTATTATTTCCTGGCTATTGGACCTTTGGTTGCTTTTAGTCAAGTAGGAACTGGCTGACAACCCAAGGAACTCGAGGTTACAACCCTTCTTGCAGCCCAGAAGTATCTACTGAGTGCCACCTCCTTGGGTGAAGACACTCAGCGTCTGAGGGGCCCTCCCTGTCCTCTGCCAGAGTGTGAAGAGCTCCGGCTTTGGAGTGCGACAGTCCTGGATTTGAGTCCACCTTACTCGGGCTGGTCATGTGGCGCCTCCTGGCCTCAGTGTCTTTAGCTCCACAGTGAGAGCTCTCCCCGCCTTGCTGGCTGGGGGCCGCTGTGCTACATGTACCCACCATTCAGCACTAAGAGCTGCACTGTCATGGTGGCTACTTTAGCCTCACCCCAATGAGTGTATGATGCAGGAGGGCCAGGTCATGTGGGGACTGTGCCCTGCAGCAGGGGTGGTGCCTGTGAATGGAGACCACAGGAAGCAGAGGGAGGAGAAAACTCAGCCTGGCTGGGTGTTCTGGGAAAACCCAGGAGAAAATGTGAAGGGCCTCATGGAGTAGATAGTGTAGGAGGTGCCTTGCACACTCACAAGGGGCTTGCAGGGATGAGATCCTAATCTCAGGCTCAGGACTCCCTGTGTATATTGCTGACTGCCACTCCCGAGCTCAGACAGCCCATCAGAGCCTTGGCTTGCTGTGTTTCTCTTTGTAGGGGAGGCGAGGAAGGAAGGCCTGTCCCCGAGTGGGTCTGTTGGGTTTGGGGAGGCGCCCTTGGCACAGGCTTGTTTGTCTAAGTGCTCCTAAGAAGCTGTTCAGAGAGCCTTTGAGTAAGCAAACCTTCTGGCTTTGGGATTACGTTTTAGAGTACAGGAATTTTGAACATCTCTTCTCATGTTAGAAGTGTGTGTTTTAGATGGAATGGAAGGGTGATTTGTCTTTTTTAGAACTTCTCTGGCCTTGCCTATGCCTCTGAAGACAACATCATATGGATATTTACTTAAAACTACCATTTGCTAGCCTAGCTTGGTGGCACACACTTTTAATTTGGGTTCTGAGGGAGGCTGAGGCAGGAGGAACCCACGTTTGAGCCTGGGCAACTTAGCAAGACCCCGTCTCAAAAAATCAAAAGGGCTGAGGGTGTAGCTCAGAGGTAGAGTACCCCTGGGTTTGATTACCATTTGGTGTTTTGTTGTTGAGGCCTCTTAGTTAATGGGATTTCAGAAGAGGAAGACTGTAGCCCAGGGACCATGCCTTTGAGGATTGGCCAGGAGTATCTTTTCCCTTTTCTGGTGCTCTAATCTCCCTTTCTCCAGCAGGAGGCGCTGTGCCCGGCAGTTTTCGCGGGCTGCTCTCTTGCTTGGTCCTCTGACTTCACCCCTGTGGTACTGTGCCGGGAGGAACAGCGGGCTGTGAACCCAAGTCTGACTCTACACCTTCTAGAACCGGGTACTGTGTCTGCGTACTGCTTGCATCTCTGGGCTGGATGCGGCTCTGTCTACCGGGCTGAAGGACTGCAGCATCTTCGAGGCTGCGTGGTGTTGCCCTCTTCCTCAGGCCACTGGCCTGCAGACAGTCCTGAGAGGTGTCACACACAGTGTGTGTCCCTGGAAACCTGCCTGCGGTGGCCCTAAGCAAAACAATTTTTGTCATTGTCACTGAGTTGCCTCATGCCTGTGACTGTTTCTGCAAGGGAAACAGTGCTGGGGCTTGAGAGGGTTTGAGGAAATGGTAAAATTACAGTGTGGAAGGCTTACTATTAATCTCAAGATGGTTTTATGACACACTGTGGCTTCCTTGGAGACCCCGTGGCAGTTTGATTCTTCAGGTTGTGTGCGACAGAAAACCCGGTCTGGACTAGCTCTGGTGAAAGAAGGTAGCTCTACAGTTTTCCAAATCCGGCTCTGTAGCCAATTTAAGATTTAGTCTCTCTCTGGCTCCCTCTCTCTCCTTAGTCTGCTATCAGGTTTTATTTTCTGCCCTCTGATTGGTCATGATTTCCTCCCCTCTCCTCTGCCATTGGCTTGCTAGAGGATTGCGATGCACTGATTGGCTTGGGCTTTATGCCTGGTCCATTCCTGGAACGGGGATGTGGCCAGGCGTGGAGGATGCTGGTTGGCTCCCAGCCAGCTCCTGTCCCGTCGGAGTCACACTGCAGAGAGGAGAGTGTCTAGATCCATGTGAGGTAGGAAGGTGTGACTCGTGTTAAGCAGCACGTTCCAGCAAGTGTAGGGAGGGCAAAGAGCGGCTCAATGTTAGAGTCAGGTGGTGCTGACGTCCGGCAGGGGAGTGTTGGGAGCGACGAGAAGCAGCAAGGGAGCTAGCGGAGGCCTCTTGGCAAGTGAGAGGTGGTTCAGGATGACCTCTCTGAGCCTCAGTCTCCTCAGCTGTAAGAGCTAACAGTGACAGGTGCATTATAGGATTATTTAGAAGGTGTGCACATGAATGTGCTTGTATTTGCTGTGCCACCACCCAGGAAGAGCTCAAACTCTGAAGGACCATGATTATTTTTTTTTCCTATGGATTGAACCCAGGGCCTTGTGCGTGCTAGGCAAGCACTCTGCCGCTGAGCTCACCTCTGGCCCCTGTGGACTAGTATTAATGCAGAAAGACATGGTGTTGCTAGGTATGGTGGCACACACCTATAATCCCAGTGCTCTGGATGGCTGAGGCAGGAGGATCACAAGTGTGAACCCACTTTGGGCATCTTGGGAATTTAGTGAGATCCTGTTTCCACCAAAAAAAAAAAAAAAAGCCACAATATTAGTCTATTTGCTGTTGCTGATAATACCGAAGACTGGGTAAGTTATACGGAAAGGAGGTTTATTTTGGCTCACAGCTTCAGCTGCAGTCTTGGTGGTGGCTTTGCTGGCAGAGTCCTCAGGAGGCACAAGACATCCTCACGGGCTGAGAGCCAGGAGTAGTGGGCCTGACCCCTCCCCTCCTTGTGAAGCCGCCGGTGTGCGTCCCGGCACTCCACTTTAAGGACTGTCAGTGCTGCCTCTGAGCCCGGGTTGTTTCCACCTCTGCACCCCCCCCCCCCAGTGGGGGTTGAGACCGACACGGGCTTCCGAGGAGAGAAACCACAGGCAGACCACGGCAGACCCCGAGGAGCGGTGTCCACACGTGGAAAAGCGCGCGTGGCGCTTGGCGGGTTATTCAGGCTCCTGGTGCCCTGCGTTTCTCGTCTCTCGCGTTCCCCGTCTGACAGGAGCACGACAGCTCAGTGCTCCGACTCCTGGCCGGGTGGGCACTGTGGACACACTCTGCCACACACCTCCCTGCTTGTGACTGGAGGGCTGCTGGTGAAGGCAGGGTCCCTCTTGCAAAGTGAGGAATGAGGAACCCCAATTCATATGTTGTACAGCTTCCCTCCAGCTCATCATGTTGTGTGCCTCTACTAAGAATGGAGCTCAGTGTCTTCAAACACCCCACGAGTCTCAGTTTCCCCTAATTAACACACCCAGCAGTGCAGCAGCAGAGATTGCTCTTTATTTTGGTTAAGAGTGTTGTCTTTCGGAGTCGGTCGTTTGAGATGTAATTTCTCCAGCTCATTATGTCCAAACTGGCATTTGAAGCATGCACGAGGGCTCCTGCTAATGGCGCTTCGTACTTGTGAGGGCTCTCTGGAGGAGCAGAACAGAGTGTGGGATGTGTGAGTGTGTGTGTGTGGGAGAGAGACATGTTTATTATTGGAGAGTGGCTTGTGACATCATGAGCTTAACGAGGCCGACGGGTTCAAGATCTTCGCCCTGCAAACTAGAGGCCGTGGTGTAAGTTCCAGTCTAAATGCAGGCGAGAGCCCTAGAGAAAGCCAGTGTTTCAGTACGAGTCCAGAGTCGGGCAAAGACATGTTGCTAGGTTGGAGGAGCCTTGTTCTTGAGAGGGTCAGTCTTTTGTTCCATCAGCCTTTACCTGATTTGATGACTGTCGGCTTTGCTGACTCTGCTGTTTCAGATGTTAACACCATCCAGAAGCACCCTCAAAGGCACACTCAGGGTAACGTGTGACCTCCTATCTAGGCACCCTGGAGCCCTGTCAAGTTCACACATTACACTCACCATCACACTTTGGGTGTCATCTTGGGGTTTGGGATTAGTTTTGTGATACCCGGAGAAGAGTTACAAACAGCTGTGACCCCTCAGGCTGAAACTGCTGGGCATGGTCACTTTGAGGGTCCACAGGGGCTCTCTCAAGTTCTTGAGTTCACGGACGTGATCTTTTCTAAAACATCCCGGCTGCTTCTTCAGCTCAGGCACATGGCACTAGACACGGCAGGGAGCCCTGCCCCTCTGCAAAGCCAGGTACTCCCTCTGGACAGCTGTGAGTGGCCCAGGTGTTGATTTAGGGCTGTGTTCCCAGGAAAGGTGTGGCACATGGGTCTGTGTGTACTGGGAGTTTGAGGATGGTTGGCTTTTCTTGTGGCTTTGTCTTGGATTGCTTGTGACATGAAGAGCCATTTCTGAGCTTAAGTTTCCCCCAACAAGAATTGGGGATGGAATTGTTTGGGGACTGTAAGCCATTTAGGGCAGAAAGTGAAGGCTGTCTTCCCTGGGGATAGAGGTGAGGGGAACGTGGGGCCAGGAGTGTTTGTGAGGTTAGCATGTGTGATTCAGAACAAAGCCTGCTTCTAAAACAAACCATCCTGGGTACCTGTTGAGCAGACTGGCTGTGTCCCTCCGGGTTAGCCTCTGGACACCCGTCCTGGCATTTTCTGTACTCTTCATCCTGTCATTGGAATCCAGATGGACTCATACCTGTCCCCGTGTGTGTACCATGATGTTATGGCTTGTATCTAGATGTCCCTGCAAAGCCTTATATACTCATAGATGGAGAGTTTCAAAGGTGGCTAGATTAGGGTGAGATACTGGGATTAAGGGGGTGGATAGGAGGTGGCCCACCCTGGGTGTGGTTGGTACCACCCAAAAGACTGGGAAGGATGAGAAGGGGGAGGCAGGCTTGCTACTGCTCGCTGCTTTGGTGGCTTGTTGCCTTCCTGCCTGCCATGCCGTGGACTGTCTCTCCCCTGTGATGCCCCTCTGCCATGCCGCCCTGCTTTGGAACCATCCTACTGTGGACTGAAACCTGTACAAACTGTGAACTGAAATAAATATTTGCCCCTTTAACTTTGGGTGTTGGGTGTTTTGTCTCAGCAGTGAGAAAAGTAACTAAGACTCATGAAGACAACAGGGAAGAAAAACTGTTCTGCAGTGAGGGCTTGTGATCAGGAGATTTCATGGCTGGCTTCTCCCTCTTTCCCAGAGTCCCCCCTTTTTACCCAAACAGCTTTAAGGAGCGGGTGCTGTAGGTTGTTTTATACCAAAGGTATTGCACTAAGATTCATTGTGTAAACAGAGTGGTGCTTTGATAAGTCTTAGTTTTGCTTACTTGGACTAGGTCAGGCAAGAGCAAGTTGCCGTTGCTGAAATTGTTTTAGAAAACCTGAGAGTGAAGTTCTGTTTTCATTCATTTTACAAACATATTGAAGATCTCACCTGTGTCTCCGATGTGGTCTCCATGGGAACAGTTTATGGTCTGTGGGAAGAACGTGTAGGGAACATGATTCTTCTGTACCCTGCTTAGGGTTTTTTGGGTTGGCTGGTTTCTCAGGAGCAGCATCAAATATTCTCAAAAAGGAGGACAGCAGAGAATACAAAGCAGTTGGGGAGAGGGCCACAGTAGTGGAGGAATAAATGCAAAGAGCATCAGTGGTCACAAGAGTGTTGTTCCTGGTGGCATCATAAAGTGTCCGGCCATGCCCCGTAGGTATCGCAGCCGGCACACAGTGAGTCTCACGCTAGTGGCTCGTGTCAGCCCTTCCCTGTGGCCCACGATGACCCTCTGCCTTCCCAAAGCTAATAGTTCAGTGTTATAACCAACTCTCCTCTTCAATCCTCCGGAGGAAAACCGTACTGACTGGCTTCACAAGTCCTTGTCATATGAGAGAGGATAGAGCATGTCTGACTTCTACTATTTATTATCATTGCTAACAGCGACTTTTGCCGAGTCTCTCACACACAGGTGCATTAACAAGTGCATCATTCCAGGTGATCTCCTTCGCCTTCGAGGAAGACTAGCCCGCCCCAGTCTATTGGTGGGGAAACTGAGGCTCACAGGGATTCGCTGACCTGGTTCCGATCACACAAGTAGAGTGTGGCCAAGCTGTGACTCTCAGACCCCCTTGGCTGTGCTGGATCCTGTCCTCGCTGAGTTCTTTGATCATCGTGGTTTTTCTTTGCATGGATTTTGGCTTTTAAAAATGTCGCCTTCAGCTGGGACAGTGCAGTTCAGTGGTAGAGCATTTGTCTGGCAGGCACGAGGCCCGGGGTTCAATCCACAAGGCAGCAAAACAAAGTATTACACTCAGATAGTAAGTATCTTGATTACTGAGTCTTTGGTGCTAGGGCGGTGTCTCTGCTGTGTGCAAGGACCACAAGGATTAGCAAGCTCTGCAACTCGCTCGAGATTCGGTGGCTGCTGGGGTCTCATCCAGGGCTCGCTGGGGTCTTCCCTGGGTCTGCTGGGGCAGCCTGGGCAGCCAGGCTGGACGCAGTGGCGGGTTTACTGCAGTCAGGATCATGGGAGCAAGGAACCCACCTGGCATCGCTGCTGTTTCTCTCTCACAAATGTGCTTGCCCTCCTCAGGTCGGGGAAGCGGTTAAAGAAGACTCGGAAGTATGACATTATCACCACCCCTGCTGAGCGCGTGGAGATGGCCCCGCTGAATGAAGAGGATGATGAGGATGAGGACTCCACAGTGTTCGACATCAAGTACAGGTGCGGGGTGGGGACAGAGGCTCCCTCCTGGGCTCCCGGAGCAGAGGGGACCTTCCACTTTTGACAGTGCTGTGAGCCGCAGCCTGGCCAGGGGTAGGCTTGTTCTCTGGCTAAGCGTTGGGCCTGAGGGTATTCTGCTTCCGGAGAGCCCCGATCTGATGCCTCCCCGAGACACACAGCACCCAGAAACCCAGCCGAGGAGTGGTCACTCCCTGCTTTTCCCGAGTGAGGATGCTAAGTCGGCTTTATGGCGGGGACAAGAGGGCTGAACTGCAGACACTGAGCTGGCTGATCCCCAGCCTGGGGCTCTGCCCCAGCAGCACACGTGCCACACGCTCTGCTGGGGACAGAAACTTCTTTAGCATCGCTTGAGTCAGCCACCGGGGATGTGGGTGGGGGCCACACTTTGTGGCTGGAATTCACTGCTGAGCTTCGCAGACAGGTGTGTTTCCTAAGGTGGTCTGCAGGAAAGTCGCAGTGTCTCTCTGACATCAGATCTGCGGTGCGGGCCCTCAGATCCTTGTGGAGGGATTTGACTATGAGAGTCTCTGCAGCAGAGACGAAGCCCTGCAGGCCCAGGGAGGAAGAGGGATTGCAGTCAGCAGGGGGAAAATGGGCAGAAAGGAACCATAACCCGGGCTGAGGAGTCCCAGCCTGAGGGTCCTCCCCTGGCCCGGCTTCCCTGTATTTGGGACGGCTGCCTTTCACACTGTAACTGCCTCTTCAGCAGTCTTGGCTGCCCTCGCTCTTGGTCCTGTGTAAATCAGTAGTTCAGTCCAGCAACACGGTGTCTAGGATTTTGGTTGGGACTGCACTGACCTTGTGGGTCAGTTCAGGAAGAATTAGCCCCTTTGTGTTGACTCTTGTAATCTACGAATATGGGATGAATTTCCATTTATTTAGGTATCTTAGTTTATTTTTTGCAGTACCAGAGATTGAACCCAGGGACTTCACACTGAGCTAGCTACATCCCCATTCATTTTTTGAGACAGAGTCTTGCTGAGTTGCTAAATTGCCAGGTTGGGTTTGAATTTGAGATCCTTCTGTATCAGCTTCTTAGAGGGCTGGGATTACAGGTGTGCACCACTGTGCTCAGGTTCGTTAGGTATTTTATAAAATGTCTTTCTGTGCTTTTAAAAATTTATCCACAAATATGAAATAAAATTTTGTTAGATTTATTCCTATGTGTTCTACAGATATACATACATAAAGATATGACCCTGAAAATGTATATTGTGTTTATACTCATGTCTGCAAAATGGCTGTATTATCATGTTTACATACAAATCAGTTTTGGAAACAGTGTGTTAATGAATCACACCTAAATTTTATAAAGAAAAATTAAACATTAAAATTGGTGGGCTATGGATAGCAGAGTGGGAGAAGATTCATTGGCCACAGTTAGCTTTTTAGATAAGGAACAACACCTTTTGAAAAGAATCAAATCAATTAGTAATATTTATCCATACTGCAAAATGATATATACATAGGATTATTAGTGATTATACTGATTTTATTGCTGAGCCACTTTATGTGTTGCACATTCAATACAGAGAAATGAAATTTCATATGAAAGGAGCCATGTCCTCATTGTTCTCCATAGTAAGCAGGGCTGGCTTCCTCCTGCAGACCAGCGCCTCCTGTACAGCAGGAGTGTGTGGTGGTTTGAATGGATCCAGATGCTACTGTTTGATTCGGAGCCACCAAAGAGGCTCTCATCTGCATCTGGTTCTGAACTTCATGGGAGCCACGATAGACAAAGCTGTTTTTGTGATGTCTTTACATCTCACTAAATAAGAAAAGATCTGACACAAGGAGATAGAACAATCCGTTTGTTCAGAAATTCCATCTGTAGACTCTAATGTAAGGTGGGAAAAGGGGCCCTTTCTTTAGGACATGGATACAGGTATTATTATGGCATAAACATTGATGGATTGGTAGTGTGTCTGGTGTAATGAAGGTGAGATTCATGTTGGAACCACTGTCAGACTGAGAAACTTCCATCGTATGTCTAGTTCTTCAAATAATGGAGTGAGTTCCGTTTCTGGGCTGACATTTAGTCCTGTACTGGCATTGCTGCTGGCTGCGAAAGTCACTATCAGAGTAAACCATTACACTGACCACTTCATAGATGTTGAAGTAACAGAAAATGCTTTTGTTTTTTGGAAGGGCAAGTTTGCTCTCTGGCTTGCTGCAAGGGCGGGAGTCAGCTACAGTAGAAACTAGGTTTGCAGGCAACTCTGGAGCATTTCCGTAGCCATTTTCCTTACAGGTGCTCACTGGCGTCTGGTGAAGTAATAGTGGCACAGAAACCTTCAATGTGGGGTGCTTTTGGATTGAGGAATCACATCAGCTCCCTCCAGCTCCTTAGAGTCTCCTCTGTCCCCATTCCAGGCTAAAATTCAGGACCCAACAAATCCATTTCTATTATGGATTTCAGGCCTTTGGCCACAATGAACTCTGCTGTCCCCTGGGCTCAATCTCTAAGCTCGGGTTTCTGCTCCTGGGGCTGTCAGGTTCTCTCTGCTGTCACTTGGAGACAGCCTCTAAGTCCCAGTACCCTGGGAAGCAGAGGCCGGACTGCAAGTTCGGGCCTAGCCTGGGCAGCTCAGTGACTTAGCACAAGCTTGCCTTTAAAAGGGCTAGGGAGGGGCTGGGGATTTAGCTCAAATGGTAGAGTGGTTGCCTGGCAAGCCCAAGGCCCTGAGTTCAATCCCCAGTACCGCCAATCAATCAATCAATCAATCAATAAATGGGCTGGGGTTAAAGCCCCAGTACCAACGCCCAACAAAAGAAAAACAACGACCTGCCCCCCAAAAAACCCATCTGTACAAGCTACCACCACCTGATTTGTGGCCTGATTTCTGATAGTTTAGAAAAGAAAATGTAATTTTTAAAACCTTTTTGTTCACGGCAGTTGATTTTTAAAGATATTTAAAAAAAAATCTAGCAACCTTGCCAAATCCTTAGGAATTCTGGTTGTATAAATATGGCTCTTTTGGGTTTCCTACATAGATATGTCATTGAGAGTACCGAGGGTCTCTGTTCCCTAGTCCTTAAACATTTTACCTCTTCATCTGTCTGTCTCTCTCTTTTTTTTTAGCCTTTTTGTACTCTAGGCCTCTAAATGAGTGTTCAGTGGAAGCGGTGATAACAGACGTCCTGTTTTAGTCTTGATCTTGAAGGGTACACTTTCAATATTTGACCTCTCAGAGTAGTGTTTACTGTAGCATTTTCGTTCGTTTTTTTTCTTCCAGGTAGTTTTCCTCTAGTCTTTGTGTACTAATGTTGAATTTCATGAAATACTTTATCTAACTCTTGAGAAGGTCATATTTTTTTCTTCATTTTCTAATGTGGTGAATTTCTATTTATTTTCTGATATTAAACTGTTTTAGCATTTCTGAGATAAAAAAACAGAATCATGTTATATCATTTTTACAACCAGAGTCTGGTTATGTTATATCGTTTTTATACACATTGTTTTATTTAGTTTGCTAATATTTTGTCAGACTTTATTGTGTCTTAGTGACAAAGCTGGTCAGTCATTTTCCTCTTTTGTAATATCCTTGTTGGGCTTAGGTAAAATTTTTATTAGCTTCATAAAACAAATAGGGGTGTATTTCCTGATTTTCTTCTTCTCTGGAATAGTTTGCATTAGATTAGAATTGTTTGTTTCCTAAACGTTTAGTAGAGCATGCTGAAACTGGCTTGGGCTGATGGTGTTTTTTGTATAAAAGGAATTCTTAAAACCACTGATGTTCAATTCTGTACATAGTTATAGGACTATTTAGTCTTTATTTCTTCTTAGGTCAGTTTTGATGAGTTGTAGGCTGGGAGGATTTTGTCCATTTCATCTAAGTTTTTATATGTGTTGTACTAAAGTTGTTCCCAACATTCTTTTATTTTCCTCCTATACCTTTTTTTAAAATTTTTTTATTTTTTATTTTTTATTTTTTTTTGGTGGTGCCGGGGATCGAACTCAGGCCCTTGTGCTTACAAGGCAAGCACTCTAATCACTGAGCTAAATCCCCAGCCCAAATTAATTATTATTTTTTTTTTTTGGTGGTGCCAGGGATCGAACTCAGGGCCTTGTGCTTGCAAGGCAAGCACTCTAATCACTGAGCTAAATCCCCAGCCCCTATACCTTTTTTTTTAAATTAAGAGAAGATATTTTATTTAGAGGACAATTTATTTAAAAGTGGTGGAAAAAAAGGGGGAAAAGGAGATGATAGATAGCTACTCAACGAGTAGGGAGCATTCGACAGCAAAATACTCCTCCTATACCTTTATGTAGCATGGTGGCCGTGGTCTCTTTTGCACTCTTGATATTGATTATTTTTGCCTTTTATCCTTTTTCCTAATCAGTCTTTTAGGGAGATTTTAGTCTCACAAAGAACCCACTTTTGGCTTCTTTGATCCTATTATCATTTTCAGTTTTCAGTTGATTATCGCATTTCTTCTTTAAGCTTTCTTTGGGTGTGTTCTGTACTGTTTTTCTGACTTCCAGCATGGGAGATTTAGCTCATTTGTCACCAGTTTTGTTGTCTGTACAAGCATTTGTTCTGTGACTTCACCTGTGTTGGCTCATTGCTGTCAGCCACTGCCTCCCTGTTTAGCCTGAAGGACTGAACTTCATTCACGTGGCTCCCGTTAGAAGTTCATATTTTTGTGTTTGAAATAAAATCAGGATGTGAATGAACTTACAGGTGAATCACAGGACACAGGACCACCCCAGTCCTCAGGCCCCAAGATGATGGCCCACTTACAGAGACAGAGTACTAATAGCTTTTCTTATCACAGATGCGATGCATGTTAAAACTACAGAAAAGAAACAGGGAGAAGGAACTTCGTTCACTGTAATCTCATTACTTAACAGTAGCCACTAAAGTGTGTGTGCGTACACATCTGGGGAAGTTTTCTTTGCTGTTCCAGAAGAACCCTTTTCCATATGTTGCAAGTAACTTTTCAGGTCAACAAGTATGGAAGAACGGAGATTTTAGAACCAGTTTTGTCTAGTGTTGTGTTTTTTATTTTATTTTTTTGGTGTCGTATTTTTGAGCCTTGTCTGTCTGCACCCTGACGGTCTGTCCCCAGGAACCTCTTGTTTTTTTCTTTTCCCTGTGAAGACATAGCTCAACCACCTCTTTTGATTCTCTCTAGGAAATAAACTACATATAAGTTGGATATGGTTAAATCATGGCTTTGGGTTATTTCATGATCCAGTGGAAAGGGGAAGATAGTGTTTTGGTACCAGGGCGGCAGGGTGGGAACGTGCCTCTTACTACCGCGCGTGTAACTTTCTGCTGCTCGCACCTGCACTCAGCTTCCAGGTGCAGCGGGGGAAGGCTTCTGTTTGCAGCTGTGTTTTGGGGGCTCTTTGCAGCTGGGATATTGTAATCCATGTGACGAGACTTCCAGAGTATGGGCCAGATGCAAGGTTGGGGGAATCCATAGAAATGTGTTTCCAACTCTGTGCTTAAAAAGGCTAATTAGATAGCGGTGAGGACGCTGGCAGAGATAGGAGGGTTGGAACAGGTCCTGCACTTTTGCCTGTTGCAACCAGGACTTGCTTTCTGCTTGCTTTGGACCATGGTGCCCATGACGGAGTTATCTGAGAGGGAGAAAATCTGTTCTGGGTGAGCCCAGGCCGTCCCCAAAGTGTGATGGCTGAGGAACTGACACTAGGGACCAGACTGAGTTTGGATTTCAAACCCAGATACTAGATTCTCCTGGTTAAGACAATGAGCTCTGAGTGTTTAGTAGTGAAAGTGAAATAATCTACATTGACAACTCATAATTTGAGGGCATGACAATTAAGGATCACGCGTGGAATTGTGGCACATGGAAATATGTGCACAGAAAAAGGAAATCTACAATTCTTTAGAAGTAGGAAGGCATTCGTCACCAAACTGAATATATTGTGTTCAGTTATCAAGTTTGAAAACCTCCAAGAATTGGAGAGACTGTGTCACTAGGTCCTGTCAGGGCCCTTGGCGTTACAGCAATATGTTCTACGATGGCCCCGACTGACTCTGTGTTGTGGTATCGACCCTTAATACAACTGGAAGAAGTGTGAACTTCATCACGTTGGTAAACTGGACTGTTAGGGTTCATGATTACTTCAGTACCATGTTTGTGGGTCCTGGCCTTGTCCCTCTGGGGCGGAAACTGGAAAATTCTCAGGATGGCATGTATGTCCAGTGTTGTAAAGTCTTCCAAGCATACAGGGTACCGTGTTCCCGTCACTGCAGAAAATGTAGCAGATGTGGGATGAGATGGACCATCACTGTCCTTGGATCGACAACTGTTGCGGTTACCAAAATCGTGCTTCGTTCACACTGTTTCTCCTCTTAGCGCCACTGGGTTATATCCTTGCCGCTTTCATTTTTGTTATGACTGTGTACACAGCTTTATAATTGGCTCTCCTTTGGGTAGAACACAGTGAGGATTGGTGTGGTCACAGCGTGGAGAGATCCTTTTCCAGTTGTTCCCTTTGGATTTGCTGCATCCGCTGCCACATTGTTTGCCTTGGGATTAGCTTTAGGAACAACTATAGCTTTTGGAACATTGTTTTTTATCCAAACGAAAATAATTCTCAGAAGTAAAACTTCTGTCGAATCCTGGATTGAAGAGGAGGCTGAAGATCAAATTCAGCATTACCAACTAGATGAAGTCTTTGTTTTTCCTTGTGATATGGGAAGTAGGTGGAAGAACTTTAAACAGGTATTCATATGGTCAGGGCTCCTGGAGGGGATGGGTTGGGGTGGCCAGTAAGAGAAGGCTGTCGCCAGTACAGGTTAAGGGTGCAACAGTTGGAACAAAAAGCAGGTGAAAAAGTCAGAAGTGTTCATTATAAAGTAATAGAAGATTATAGTGGCGCCTGCTGTCCTTTGAATAGAAGAATCAAACCTTCTTCACAGGCCCCTGCACTGAAAGACCTTGAATACAACTACAAAAAGGGAGTTCATTTTGCCACAAGAGGGTTACGATACTGGTTATATGGAGACAAAATTCTCGATGATTCCTTTTAGAAGGTGTGCCAAGAATAAGAGGATGGTTCCCTAGAAACTTTGTGGAAAAATATCCTTGTGATACTGAAACAGATCCAACCCCAGAAGACGAGAAGAAAAACAGATAGCTATTGTTAAAATGAAACTATTCTTTAATTCTGCTTTGACTTGAGAATTGTACATATTACTAAAGAATTCTCTAACAAGCCTACTCTGATTAAGGCGTTCCTTTCCTCAAAGGTACCCTAGTGCCACAATTTAAATACTTCTGTTGTCATTTTGGAATGGAGAAGCCATTCTGGGTATACCCTTGAATTCCTGCCTTTCTTTATCACCTCTTCTTCCCCTCAAAAAGAAAAATATTTCACCCAAGTAGTTAATTGCATTTTCTCTAGGTTTGTCTGTGTGCAGTACACACTATGGCCTTCACCAGCAGGTATAGTTCCCCCTTTGCCAGGAGCATCTGCCTGTGATAATTTTGTTTCCTTTTCCGTTGATACTTCTTAAATATTCTAGATACTGTAAGAACTTGTCAGATTCAGTAAGCTCAAATCTTGTTACTTGTCTTTTAATAATGCAGATTTTGTCGAATCACATAAAGATCAATGGATGTTCTGTTAAAAAAAAAAGGCTAATTAGAAGGGGGAGATGATAGCTCAATGGGATACAGAGAACCCTGGGGTTTTGAAATGGTTCTGTATGTCAAGAGATGTGTGGATCTCGTGTGCCTGTGTTTTGAGCTTGGGTGGCCTAGCGTGCTGGGGCAGCGGATCTTTGAGACTCTATGCCTGCCTAGTTTATTGTGGGGATCCTCTAGGCATCCTCAAGGTTAGGCAGATGTTGACTCTTCCTCCTGCTTGTGTGGCAGGCGACCTGGCAGCTGTGATGAGCGCAACTCAAAGGTGCACTGCTAGGAGAACCACTGATCCTGCCAGCCTTGCCTCCTGCCAAGAGGAAGGTCTTTGTCCCATTTCTTATTTGGAGAAGGGGTGTGGCCCCGTGGGGGTGTGGCCTTGCATTCTAAATATGCCTGCTCCTCCCCTTTTGTGGGTAGAGCTTCCTGCAGGAATATAATTAGGAACTTGTGAGATTTTGGCTGTGACACTGAGGAGTGTGCCTGCCATCTTGTGTTGGGAACAAAGAATATTCAGTGGTGTTTGCAGCAAGAGGCTGCTGTGGGTTAGACTGAGTGTGGAAGTCACAAACAAACCTGCTGTACTTACCCTGGGCTAAGGCCAGGGCTCCGAGTCCCCAGGGGACCTCCTTGCTGTTGCTAAGCACACTCAGCTGGTGATTTCCGGCTGCGTCTACTTCCTCGGAAGTGCTGGCCTTGGAAGGCCTTTGGGCTCACCCCACATCCTGGAGGTTTAGAGCTGCGGTGGAGGGAGCCGAGGAGTGGTGAGGTGCTCGTGATGAGTGGTGGGTCCCTCCCGTGCCAGGGTACCGTGTGCGGGGTGTTGATTCTATAGACTGCAGCCTGTGGGACGGAGCGAAAGCATGGGACCTGGTAGAGGACCCCCATGTATGCTCCAGGAACCTGGTCAGATGTGGGCTCTTAGACGCCCTGGCAGGTGAAGGTGCCATGCTCTGGTGCTGAAGGGTTTGTCCTGTGCTGACCCTGGTGACAGTTCTTCCTGGGCTCTGTGGCTGCTGTAGTCAGCTTTGCTTCCCAGGTGTGTCTGCTCCGTGTGTCTGTGGACGTCAGGCCCTGCGTGCCGCTCTGATGCCTGCTCTCTGAAAGCTTCACCAGTCCTCAAATCCTGTTAAACCTTCATTTTTATGTGCATAGCTCTACAGTGCCTGTAACGTAACATCAGCAGAAGATGGTAGCAGCTTTACTGGTCAGATTTTCCCTCCTTTTCTAAGTTCCTTTAGATGCTATTTTGAATAGATTCAGTTTTTAGACTTTCTTTCACACGGGCTTTCTGCACCAATCTTTCTCGAAGCCCTGCTTTGTCTGACACTGCTCTGGGGCTAGACTTTAGAGGTAAGATTCGACGTGGCTCTTGCCTGCATGAGTGCCTGGTCTAAGAAAGAGATGCAAACTGTCAGATACTTGTGGAAACTGGCAGGGAGCTGAGAGAAGAAAACGAAGGCACTGCCCGTTTTTTATAGTCAGCATTTTATCACTGTAACAAAATACCTGAGATGATCAACTTAAAAAGTGAAATGGCTTATTTTAGCTCATGGTTTTGGAGGTTGAGTCCATGGTTGGCCCTGTTGTTTTGGGCTGTGGGGAGGTAGACATCATGGCAGGAGTGTGCAGTGGAGCAAAATTGCTCATCTCATCATGAACTAGGGAGCAAAGGAGGGACTGCAGGATATGCAAAGGCTAGAATTTTTACTCTTGGACTTTTACCAGAAGTTTGCTGACTCTTGGCACAAATGCCTGTAGAAGGGCTAGGAAGGAGGGATGCAAGGATAAAAGAGGCTGTGCTCTAGGGTGACTGTGTGGGGCGCTCGGGAAGGGGCTTAGGTTGGGGTGTTACCTGGAAGGATAGAGTGTGCTTTACAGACAGCATGTTCAAAGGTCCTGTGGTTGGGGGATGTGGTGATCCCAGGGGCTGAAAAGCCAGCTTGTGTGGCAGGAGTTGGGATGGAGGAGAAGGTGATAGTGGTTCCAGGGATGGAGACTCTTAGGTTAGGATGGGTTTGGTGGGTGCTCTGCCTGAATGTGCACTGACTCTTGTTGCTTTTTTCTTTCAGGTAAAACCTGTTTTTCCAGCATGTTGGTGTCCTGTGCAATGAAGGATCTGGGAGCCGCCTCTCCTCCGAAGCATGGAAACCAAAACAAACACTATTTATGACACTCCGGCTCCATTGTGTTTGTGTCCAGTGTCTGCTCGGAATGTCACTGTCAAGCTTGTTTCCAAATTGCCACCCTAGAGTCACCTCTGCGCCCTTTGGACGCCCTTTGCAAATGTCAGCCCTTCCTCTCCCTCCTTTGAGAGGTTTTTTGCCTTACTAAGCATATAAGGGTAGAAACATTTTTTTTTTTTTTTTTTTTTTTTTGGTGCCGGGGATTGAACTCAGGGCCTTGCACTTGCTAGGCGAGCACACTAACCACTGAGCTAAATCCCCAGCCCCCAACATGTTGATTTTTAAAGAAATTTTTAAAGCAACTGCTGACAATAGTAAAACTATGATTAGGAGGATTAAGAATCTAAAAAGAGTCTGTGGTCCTCAGCTGTACATGGAGAATCCCCAGCCCTCCTGGATCCACAAGAGTGTGTCACACCCTCTGGTCATCTTTTTGCCTCTGCCAGGTCCCGGCTGTGTGAGATTTCACAGTGGCAGTACGACTCCACTGGAAGCCTACACGTTATGGCTTCTTTCTCTTTTTTCCTTCTTTAAAGGGTTCAGCAGAAATAGGCATGGCTAGTTCACAAAGAATTTCAAATTTCAAATATCAGGGAGAAAAAGTGTGTGTGTGTGTGTGTGCGTGTGTGTGTGTGTGTGTGTCCACAGGGAATAATTCCTTCTCTTAATGGAGTAGACTGCACTAGGCAGCTTGGGTTAGCAACATTTTTGTGTTTTTTTTGTTTTTTTTTTTAGTATTTCTCTGCCTTGTCACAGTTCTATGATGTTTATCTTAAAAATATAATTAAAGAATTAACTGTGGTAATTTAAATGAATGGTGATTTGGCTGGCTGGGAAACAGGGTCAGCTGAGGGACTGTGTTGAAGTCGGTCTGGGCTGAACCAGACAGGGCCCAGGAGCCTGCTCCCAGCAGCAGGGCAGGGTGGCGGCTCAGCTGGGGCCTGGTGAGGTGACAGCATTGCTCACAGACACCCGTCTCTTGAAAGCTGAGCCTCAGGGTGCTTCTCAGGTTGATACAGGCCTCCCATTTAGCTCAGCCCCCATATTTCTGCAACTGATGTGCTTCTGTTCTGGTCAACAGTGTGACCTCTGGGGCCCTGGGATTCTGTTCTTTCTGCAAACCGTTTCTCTCTCCTCCCTCCCTTCTCTCTTTCTGAGACAGGTTCTTGCTGTGAAGCCCAGGCAGGCCTCAAACTCTGGATTTTCCTGCCTCAGCCTCCCGAGTGCTGGGATTCCAGGTGTGCGCCCCATGCCTGGCTTGGTGGTTTTCATTTTTTCTTTTTGACTTCTCTTTTGCTTTCTGGCTTTGTGTGTTTGCATTTATCGTCCTGCACTGTTGTGTTGGATGAGACCTCTACGGTTTCCCGGCATCCCATTTGCAGGCTCTTCTGTTTCCTGATAAGGGGTGTTGGGATGGGAGGAGCTGGAAGTGGCCCCCTGGCTCCCGGGGCCTGCTGGACATGGTGTCATGAGACGCTCTGGCCTCTGCAGAGCTGGGGAGGGCGAGGGAAACCCCATTCCTGAGAGCAGTACTGTGGCAGGCTGGTGTCACAGCCACGTGTGACGCCAGCTGCCCTTGTTCCCGTCCTTTTGTTCCTTTGTTGACTTTCTGTCTCTCCGCTCTGCCCTGTTTGCCACGTCTGGGGCTGCTTTATCTCCCTCCACAGCGTGGCCATGGGGATGACTGAGGAAGCCCAGCCACCTTGCAGTTAGGTGACCTCTCAGCCCTGGAACTGGAGCCGCCGACTCTGGCATGTCCCACAGCAGCTGTGCAATGTGGGGAAAGCTGGATTCTTGTGCCTTATGGACAAGCACCATGACTCTGCCTGCCAAGCACTCGCTCCTGGTCCTGGCAAGAGTGGCCGCTGATGGTGACCTTGCAGATCCTCAGCACTGCAGACACTTGAATAAAGACCCTCAAGAGTGAACCGTGTGTGTACCTGGTTTGGGTGCTTTATGGGATGGGTGCCAGCGAGTGTCCTTCTGGCATTAGGAGTGTGAGCTCTGCTGATTTAGAGAAGGGCTTGGGAGTGATACAGCGCTGGGGGAAACACAGGAGTTTTAATACCTTCCGAGGGAGCCGGCTCTTTGGTTGGGAGATACACAGCCCTCGTTGTGTCTGGGGGCTCTTGGGGTAACCACTCATGTCAGAAGCTGCTGGCTTATCTCTGCCTCTTACCTGGCTTTCGTCCAGGCAAGGTTAACAGGTGAGCAAGAAAAGCCAGAAAGAGATGCTCATTTGCTGCCATTTGAGTCCCTGGTGCACCCCTGCTGCCACCAGGAGGCTGAGGTACGGTCTCCTTGACTCTGCCAGTCCTCAGCCTTCTCTACCCACAGAGCAGCTGGAGTCCTCCGGGATGGCTCCTTCTCCAAGCGAGACTGTGGCACAAGGAGTGCTTGAGGGTGGGCTTCCCGTCATCCTGGATCTCCCCAGGGGCACCTCCTCCCCAGCACCTTCCGCCAGGCTGCTTCCTTCTGGTACCAGGGATGAGCCAGCCTGAGGGGGCACGGGAAGTGCTCCCCAGGTGCCAGGGTCCCCGCTCACCATGGAGCATGGACTGGTTTTGCAGCTTGGCTTTCGGTTGTGAGGGTTCAGTTTGGGTCTATCTGTACCATGCCTTTCCTACACAAAGAAAGCCACGGGAGAGGTCTGAGGAGGGTGTTGTGAGAAAATGATGCTTTGTAAGGACGGGCACACTGTCCTCAGAATGCACATGATGACAACTGAAGTCTAGCTTGTGTCCCGTGGCCTGCCCACTTCCATGAGGTTCTGAGGTTTGGGGACCCTGTTAATGAGATCAGGAGAAACAACCCAGAAAAGCAGGGTCCCGGGGTGGGGTGCACCAGTGCCCCAAACCTGTTGGGTGTGATGAGACTCAAGAGAGTGGCACCTTGGTGTCGTGACCTCCAGGAGGGAAGTGGGGAGGGCAAGCTTGTGTTACAAGCATCAGCAAAGAGGACCATGGCTGAGTATTGTGGTAGAAAAGGGTTTGTGATGATTCCGTGGCCCCTCCCTGGAGCAAGTCCTCCCCAGTCACCTACCTTCCCACTTGCTTCCCATAAACTGCGTGAGAAATTAGCTGCTTCCAGGACTACTTACGTTCTAACCATTGACAGCTTCCTGGGTCTTCGAAGGAGGGAGGGAGAGAGAGAGAGAGAGAGAGAGAGATAGAGAGAGAGAGAGAGACAGAGGGAGGGAGGGAGAGAGAGTGTGTGTGTGTGTGTGTGTGTGTGTGTGTGTGTGTGTGTGTGAAGCAGCTCTGGGAACCTGGAGGTGTCTACTCAGGAGCCACCAGTGAAGAAAAAGGGTCTGCCCTGTGAGGCTTCAGCCTCCTCCTGCTAACAGGTGGGGCCAGCGCCTGCCTCCAGCCTGGTGGTGCCAGACTCTTGGGGCTCATACTTACTGGGGAATTTAAGAACACTCGATGGGGCCTCAGCAAACAACTTTGGGCAAGAAGGCTTATTTTCCATTCTTAGATGTGAGCATTCCAGGTGGTCGCCGTGGGTCATGCCCTGCATTGCTGCCGCGGTCTTTGGTCCACAGAGGACCTGGGTGTGACTCTCCTTGTAACGTGTCTCACCAGTTGCTGCTAGTTCTTGTTAGTTTTAGCAGGGACACTTATTGTTAAGCTCTGTTTTCCAGTGGTGGGTTTTCTGAGAAGCCAAGGTGACGTGGACAGGACTGCAGTGAGCTAGTGTGGATCTGCTGGTAAAACAGGAGACCCTCAGGCGATCTCTGAGCAGGATGGCACAGCCGCCTCAGCAGACTCGGAAACAGCTGCGGAAACTACCCCAACCACGTCTGAACTGCGAGGGAAGAGGCCCTGGAGTGGGTTTCCCAGAGGAGAAGAGGTCAAAAAACAAACAGATGCTATGGATGAGCTTGATGACCTCACTCAGGCGTGCGAAGCAGCCTCTGAGGCTCGTGAGCTGCCTTACCCTGGTGAGGAGGATATGCTGCTGGTAACCAGACAACTCAGAATGGAGCATGAAGTTGCAGGAAGCACAGGACTGACACCGAGAGGCTGTACGAAGTGTGAGAAGAAGATGGAAGATCGCCTACTACTACAGCTTGAACTTGAAAATTACAGTTTAAAAGTTACAGTAGAAAGCAGAGCAAAATCAACCGTATCATGTAAGAGCTCTGTTTCACCTACACATTCTAACTGAGGGGATATGTTGGGCTCAGGCTGGTAATAACAGGTCCCCGTGCCAAATAATCTTACACATAAACACACAAAAGTGAAGAATATCATCTGGAAAAGGTACATTAATACATGGGCACTTATATTCAAGGGGAATAATACCTAATCTTGTGGGCCTACAGTCCAGTGAGGGCCAAAGGAGCTGATATAAATCACTGCTGCACGAAGAAGAAGCCCTAAGCAAGGGCAGTGGAAGAGATGACAAATCTTGTGGCCGTGGATGCCAGGGAAGGGCATTTGGAGGCTGCACGGGCCAGCTGGCATCCAGGCCAGACCAGAAGTGCGCGTGGATGCCAGTGTGTGCGAGGTGGGGGCTTCAAGCCTGGAGAGAACAGCACGGAGTCGAGGCCCTGAACTGTAGCTGATGGGTTCGTGTTGGGTTAAAGGGATGGATTCTAAGAAGAGACTGTATAAGGGAGAGGAAGGAAAACCCTCATTCGATGAGAGGGCAGAACACCTTTCCCAGTGCCAACACTCTGTATGCTGTTTGTGGCTGTCAAGAGCTGAGGGCACCTTGGAGGGTTCAGGGCCCTCACCCGTGTCCCAGCTGTCACACAGAGACAGCATCCACCCTTCCTCACGCTGACTCATTCCTGAAGGGCATTAACAACATTCAGCAAATCATCTCACTAATATGGCCTCCTCAGAGAGGCAAATGAATGCCACACAAACTAGAAGCCCAGGCCAAATAAAGCCACCATCAGCTGAACAACCCTTGGTAGTATCACTGCACTAACCTGGCATGTTTTTTTTTTTTTTTTTTTTTGTGGTGCCGGGGATCGAACCTGGCATGTTTTAATGCTTTTCTGACCAAGTTACAAAATAGTCACACTCTGCACTGCTCTGGAAGCCTTACAAACGTTGCATTAGATTCCTCTTTTTGCCGCACTTTAAAGTCTTGAAACAGCTAATGTATGTAGTTACCACAAAAGGCCTACAAACAAACCCCTTATCCCCTGCTTCTCACACTGCTGTAATTTTTTCTCCTTTAGAGTATAACAATCTAACAAACGGAAAGAAAGATGAAGTCAGAAAAATTAGAAGAAAAAGTCTGTATCATCACACTCAGGGCCGAAACTGTGCTGTAAGACAAAAAGATTTAAATTGGTATACCAAAGGTATAGGTATTTTGTAATGCATTCAATAAATTAACAGCTCAAAACAATAGGGAGTAAATCATGGGTGGGAACATAAAATTTCTATCATTTCATTCTCCAGCAGGAGTTCTCCCAAATGCCCCATCCACGAGGACGGATGTTTGGCAAAGCTGTCTGCATGAGGCTACCTCACAGGCCAGTGCTCTCTCAGGTGGCCTTCAGAGGTGCAGGAGCGCTGGCAGAGGCCTGCTCGAGGTAGGCCAAGGAGCCCTGGATTCCTCTGGACTTTTTGTGCCGCATGTTGATGTCCTCCAGCACCTATGGCCAATGCCTCAGCTTTGTCAAATGCTTCTGGACCAGCACGTCTTTCCACTGCAATTCGTTTCTTTCTTTTTTTCTTTTTTTTGTGGTGTCAGGGATTGAACTCAGGGCCTTGGGCTTGCTAGGCAAGCACTCTGACCACTAAGCTAAATCCCCGGCCTGCAATTCGTTTCTTAGTTCTGATAACTTGTTCTGGTTTCTGGACAGACAACTGCAATTTTTTTTTTTTTGTAGGAAAAAACATTCTGTCCTGTAAATCCGGAAATTTCTGGATACATTGATTGATATCAGAATTTCCTCCTGATCGATGACATTGACATAATCCTGACTCACAAGAAAAGCAAAGAGAGCCTCAAACTATGACTCCAACTTATGCACCAAAGTCCTGTTAACGGGTAGGTTCCGATATTCCTGGGTTCTTCCCCTCCTTGAGCAAGGAATTGAAAGAGGGGGGCAAAAAGTAGTTCTAAAATTTTATTTTTTTAATTAAAATTTTTTTTAACCAAGAACGTGTATTGGTACATTGTTATTTTGTACCTGTACATGATGTATCTTGGTTTTTTCCCCCTTTTCCCCACCCCTCCCTTCTGCTCCCCGCTTCCCTATTTACAGCAGGTTTATTTATATTTTCCCATTTTCTAAAGTTTCATTTAAAATTATAGAGAAAAGAAGAAAAGAAAAGTTGAGCATAACGATAGAAACAGTAAAATAGGTACCTGGCCTAAAAGGTGCAGTAGTGGTTACCACAAGAAAGGCAGGATCGGGTGTTGCTGGCTATGCAGTCCACGTGAGAGGAGTGGCGCTTGAAATTGGCGCGCAGGCTGACGTCAGGTCCAGGCCACACCTCCAGGTCAGGCTCCCTTGCCAGCCAGCCTTGGCCACGCCCTGTTCCTACCCCAGTCCTGCCCGAACTTCTTGGAGCCCCAGGGACTGCTAGAAAAAGCCAGGCCTGGCCCGGAAGTGCTTGTGGAAGCGGGGCCTGGCCAGGAGATCCCAGGAGGGGAGAACTTGCTGCATAGTCACCCACACGTGTGGAGTGGCAGGAGAGGCCCACTTGGGACTGTGATTTTGAGACCCTAAGAAGCTCGCACTTGGCATGCCGTCAGAAGTCTGAGCTCTGGGCCACCGTCCCTCAGGCCAAGAGGCGCCCAACAGGATGGGGCAGGAGTCTGAGGAGAACAGAGCCTGCACCCCAGAGCCTTCACATCTCCTCTGGGACCCCGGTGTGCTCCGTTCGGGTGCCCTGAGTTGGAGTCAGGGCCTGTACCAGGTGCGTCCCTTCGCGTGCCCCGTGCGGAGGCCGAGAGTGGCCAGGTTTTACGGGGAAGTGGGCAGGGCCAGGCTGGGCTGTCTACGCTTGTGGGGAACCCGGGTGATGCGGAGCAGACAGGATGGCGACACGAGGGAGAGGGAACCCTCTGCTGACGTCCCCACCAAGGGGGCCCTGACTTGGCCGGAGCACTGGGGAAAACTGCCCCGCGTTCTGCTCTCATCCTGGTGCCTGACACACGATGCTGGGCCGTTCACCAAGCTGGGGTCTGGTTCTGGCGAGACTGCTCACCTCTCCTCTTTTCTTTTCTCCGTGACGTGACCATGAGCTGAGGTTGCCTTGCTCCATAATCGCCCGCAGGTTTTCTTTGCAATGATTGTTTTCCCACACTGAAAGATTCAGAGACCATTACTGGGGCAGCCAGCTTGACATTCATCCTGTTATCTGGTCTTCTTGTCCCTCTCCCCATTCCCTCCAGGCTTGCTAAGCGCGTGTGTACTTTTCTCTCCTTACTTTGACTGGAATCACTACCCGTGGAAAATAATTACTGGAAATGTTGTGGAATAGAAAGTGAAGAACAGGCTGGTTATTATAAGCACCACATAAAGTAGCTAATGAAATGGAATAATCTCCTTTCCATGCGGAAGCTATGCCAGGGGCACCGGGTGCTGCCTGGTAGACCAGCTCCCTCTGCCTCCTGGTCACCCTGTATAGACACAAGAGTCTGCCTTGTGCTTCTCACAAGGCGAGGAGGAGGGGACACAGTGGGTTCTCGGTGGCTGAGATTTCCTTTTTCACACACTCAGCAGGTGTTTGGGGAGCTGCAGGGACAATATGGGGCCCGCTGGGCTGCCTTGGTGAATGGCTTTGAAACCTGCTGGAGTAGGAGGGTGGGGAGGTCTGTACTGTGTCTGGTTCACTGATGCACCTGCGTCCTGGCACCTGGAAGCATGAGCTCCTGCTATTTATTGAGCTCTTACTGTGTTCCAGGCATCAAGATAAGAAGTTTACAAGAGTTGCTTTAAAGAACCCCTTTTGTGTAGTACGCTGAGCGTGGACGCAGGAGCCAGACTTCTGAGCAGGAATCCAGTGCCTGACACTCGCCAGGTGTGTGACCTCAGTTGCACCTCTGGATTCCTGCAATCCACTCTCCTCTGTAACAGAGGAATTAAATAGCTCCTGTCTCATCCGGGTATTGTGAATCAGATGCGTTAATGTCTTTAAGTGCTTTTGACACCACCAGGCACACTGCTAATGTGTTAACGTGCACAGCAACACTGTAAAATAGCTTCCGTATTACCAGTTCTACTTTGAAGTGAGGAAACCAGGCTTTGGTAAGGAACTTCCCCAGATCCCTTGCTAGTAGTGGACTGCCTGCTGCTGACGGCGTGGTGCTGTGCACGGTGCTGTGTCACTGCTGAGTGCTGGGACTTGGTCTGAGGTCTGGGGCTAGGTGTGCAGAGGGGCGATTCCAACCAGGGTCGTCGAACTCTTCCAGATGAGCAGAGAGAGAGTGTTGGAAGAGAAGGGTTCTCTGAGGCCCTTCTTTCCCTGGGACAAGATGTTGGGGTGAGGGGTGCTTGTGGGAGGGTGGGATCTATGGGAAAAGGGGAGGTGGAGGAAGAGAGGAGGCTGCGGAGCGCCTTTTGCTTACCTGGGTAACCCAGACCCTCCTCTTGGAAGATAGTACCCATTTCTTAAAGGAGAGTGGGCTCAGCCCTAGGGGAGCAAAGGTGGGTTGGAAGGAATGCTGTGTCCAGGTGGGGTGTTTCTCCTTTTCTGGCCTTCTATGGGTATGTTTGAGGGGCCACTCCTGGTCGTCCTGCCTTCTTCCCCGAGCAGAGCAGCTGTTCCTCAGATGTTAAAAACGGGACTTGAAGTCAGGAGAAGACCTTGCAGAATGATTTAAATAGCCGAACCTTATAAAATGTATTTATTATAAAAGTGACCTTTTCCTTCGTGAAATTCTGGAAGGCAGATATGTATAAAGGAAAGAAATTATCCAGATAACAATAGTGCTTCATGGTATTTTGGCGTTTCTGAGCATTTCTCTCCCTCTCTCCCACTCCTCCTTCCCCCACTCATCATCTACCAACATACGTTTGATGCCCACTCATGCCAGGTGCTACAATAATGGGAAAGCTCAAGAAGCTGATTCTGGGGAGCACCCGGACCCGCCAGGGACAACAGAGAATAAAGTGCTATGACAAGGACACAGGGCTGCAGTGCCTGATCAGGGAGGGACCAGCTCTGCCCGGACAATGAGTGGCCTCTGGACTTCTACGTGTGCGCCTTGGCATCTTTTTCCTCTACAGAACTGGGTCACAGGACCTGATTTTTTCACTTAGTGTTACAAGCATTTCCCGGAATCCAGAAAATATCCTACTTTGTAGGATGGCGCTACTCAGTGATTCAGGTCTAACGTATGTTAGTGAATGCTGTGGATGGGAAGGGTGTCCCAGAGAGCTGAAATACTGAGTAGGCTCCTTTTCTCCCCTCCATCTTCCCCTTTATTCCTTCCCGGTGTTTCAGTTGAAACTTGGGGAAGGATGAGGCCTGTCTGCGGGCTGAGCCCACCACACTGCAGTCCATCACGATCTCCACGCAGCCAGGTGCGTCTGCTCCGTGCCAGGCCGCAGTTAGGGTGGGACCGTGGGCAGCCCGACGCTGCTCTGCGCTCCCCTGGCAGAGAGCAGTTCAGCCGCTGTCCTCCCTGGGCGAAGCCCACAAAAGGCAGTGTCTGTGCACGTAATGCCGTCAGGTGTGGGCTCCATGGGCAGAGAGTTGAGGTTCCTTTCTCCTAGCAACCTATGAGCCTGCTGCCTGGGGACTTTTCCCTACCCACTGCCACCTCCAGAGGCCCCGATGTGCCTGCGCCTGAATCCTGTCTCCAAAGGGGCCATACACTGCAATCATCCCACTGCCATGGCCGTTGAGCAGCATTCCTCATAGTTTTTCTTCTTTTCTCTAAGCTACCGTGAAGTTTTCCTCGGGACTAGTCCTGGAGCCTTCGAGGTCTGACCTGTAGTTTCTGCCTGAGGGTGGCTTTCTCCTAGCGTGTAGGCTGGAGGACCTGCCACGCAGGTCCTGCACTTCTGTGTCCAAAGACTAGAGGAAGCTCCAGCTCAGAGTTTATGTGACTTCCAGCTATTTCTACCACTGGAGGGACAATCTTCAAGCCTGGGACACGGGTCCCCAGGCCCCTCAGCAACATGGCACCTCCCTCCGGTGCCCCCTTCTACCTTGTGCCGCATGGTTTCCCTGCCGATTCAGAGAGGGATGTCTTGGGAGTTGGGTGAGCACCACACCCTGGCCAGACAGGGAGGTCGTGGCCACTGTGTGAAGGCAGAGAATGGCTTCCGATGCACCTGTGGGTGTTGGATGCCTTGAATTCACAACACTGTACTTTTACGTAGAAGCGCTACCCCCTGGGTGACCCAGGTCCTAGGAGTCGGAAAGCCTTCAACTTCAGCCTGGGAGTGCTGGGTGGTGACTCCCCTGGCTGGCCAGGCCAACCGCAGCTTCAGCTTCAGGGCCCCAGCTGCATGTTTCTCTGTGTGGAGACCCTGCCAGGGCACCCTGGAGCTGGGGATGGAGGCTGTGGTGCTGGGTGTCCCATGAACAGGTGCTGGTGTGAGAGGCTTTGGGGTGCCCCAGTGGGAAGTGCCAGGCCCAGGAGGCCCCTTTAGGAACTACTCGGAAGCTCAGCAAGGCCACCACCACTCAGCACTCACAGGACAGGCACAAACAAGAGAGCCGCATATGCACCCAGCGCTGCCCCTGCTGGCACGGGACTTGAGATTCGGTATTTCCGACCAACTCCGGGAGATACCTGTGCTCTGGCTCACCCGGGGCCCTGTTTTGAGGAGTGAGATTTCCAGCTTGCCTGTTCTCTAAGACCCTGTTTCAGTACCACTCCATGGCTCTCTGAGCTCTGTCCCTGTGGAGCTCGCTCTGCTGTGCCCTGACACGCACGCCAGGATGCTTCCTGTGACACAGTCAAGATACCCAGATGCAGATATCCTGAATGCAGTTCAGGTGAGACTCAAATGCCGTCCCAGATGCCTAAGGCCAGGAAGCCTAGATGGGGATGTTGCCAGCCCTGGAGGGGAGCTGGAACTTGGGTGCGGTGACAGACTCAAGTTTGGAGGAACAGGATTTCCAGAGAGGTTGGTGCCAGAAGATGGCCTTTATGTCTGAGGAAGGATTGGCTGGGCTGGTAGGAAGGTAGGTATCTGGCAGATGTTTTACCGGGTATTCCTGGTGAGCAGAAGAGACATAAAGAAAAAAAAATTAGAGTTTCTTTTCCTTCTCAGCAGCCTACAGGTGGGAAAAAAAATTCTGATTCAGAAGCAGAGGATGTAGTCCTTGAGGAAGACTGAGTGCCCCCTGCAGGGCCCACCTGGAGCTGCAGGGAGATCGGTTGAGAGGAAATCTTGCCTTCGTGCCCTGCCAGCTATGTGTGCTCTGGGCAGGTGCCAGGGAAAACAGGCCACACCTGGAATGCTCTGGCATCCCAGATCCTGGGGTGGAGTGGGGGAGCTGGAAAGGAAAAGGATGTGACAAGGCTCTGGGCTTTGTTGTGTGAGGTGAAAATTCAGTTCGGCTGAGAGAAAGATGATCATGGAGAAAATGAATACAGCAAAGCATTTGGAAGCTTGCCAAGCTGGGACAGAGATTGGTCTGAGGAAGAAACAGATGCAGAGGACAGAAAGAGAAAGGTGGTCTGAAATCTTCAACTGCACTATGTAACAAACAACAGTTTTGAACTTTGCGAGTTGAAGTGAAGAGTCCGAGGCCATCATTGGAAGACGGCAGACATGCGACTGGGAGATTTTAGTTGTATGGACAATACCACTCTTGTCTGCAGGATGCTTCAGATGCCTAAGGGCTGCTCTTGTAGTGGGCGTCAGAGGGACAAAGTGTAAGGGAAGGGTAGCTGGGCAGCCGGGTGGCCGTGTGGATTCTTAGCAGGGTTGGGGGATGTAGCCAAGGAGTCCTGGAAAGGGCATGCAAAGATGAGCGGCAGGAGGGAGCAGCGAGGCACAGGCCCCTCATACCTGCGCCAAGCCAGATGTGTGAATGTGTCCATTGGGCATTCAGGGTCCCACGTTTCTCCGTCCAGCAAGACACAGGTACCTCTTTAGCTCAAAGCAAGATGGTGCGAAGCCTCTGTACACTTGAGAAGACAGAGGGAGAGAGAGGAAGAGTACGAAGGTCAGCGAAATCCTCCGACCTCTCCCTCCTCACATGCGACCATCTGGCATGTTTCCTGTCCCAGCTGACATACCTCAAGCCCTCCCTGCTCCTTTCTGGGATCCCTAGATCCACGCTTCTCACAGGCACCCGTGCCACACATGTCATCTTTGCCTCAGTGCCTGTCTGTGCGCTACACCCCCAACCACCTGCCACTTCTGCAGCCATCGTGAACCTCAGTCCTCCCTTCTTCTCACACAGGTCCTCCACCCACCAGTCTGAACTCCTGCAGTTTCCCAACTTGTCTCTCAACCTTTGCAGCTCCACATGTTGGCGTCACTCTCGGGGGTCTTTCTCAAGCACGCCTTGACCCAGGCCCTCCTCTCATCAGTAAACCTTCAGTGGTTCCCTGTTGCCAACAGGTTAAAAATCCAAACTCTAACTTACTTATGAGGCTCTGCCTGCTTTGTCCTCTGCCGAAGTTGCCTGCACAACCCTTTCATTTCTGGCCAGCTAATGCCCTCGGCGATTCCTGAACGTCCTGCACGTTTTCCTTCTCCCACCTGGACGTTTTGGGTCAACATTAAGTTCAAGTTATACTTGTAAGTGGCAGTGTTGCCCACTGGGTGCCAGACTCCCTGGAGATTTAAGATCTAGGGGCATCAGATGCAATTTGGCGGAGGCAAAGCATCAGATGCTTTCCTTGGAGGCCCAAGGCCTTGGGACGGTGGGGCCACGCAGGTCTCCTGGTTGCTGCCATCGGTACATCTGCCCGGTTTGCTGTTGGTTGAGTGTAAGATGCTAGCAAAACTCAGTCACATGAAATATTTGAAAGGAGCATTTTGACTTTATGAAAGAGCCAGGGGAGTTGTTCTGGGGAAGATCAGCCTTCTGACGCACGCACGCACGCACGCACGCACACAGAGGCACACCTTAGGTATTCTTGCTTTTATGTATTCTTCTCGCCCTCTGCCATTGGAATGTCTCCTTTGACCTAGGTCTGTGTCCAGCCTGCTGTTCATGGCCACTCTGCTCTTTTTGCTTGTCCTCCTTTTGCCTCATCAGTTATGCCTCCCCCTCCCCATCCAAATGGCCCTGCTTATTGCATGTTTCTCCTTCCTTCAGAACTTGGACACGGTCCACATCAGGCTCTGGGGACCTCACCTTTTGTCGTAACACCATCCCTGTCCCGAGCAAATAACATTCTTTCTCTAAGAAGGTTCTGGCTGTTCAGACATCCTCCACCCAAACAGCGCCCCCCTCACTTGTTTTCAAATCTGCAGGGTCACCATTTCACTCTCCAGGCCAGCTTCGGAGTGGGCGTGGCCGGGAGCTTTCATTCTCTTTGTGCTGAGCCGAGTCTTGCCCTGGTGTGGTGGGCCGGTCTCTACTTTTGATAGTGACAGTGATAGTAGTCTGAGCACCCGCTGCTAGGTGACTTTGGGTGTGTCTTTAGAGTGGAGAATGGAGTCAGTCAGCACTTGACTGTAAGAGTACCGCGAGGGCACCAGATATCCCAGCAAACTTGTCCAGAAGAGGAAAGCGAAGCAGGATAAGGAGAGGGGCTCCTGTATTCCTGAGGGAAAGGGAAGGTTTCCAGTGTGGCAGGAAGAGCAGGTGGAGCCCCAGAGCTGCCTGGGCTTCCAAAGTGAGGCTCTGATTTCATTCATTCCCTGCAAAGTAGACTCTGAGTCCCGTTCTGTGCCGGGGACTGTTCTAGTAACAGAGAATGCCTCAGGGGACAAAACAAGCTTGGCTTCTGGCGCCATGCGGTTTGTACCAAGCACAAGGCCAGAGTTAAGCACCTACCGTCCTGTGGGGCCCTGAGTGCTCTCAGGGCTGATCTGGCGGTTGCCTCCTGCCTAGTAGACCTCAGTGCCTGTGAGCGTCAGCCTGGAGGCCAGCTAGAGGGGACAGAGAGGATGCCCACAAGACTCGGGACCAGAGTGAGGTGCAGTGGAAAAGGTCAGAGAGGGGGCATGTTCTGAGTGTCATGGGGAAAATTTCCTTATGAAGAGCCTGGACATGGTTTCCCGGTGTCGGATACCTTCTTTGGGCCCAGCTTAGCTGATTGCTAAGACAGCTGTATAACTTCTTGAAAAACAAAAACAAAACAAAAACTATGAGCGAATAGAACAACGGGTTTTAATGGCGCTAGTTTGGGCCGTTTGTGTATTTTACATTCCAGGCAGCCGCCTCCGGCCTGGATACCAGTGATGTCAGAGAACCTGCGGCTAGTTTCCCAGGTTCCTCCCAGAAGAGGAGGTAGTGAGGGCTCACTGAGGTCTGCAGGGATCAGGTTTGCTTCTGCACCACATGTTAGCAGGCGACTTACAGAGGTCTTTTGGTATAGGTTCATGTGCATGATGGCAACCCGTCAAGAGTTCCTTTGTAGGTATAATTTAAAGACTAGGACAGTGCTATCTTCTCCCAGAGAAGACATTTCTCTGCTTTTTTTTTTTTTTTTTCTTCTTTTTTTTGTGGTGCCGGGGATCGAACTCAGGGCCTTGTGCTTGCAAGGCAGGCACTCTAACCACTGAGCTAAATCCCCAGCCCCCATTTCTCTGCTTTTGACAGGTAACTGCAGACTAGGCTGCCGGACTGGGGCTACCCTAATCTAAGTTCACAACCCGAGGCTCTCTGGATAGCCCCAAGACAAGTCCCTGGAGGGTTGGTTTCGTTCTGGTTCACCCTTATTCTGAGAATGTAGCCCTTTGAGGTGAGTGGGTGCTGGGTCTCCCCGTACATTGGGAGAGCAGCCTTGTTTTGATGTCAGTTCTCTGGAGCCGTCAGTGTCCTCACCCGTTTCCGGCTCTGGACTCTCTCTGGTATGACTGTTTCTGCCCAGCAGTTCTTCACAGTGCTGTTCTCTCTTTGATGCTTTTAGGAACAGCATTGTTTTTCTAATGTCCGCCCTTCTATCGTAACTGGTCCCAGCAGGTTTTAGTGGCCTGGTGGGCCAGTCCTGGAAGCAGAAATCGTAGCAATGATTCTGCTACGATTCTGCTACGAAACCTGCCTTTTCTCGGTGTGGGGCTCCTCACCAGCTTCCGAGAGGTGCAGGCTGGAAACTCGAGCTGTGGAGCGTGGGGCGAGGTGGACGGGCAGCTTGCTGAGCCCTGGCTGGAGAGCAGAAACATCTAATGCAGCAGACCAGAGCTGGTGACTCTGCATTTCTCCAAGGTGTGTTGGGAAGGCCCAGAGAGAGGAAGAGTCACGAGTGCCTAAGGGGCTGTGGATTCTAGCAGATCCGAGAGGAGTCATCCACTTTCAGGTGCGGATGCCTGCAGACCAGGCCGGTGGCCCTTGGGATGGAGGTCATTCTCTTTTTTTCTAATAATTTCTTTGGTCTGGGACTTTCATCACTTTCGGGTGCCAAGGAGAATCAGGCTTCTTTTTTTTTTTTTTGAGAATCAGGCTTCTGAGGCTGCGAAGGCTGAATGGAGGCCTTATGCTTCCTGATTCTTCTCTGGTCCCTGAGAAGAAGCAGACCCCTTGGGAAGGAGCCCGCTGACCTTCTGGGGAACTTCCCGGGGCAGCTCCACTAGCACAGACCCTTTTCAACTTCATAATCTCTCAGGTCAACATGCAGTTTTCAAGAAACTCATCTAATCATTTATTCATTCGTTCATTTCACAAATACTTACTGAGGACCTGCTATGTGCTCAGCTGGGTACGGGTCATCAGGGACACGCCAACCTACAGAATGATGCCCTCAAAAGAGCCCTGCCCATGCAGATGTTATATTCTCAGGCCGGTTTTGCTGCAGGAGGATGTCTTTAGGAATCTTTCATACCCCTAAGTCATCGGAGTAGGATTTCATTCTCCTTGTGCTACGGGCCTCCAGCCTCACCCTGAGTTTACTTGTTATTGTACAAGAATGGTTTTCTCCAGGACTCAGCATTGACCAGCAGCCCAGGACGCATGGAGTTTCTTTAGCTTCTATCATTAGCATCATGGGGGTGGGCAGATCTCTTTGCCAAGTTTGCACCTGCAGGATTGCCAGGTCGCACAGCAATTCAGAGCTTGTTGTCAGGTGCCACAAGGCTTTCTCCAAGGGAGGAACATGGTGCAGGGGCTGACGAGTGGGCTGCCAGACAATAGGGGCAGCCTGGCTTTTTGCCCAGGCAGCATAGATGTCAGCTAAGAAAGCTGAAGTTCATTTAACTGGAATGTTAGGACCCGAGACCAGTTAGGGACTTTGCCGGGGCTTGGACCTCTAATTTCACAAGAGTAGAGACTGACAAAAGACTTGATCCAGTTGCAAAGTCTTTTGGATGCATTCATTTGCATTTTCTTTCCATTACATGGATTAAGAAATAGGATGTATATCATGTTTACATGATTGCAGTTTAGCACATCTCACTATATCTAAGTTGCTGAGCTCCATTAAAGATGTGTGTGTTGCCAGTAAGCCTGCTGTGCCAGATGGCGGTGGCCCCCTGGATGGGTCCCTCTTGCCTGTCCTGGGAAGGGGGGGTCTCTGGTCTCCTGCAGGTCCCGAGTCCACCTTATCACCAGTGCTCAGTGCCACAGATTAACACAAGACCTGAGCACAGCCTTGTAGCGCTGCCAGTGTCTAGAAGGGGCTTCTGTCCCCTGGCTTCTTTAGTGTCCCCTCCCTCTGCTGGCATTCCCGCTGGCCTTGTTGAGAACTAACTGTGTTCACCAGCTGATCCAGTCATACCGAGCATTGCTTGGGCTCCGCTGTTGACTCTGTCTTCTGCTTTGACAAAGGGGTCATGCTGAGCCACAGACAGTTTTCAGAAATGTCCCTAATACCCAGCCCCTCCTTCCACACCTTCACTACTTCCTCTTTGTTCACTTCCCCCTTCCATTTTAGAGGCATCTCACTGCTCTGTTAGGTAGAACAGTATAGCCCAACGTGCGTCCTCTGTCTGACCTTGTGGTCCAAACACCAGATGGTGCTTAGCAAGGTCAAGCACCTTGCATTTACCAAGTCAGCCCTCCCAAGAAGATGATGCCGAGCACTTTGAAGGCGAAGAGGACCATCCTAGGCCTCAGATAGCTTCCCAAGGATGTGCCACACCTGTGCCTTACTCTTGCCGAACCTGACTGCGCCTGCAGCTCTCTACTGGCCTGGATGCACTGCCCTGTCCCCCTCAGAAGGCAGACAGCTTCTAGGGTGCAGGAAGGGGCCACCTTGACTCTAGTGATGCTTGTGTGCCCACAGTTAGGGGCAGACAGGTGGGGCAAGACCTGCCATTGTGAATAAAGCCATTCACCCTCCCACCCCACCCCCAGCCATGAGCATATTTGGGGATATGTTAATGGGAGTGGAGAAGATCCTATGGTGGACAGCGTGCCAATACACACTTCACATGTGTGTTAAAACAAGAGCCCGGGAAACAATTCTGAAGGGGTCTCCAGGACATCTTTCCCCAGCCTAGGTATCACCTTAGCAGTTCTGTCATCCTGAATGGTGCTGCCTGACAACATTCGTTTTCTTCCTGAGACTCTATTCTCCTCTGTAACGGGACTTCTGAGAGTGAAGGAAAAAGCATCGCCCCGCCTCTCAGAACCCCTTGGTTTCTCTCTTGTACACCACAGCAGCACACATCAGTCTTCTCCAAGAGCTTGGCAGGAAGCAACCTGTTTGCTCACTGATTGCTTTTGGGGGCCCAATGAAGAGCAGCACTGTTTCTAGGAGATCAGTCATAGTGTACCGCTGGCTCTCTGGTAACCACAAGGTCAAGACCAGCGTGAGGCTGGGAATCCTGAAGCCCTGATCTGGGCCCAGCAGAATTTTGTTAACACCTTCAGTCAGAAGTAAGGCATGTTAGGAGCCGAGAGGGCGCTGAGCCAAACTCTGGCTGATGAAAATGAATGGGCATGAGGGGGTAGTGTCCCTCAATAAACCATCGTTATTTCCCTCACTACTCTGTGGTACATCCATGTGGTAGAGTCTAAAATGTTCCCCACCATTTTCATGCACTCTGAGATGAGGCTTTTGACAGGTAGTTGGATCATGGGGACACTGTGCTCATCATTGGATTAGGCCATTGGTGAGTTCACTGAAAAGAGGGTAGAAGCTGGTCAGCCATCCACCTGGGGATGTTGGAATCAGAGGATAAACTTGAGTGGCAGTAGAGAGACTTGCGTACATTGGATTTGGAAGAGATCTTAGGCAGCTCCTCGCATCCAGCTGCCAACCTGGTACAAGCACTAGTCTTCCTGCCTGATGTGCTCTGGGCCCTATTGCATCCCTAAACTAATCTGGGCAGGAGGAATCCGAAGAATCAGGGTATGGGAAGAAAATAGGAAAGATCTCTTCTTTCAGGAACATTCTTCACCATTTCACAAGAACAAAAACATAGAGGAGGAAGAAGATAAATGCAGAGTTGCTACCTGCTTGAGGAAGCCTGTCCTTTGGGACCCTGGGACGGGGTTGGGACTGTGCCATCCCTGCGCTTCTGCCATCCTCAGAGTCACAGAGCTGCCGTGATGCCTCCGATGATGTCACAGGATCCCTGGACACCACAGCCACTGCTCGGATCACACTGCTGCTGGCCGTGATTGCAGTCCTAGGAGACTATTTTTAATCCTTTTGGAGGAAAGTGAACATCAACCACATGTGGCTTTAGAGGGCGTCTCTGAGTCCTAATTGCCTGCCTCAAATAGTCTTTTGCTTTAGTTTGGCCAAGCCAGCCTCCACATATCCCTCTTTCCCTCCCTGTAACTTTCTCACACAAACCCTCCTGTCCTGACCTCATGGCCTCTTCCATTCTTCTTGGATTTAAAAACTTGCATTTCCCCGAGCACTGTCCTTGTGCTCCCATTCCGCCTGCCTGTGCTGATCAGCTCAGTCATCTTGTCCCCTAGACCTCCTGTCTTGGCCACTCATGGATGCTTATCCTGTGCTTGGATTATTGCATCTGTTTTTCCACTATGAACCATATCTTCCTGGCGACATTGTGTGCTCCTTGCACATTTGGAATTTATCTTGCTGTGTGCATGGTGCAGTGAGTATGTTTGTGGATGATAGTGATACTGTGAGAACTTGGGACTTTGCTCTGATAGGCAGCAGAGACGTAGATGAGTGTGACCTTGATAAATCCCTCTCCCGGGCCCGACCCTGGTGGAACAGAAGAGACTTGGCAAGATGAGAGAGCGACAGCAGAAAGGGCTACCAGCTTCTCAGCAGCAGTGAACCCGGCGTGGCTGGGTCCGATCCTGCGTTCAGTGCCCTGGAGCTTTGGGGTGGCTGGCGATGCCCCAGCACTGGCAACCTGAGGCTGATGCTGTGGGCAGCACTCAGATCAGTGGATAGGATAGCGGCTTTGGGGGGAGGCCCGGCATATGAGGGGTTGTGGGCCACTTTTGCTTTTCCTGAGAGAGCCAGGAGTGAGCTGGGGAGGAGCAATTATCCATTTCTGGTGTCTAAAGTGAAAAGGTGTCAGAGGAGCTCTGTCCCACCCTCTGCAAGCTGAAATTGAAAGGACTCTCAGCTGTCCCTAAACGCCAGTCATTCAGGACGTGGGTGATGAGCATGTCTGTTCTTGAGACTTGGGGTTGCCAGGAGCTGCTCAGGATTCCTCGAGCATTGTCCTGTAGTGTAAAAAGGTAAAAGTATTTCTTCAGCAGTGGAGAAAGCATGAGAAAGGCTAGAGAATATAGTTTTCCTGGGCCAGTTTTGCTGGGCGTGGGATAAGAAACCTGTGTGCCTTCCTTATAGCAGGAACCTGAGAATTTCCCTCCTTCCTGACATTTTTCCTACTGGGATCACTGGCTGCCCCCAGCTAGTGGTCATGAGGTTTTTTGCCTCAACCTGAAAAGTGACAGGAAGCATGCAGAGGGGAGCGCCGGAGAGACATGAGTGACCTTCTGGAGAGACATCCATAGGACAGGTTCTGCTTTTCCATGTTTGGCCCCTATTCCCTGGCTGCTTTGCCCGAGTCCCAGATGTCCACTGTCATGCACCAAGGAGAGGAAACAGGGCAGGGAGGGGAGTCTGTCCCAGCTTACACTGACAGGCATCGTTTCTTCCTGACACCCAAGAAGAGGCTGCCAGGGTGCCTGGGATCCCAAGGGATATCATGTGCTTCTTTGATAATGGCATCCCAGTGGTGAGTAGTGACATAATTTAGTGGGTTTTGAACAATGTTAACACAAGAGTACAATAGAAAATATAGCATGCACTGCACACAGTAAGGTAAGTACTGTTCTGTGAAATTTGTGCTTCATCTCTGGGTACCCTCGTGGGTGTAATGGGGACTCACAGATGTACTTCTGTGAGTGGGCCTGTTTAAAAAGCTATGTGAATGACTGCACTGGAGAGTCTCAGCTTGTCTCAATGATCCTGGCGTTGTGCGTGGTTGGCACAGAAGAGAAACCCCAAAGATAAGAGTTGCACCTTTCTGTTGCCTCCTCTGGTAGGTGTAGACAGCCCCTTCAGGTCCTTGAAGAGTCTAAGGTTGCCTGACCCAGCTGCTGGGGACCCTGGGAGACTGCTGTGGGTGTTGTGCTCTGACCGCTACGTACAGTAGACCCGCCCAAGAGAACCTGGGGGAGGAAGGCTGCTCCTTGGGAGTTTAATTAAAAAGGATTCAGGGGTTAGGAAGATGCCCAGACTGGAAGAAGAAAACCCTGCTGCGGGCTGGACTAGAGGAAAGAGGAGACAGAAGAGCTTAGCTGCCAGTTTTCTGCTTCCCATCCCAATTCCTGGGCCTCCCTTCCCCCTTCTGCCTGGCGAGGGGGGAGACTGGAATAGATGGCTTTGGGGGCCTTCTTCCTGGTAGGTCCGATCCTCAGCATCCCAGGAAGACCTGGGAGGTGGCAGTGCTTCTGGGGGAAGCAGACGGGTCTTCTAGAATGGGTGCCTGGGTGGCATGACTTCACGTCATTTTTGCCTGTGAGTGACAGGTATGGCTTGACACAAGGTTTAGGAGCAAAGATCAAGGAGGAGCAAACGTTAAGTGTGTGCTCAAGGAAGACGGGTGCCCAGGAGCCCTGTCAGCATGGTGGCTGTCTAGCATGGGCATTATTGGCTTCAGTATTATTTCTCCAATGGAAACATCTTTAGAAGATCCATTGTCAGACCTTGCCCAAGCTACAGCCTCAAACGTGGCAAAGGAACATTGCTTGGGATAATTTCCAAAAGTAATTCTTTCTTCCAACTCTGCAAGGGCAGATCGAGGCTTTGTTTTTTGTCTCTCCCTTTTTTGGGCTCAGTATTGAGCTAGCAGAGGTTTGTTGACTGTTCGGATCATGCCTTATGCACATGACCCTCCTGTCATTTAAATGGCACCCTCTCTTAGTAGTGGTCTTGGCAGTCAACTTAATATGGTTGAGCATCGTGGTGTCTCATTGCTTATGTTCAGGTAGCCCCTTATGTTACTTAATAATAGCCTAAAAGTGGGCTGGGGATTTAGCTCAGTGGTTAGACTGCTTGCCTTGTAAGCATAAGGCCCTGAGTTCGATCTCCAGCACCAAAAAAAAAAAAAAAAATAGCCTAAAAGTGTAAGAGGAGTGATGCTGGTAATTTTATTATAATTCTAATTGTTCTGCTTTATTATTGAATATTTGTTAATCTCTGACTGCGCCTCATTGATAAATTAAAATTTATCATAGGTATATGTGTAGAGGAAAAATGTGTAAAATTTCGTACCACTGGGGGTTTTGGAACATATCTTTGTGGGTGAGCTGGGGTACTGTATCTGTGAAAATGAGAACATACCTACCCTTCATTCTCCAGGGTGTGGGAAGCATGTTGTATCTGCTGTATCTGAAAGCCACAAATGAATCTGATTGCTTGTCTGGCTGCACTCCTGTTTACCCACACTAGAGATTGTTATCCGATGAAAGACATACACCTTATTTTGTTGTTAAAACTAGGGGCTTCCTACGTGCATTGATACAGGGATATGAATTGATCTCATTTAGTACATCTCACAGCATGCCTTATCAATGGAGTCATGGGGTTGTGGATTTAGCTCAGTGGTAGAGTGCTTGCCTAGCAAGCATAAGGCTCCGAGTTCGATCCCCAGCACCCCCCACCCCCCCAAAAAACCACAGTAGAGTCACAAGTCAGTACAAGCTATAGCCTGATGTTATTCATAAAAGTTTCTCCTTGGGGTCATATTTGTAAGCCAACTCTTTCTAGACCATGATGCTTAAATCCATAGTTTCTTGTGTATAACATTAGCCTGGTCAGCTAGATTTGGATTTAACCAAAAAATAGCATATATTAAAACTTTAAAAAATTGAGAATTATAAAAGTATGAAAAGAACCAGTTATAAAAAAGTCAATTGTGGATGTATATGGAATAAAAAGCAAAAGCTCTAATTTACCTGCACCCATCCTTGCTTCTTTCCAATACATCTCTCCTCCCCAAGGCCTGATGCACAAACTCTGGCCCTTCGACAAGGATTTACTTTATTTGAATTTTTTTTATGGCAAAGAGAAATTTGTAATAATTTTGATCAGAGAAGATGTGGCCATTGACCAGGAAGATTTTTTTTTTAATTTAGTTGGGGGCTAGGATAGTACTATTTCTCATGAAACCAGTCACAAGAAGTGTGATTGGACAGAATGATCACTTGATAGGCAGGCAGGGAGCAAAGTCCAGCCTTACATATTTACTACTGCTGTGGTTCAGACGTAGACCAGCCCGGCAAAGTCTCGTGTGCCCAGAGCTGGGGCTTTTGGAATGTGATTGGCTCACAGAGACGCTGTACTCATCGCAGACTGACCAGCTGATGAGTTTATAACTAAATGTGCTGTTTGGACGCGGGACCTGGGTGGAAGAGGTAGGTCACTGGGGGCGTGCCTGCGGTGCACGTCTGCCTCCCTAGTTCCCCTCCTCTGTCTGTTGCCCGGCTGCCACAAGGTGAGCAGCTATCCCTTTCGTGCCCTTCCATGATGATGTTTCTGCCTTGGAACCAGCCACCGTGGAGCACATCCCCTGAACTGTGAGCTAAAGTGAACCTCGCTGTAAGTTTCAGGTGTCAGTGATGGGAAAATGATCTAACACCATTGGAGATTATTTTTTAGGGTCTGTGTTGAAGTAACACAAGCTAGTACATGTGTGTGGGGAGTCTTTGACAACAAAGCAAGGATATTTGGATATGTAATCATTCCAATTAAATATTACAAACATTTAAAACAGAGTGATAAATGGAGCCACATTTGATATAGTCTATGATGCTTGCACCAGAGTAGAATAAGGTCAGCCTTTTCCAATTTTTGCTATGTATTATATTGAACACTATGAATACTATCTGTGAATAAGAGGACTGATGGCTTTTCTGTTGAGATTCTGTTTCTACGAGAACAGTCTGGGGAAAATCTTCTTTCCAAATATGGAAGAATATGGGCCTTCAAATATGGAAGGCCCATTGCTTATGCTAAAAAATCTTAGAATTTCAGTTTAGATGAAGTTTAGATACTTAACTCCATAGTGAAATATACAGAGTAAATAAAAGATCACCAAAGGTTGGCCGTATTCCTCAAGCAGACAAAATAAATGTACAGAAGAAATATAAATACAGGTGACTTCAGTTTTTTCAAATAGAGGGAAGCTTATCTCTTTCCTTAAAAATCCCATTGAACCCTCCCTCCTCACTTATGGAGAAACAAAGCACTAAAAAAAAAAAAAAAAAAAAAGGATTTGGAATGTTCCAGAACCTTCTGTGACTTGCCCCAAAAGTGAAGCCAATTCCACAGGGGTGGGCCTATTGGCACAGGAGCCCTGGTCTTCTGGGAAAGACTCTAACCTGTACTTCCTGACAGCTAACCTGAAGCCCTTTGAGATGGGTAAGGGTGACCCCAGGGAAGGCATAAAGTTGCACCTTGAGAATCATTGACTGCTATGTGCAAGCAGGGTGTGAGCTGGGGGGAGAAAGAGTAGGATTCTGCTGTGAGTGAGGCAGGGTAAAGCGTCTCCTGACCTAGCCAGATACGCCTACTGCATGATCTTTGGAAATAATGTGCTCAGGAGTGGGCACCCATGATGGAATTTGAGCTTGCTATGCAGATCAAACTGTCTTAAATTTACGATCCTCCTGCCTCAGCCTCTTGAGTGTTGGGATTACAGGCATGCACCATCTTGCCTGGCTACCCTCTCCTCCAGTTTTCATGGTTTGGGGAGCCCCATCATTTGTGCAACCCGGGCACAGCAGCTCATATGAGGCTGGAGGCTGCCTGCAGGGCACCCAAGCCCAGCAGAAAATATCTTGGGCTGCTAATCCCCTGAACTTGGTTTCAGGAAAGAAGCATCAGTATCCATCAGCCAAATTTAGAAAAGCTTTTTATCGAAGGGTCCCAAACACCTTTAAACCAAATGAAAACCAGACAGAGTGCCAGAGCACAATGTAAAGGCGCGCAGGTTGTGGGTACTTAGGGGCCTGCCTTCCTCCCCCTGCTGGGTCCAAGACTGGATTCAAACAGCCATCATTTCATGCTCCTGTGAGAGAAGAAGGCACAGGGGCTGGCTGCAGTCTACCAGGAAAGACAGTGTGATTTACACTTGTCTCCCCGACTGAGTGTCTGGGTGCAGAGCCTGTCGTGTGTTCGTTTTGCTGGTACCATGTGCCAGTCAGTGGCACTGAACCGATGCTTAGGGATGAAGGTGCTCTCAAAGTGCACTGGAGTCCCTCCAGCGCCGCTGCCTGGTTCCCATTCAGGCAAGTGTTGCTAGGACTAGGACAGGGAGCCTGGCTGAACCTGGCTCCTCCCCGAGCCCAGGACAAATTGCTTTGGGGTGAAGAAGAAAAAAGTGGCAGGGTTTCAGGTATGATGCATCACCCATGCTGGAGGGCTGCCAACAATCCATTGAGTACAAAGACCTCATTTTATATCTGAGGCAACTGCAGCCTAGAGTGGGGGCGTATGAGTTGTGCTTTCTTTGCTCCTGCCTCCATGAAGCTGGTCTTGTGTGTCTCCACAGCAGATGCAGCTGGGTCTGTGATCACAGTGGCCAGTCTGTCTCTCCATCCTCCGCAGATCAAGGTCCATACTAGGCATGAAGGACCAGACCTTCTGAGGCCCACTTCCTCCAGCCTTTGTCCCCTGCAGTGGCCTCTGTGGATTGGACAGTGGCTGTCTTGCATGCCAGCCCCTCTGTGGGGCAAAGGATGATGTCACTTGTGAGATGGTTCTAGGCAGAAAGGACTTTGGACCCAGTACCACCAGGGAAAGCTCATTATTGATGATCCAAGAATTGCCATCAGGACCAAAGAACAGAGGAAAAGACACAGGAGGGCTCATGGCAGTGGCTTTACCCTCCAACAAACACATCCTGCACTGGAGAGCCCCAGAGCCCAAGCTGGCCTTCTCCCCCAGAGCATCTTTGGGAGTAACCCTTCCTGATCACTGCCACAGTGACGGTACAGGAGCCAGGGTGCCGGGGGAGGAGGCCCACTTGGCCCACAGATGCTATTTGGGATGCAGGGGCCTGGGGTACCTTGGTGATATCAGAGAGGAGAGGCGAGTAAGGGCCTCCCTTCTTCTGTGTAAACAGAAACAGTGCCTTGGGAAAGCTGTGGGCAAGGGTGGAGCAGAGAGATGATAGGACCATGGGAGAGTAGGATTGGCCTTGCTCCTGGACACAGCCCACGTTTTTGCAGAGATCCTTGGGAATCTTTGCAATCTACAGTCTAATCAGGAAGGCCTGGACCATAGGAAGTGGAGGTGCTGGGGCCCCGGTCCATTCCATCGAGGGGGGAGAGAGAGAGAGAGAGAGAGAGAGAGAGAGAGAGAGAGAGAGAGAGAGAGAGAGAGAGACAGGTGAGGCAGTGGGTTGAGACTCTGTCCCCAAGAGCAGACCAACATATAGGCCTAAGAAACAGATTCTCTGATGCCTGGAGAAAAGGAAGAAAAGTCAGGGGTTGGAGTGGGCCTATACATGTGGGAAAAAGCCCATACGTCCCCAGGACATGGAGGCGCCATCAAGCACAATTGAACCTCTCCATGGTGCTCTCCACCTCTGGCTGCTCCCTCATCGTGGCTTCGTGTCACTGGAAGTGCTATCACCTTTGACCCCAACGTGACCCGTGAGCCATCCACTTTGAACCCTGCTCCTGGCTGGGCCCCCAGGCTCCAGGCTCAACCCTTCCTGCTTTCTGTGACCCCTCACAACTGCGCGTCCTCCGCTGGCACCACTTGGCACCTGTTCCTTGCCCGTTCACCAAGCCTTCAACAGCTCCCCATCCCCCGCAGGTCAAGGTCCGTACTCTAACTTGGTGTGAAGAACCAGACCCTCTCAGGCCCGCTACCTCTAGCCTTTGGTCCCCGCTCTTCTTGGGGGAGTCACCTTCTGTGTCCCGTCCTCAATGTCTGAATTTTCTTTTGTGCACTCTGCACACCTTCCTACCTCTTCTTACGTCTTCTGGGATGCTCTTCTTATTGCGAGAATCAAATTTTGCTCAGATTCCAACTTGAGTCCTTCCCTCTGGTCAAGGTTCACTCTCACTGTGTACCTCAGGCCGGCTTTACACTTGTGAGCCTCCTGCCCCAGCCTCTTTGAGTGCTGGGTTACATGTGTGTGCCCCCACACCCGGTTTGCCCTGGTGTTGTTTAAGGCTGTTGCACTCTGCTCTGTTTTCTCCTATTCCCTCGCGTGCTTGCCCATATCTGAGCATCTTTCTTTCCAAAGACACTGTAAATTCCTTGTGGGCATGGCTTGTGTTTTGTAGTTCTCGAAGTCTCAGCTTTGAACAAAGATCCTGAAGGTTGCCCTCACCGCTGGCTTGTGGGTTTCAGAGTCTCCTATGACCCTAAGGAGTCAGGATGTGCAACAGGGAGCTGTGCATTAGACGCTCATGTTGCGTTTGGACTGGAGGAAAGCTGGGCTGGGAGGAAGTGAGCAGGGAGAAGCAGAGAGAGGGAAGGAGAGCATGGAGAGGCGACCCCTCGCATTCTGAGGGAGCATGGGAGCTGTGGGGGTGCCGGCAGTGTCTCTGGCCTGAGCGGCTTGGGCAGAAGCCGCTGTTACAGTGCAGGTCTATGGCACCAACCCCACCCAGAAGCATGGAGGAAAGAAGGCGCAGGCAGGTACGCGCGGCCCCTGGGCGTCTGGGCTGGGCTGACCTTGTCCTGTCCCGTTCTGTGGTTTTCAGATGAGGAGGGCCAGACGACTGCCAATTTTTCTTGTCAAAAATAGATGACTCTGTCAAGTGATTCCCATGGTCTCACCTTTCTGAGGCTAGAACTTAATGTCATCTGAGATGTCTCTGAGCCCCTGTCATTTTGGAGGTACGGGCCACAGACCAGCCTTGCTGGAGTCTCAGAGTTGGAGATGGTCTCCTACATGGAATGGTTTTTCTGGCTGAAAAAATGGAGCGTGGGATCTAAAAGGTTTGTTCTTTCCACCTGGCGTGGAGAAGGTAGGCAAAGGTACCTCCAAGGCCCGCCCAGGCCCCAGCCAGCAGCAGACTCTGACTGTCCCTTCTCCTCCCTTCCCATTCTCCTCCCACCAGAGCTGCCATGGGCACCTTATGCTCAACTCCCATTCACCCCACAATCTTGTGCACGACTCAGACATAGGTGGGAGGATGAGCAAAAAGACACAGCAAAGAGAGACATGAGGAGGGCTGCCGCCCATGCCCAGCCTGCCCTCTGGGAGACCTTCCTGGGGACCAAACTCCCTGTGCTGTCTCTTGCAGCAGTGTTCTTCATACTCTGGGTCACAAACCATTAGTGGGTTGCAAAATCAGTTTAGTGGTTTACAGCCAGCATTGTAGAAAGAAAAAAACCAAAACCCTCAGGGTGTTACTTATACAGAGGGTTAGAGGCTTTTTTTTCTTTTTAGTTTTATGTGCATATATTTATATGCATATATCTCCCTGTGTTTTATATCTAAATATCAGTGCTGGGTGGTGATAGAAGTTTCTTAAATTTACTTATTGCTGTGGTTTTGTGGTCAAAAAGTTTGAGACACATTGGCTGGGCAAGATATTGACTATTTGGCACGGCCTGATCTGCCCCTGTAGGGTAAGTTGAAATGGAGGAGCATTGTCTATTTCCAGGACTCAGGTGGCTAGCTTGTTGGCCCCTGGATGGGCAGGACTGTTTCTGGAACCATCCTTTGGGGGCTTTAAATCTAGCTGTCTAAATGCTGCAGCTCTTCATTGCTTTGGGGCCTCAGAATTGTGCAGACTGGAATAAAAAAGCCTAGTGGGAGTTAGGAGAACAAGAAACTGGTGAGGGAGAATGGGAAAAAAGGAATTTGTTAGCAGATGCAGGTGGCCATCTGGGACATGCTGTACTGAGCTCTAGGGTGGACAGGGCTGGCATGTGTGTGTTCAGATGCATGCAGTCTGAGATCCTCTGGAAGAGCTGGAGGTGGAAGGGCTGGGCACCCTCTTCCTGGCACATCAAATGCAGAGGGCCCAAGTGGAAGGTCATTTGAGAAAACTCGAGGAGTCAGGGCTGGGCCTAGATCCGCTGGATTCCTCTGTCAAAGCAGTCGCTTTTGCTACTTACAAGCTGCTTTGGAGAGAAAAGGGGACCAGACTTTAATCATTCATTCATTGCAGGAGTGTGCTACAAGCTAGGGAGAGGCCAGTATCTGAGTGCTGAGGGGGAGCAGGAAGCATATGAATGATGCTCTTGTGCAGGGCCCAGCGGTGGTGGCTTTGGCTAGGATGGCACACTGTTTGGGGCATCTCTGAATCAGGGTGGTGGGGATACTACACAGAGCGGTGGCACTTTGACTAAGAGAAAGATTATGAGGATCTAGTACACTGCCTCTGATACACCTCATGCTTAATTTAGTCAGGACTGATTTTAGCAGAGACTTCAGAATTATTTGTGCTGGGTAATCACTGTGGACACAAGGTAGAGAGCGTCTGTCCCTGGAGAGTGGGTGGAACACAGAAAGAACTCAAATTGGGACTCTCAGATTAAATAGAAACTCTGGCATTTGAAGCTTACATCAAACATTCACTGTTCTTTGCTTCTTTCAAAATCTGTTTTATGTCCTCACTGGTTAGTGAGTCTTCCCTGTTTCCCTCCTTCTTCCCTCATTCTCTCTTGTCCTTGCCACCCCTCCCAGCTCCCCATCTCCCTGGCATTCAGTACACCACGAAGGCAGAAGAACCGGACAAAGAGAAAGTACAGGTGTTGGTGTTGGGGCCTGGCACTGAGTCGATGTCTAGGCTACTTCCCAGTCTTGAATTTCAGTTTACCCCAATAAGGAAAAAGGAAAAGTGACCCCCACACTTCGTTACTATTTCTACATGCAATTTGCAAGCAGCCCTGGCCTGTCCCTACGTGAAGGGATCTCAGAAGGATGCAAACCTGAGTTTTTGGCCTCTGGAATGTTTTCTCATCAGAGAAGGCTCAGAAGCAGAGAGAGAGGAAAAGGATGCTTTGGAGGAGGTCATATATAATCAGCTGAAATAGAATTTCACCACTCTAACTGCTTTCATAAAAATGGGGGTATTTTTTATTAGTACATGTATATAATACATAATGTTTACATTCCTTATGGGGAGTTACACGTAACACATCTTAATTCATCTTAATTTCTTTTTCCCCTTTCCCTTCTCTCCCTTCCCCCTTTCACCCGTCTCTTCATCCTCTTCCCTGTTTTTTGTATATATTTGCAGTACATAACGAAAACGCGGTGCATTTTCTAGTCAAAGAAGGACTTTGTACATTTTCTGTGTACTAAGAGGAAGCAAGAAATGTTGGAGTCCTTGGAGGAAGTATCTTTCCAGAGCCTTTCTTTTAGTGAGGACTTTAAACTGCCATACCGTTCCTTACAGAAAGTTTTTCTGAGAAGGCTGAGATGATTTGGCTGGAGAAACAAAACAATGAACGCAGGATCTGTGTCAGTAACACAAGGGGTTTAATTTCTTTATTTTTTTATTTTTGGGGGGATGCCTGGGATCGGGCTCATGGCCTTGTGCTTGTGAAGCAAGCACTTCTAATCACCAAGCTAAATCCCCAGCCCCTACAGGGGCTTTCTAAATACTAAGTTTCATTTTATAAAAATTTGAGAAAAAGGTGCCTGGCTTCGCTTACTCTGGTGGAAAGCAGTCTGTATTAAAGGCCTCCACTCTGATTCCTTGTCAGTGGTTTGTATTCCCAAAGTCTGTGATGAAGCACCCCAGGGTGTCACAGTAAGCTCACAGGAGCATCATCATATAGCGTAACATTTTCCAAGTGACCATGGTGATACCTGTTAGATACCTTACTACTAAGTCGTATGGACCCTAGTTCCTATTGATGGAGCTACTGGCTGTTTGTTTTAGCCTGGGGAACTGCAGAGAAATCCTGGGATGCTGAAGGCATCCTGCTCACCCCAAGCACATACCCAAGCCAGCTCTTTGGGTTCAGTGTGAGATTAGTGTGTGCCCAGCCCGATGGACACACAACAGTGGGCCATCCCTTCTACAAGTCCCCTTGCTAGTGTGCTCAGTGGCTGGCTTCTTTGAACCTGCTATTGCTAATTTGTTTCTGTAGAAAGAAGCTGCAGGTTGGGGAAGAATTTGACCTTGATTTTCGGTATTAACCTATAATTCAGAACCAAGGGAGGCAGCCATAACCCCAGCCTGTTAGGGTAAGAGAGAGCTGGTTAGGGCAAAGGTCCCCAAACTGACACCTGGGTTGGCAGAATTTGCCCCTTTGCCCCTCTGCCTTGCAGGCTGCCAGATGGACTCTCTGCTTACCCCTTCCTCCCAGCTCATGCCCTGGGGACTGCACATTCTGCAGCGCAGGGGCTTTGCTGCCTGGCAGTTGTTTCCAACTGCCATTGGAATTTTCTCAAAATTCTCAGCAGTTGGTGCCTTGGGTCCAGCCAGATAGACGTTCAGGCCCCCAGGACAGGACTCCAGACCTTTCCACGGGGACCGAGCAGCTAGTCCACTGGAAATGCCCAGTCTAATAACTCAGTTCTGTCCCAGCTCATGGGGAAGTCGCAGCTGATGTGAGACCATTGGGTCACTGCCTTATCACTTCGCCGGAGGAAGTTTAGTGTGGAGGCTTCAGTGGGCCCCGTAGGGGTTGTCTGTGGCTGGGCACTTGGCCTGTGTCTCGTACTTCTCCTGCCCCACCTGACCATTCTTTGCCATGGCCCATGTCCTTTCTGGCAGGCAGCTGGGTACAGCTACTCGCAGAGACAGGACAGGGCTGTATGGGGACCCCAGGGCTAGATTTAGTAAGCCTTTTCTTGGGAGCTTGGCCTCCCACATCCCTAGCTCTGTCTTGCAGCGGGGATTCACCACTGTGTATAGGACTGGGGCTGGAGGGGCTGGAGGGCCCGGAGAAGAGGCTGCCTCTGCCTCGGACACCTGCAGGTTCCTTTGTGTTGCCGTCTACTCTGTATGAAGACCCAAGAGAGTGTTTTAGAGGTGGACAGAGGCCCTGCTTTTTAAAAAGCACGCACAGAAAATTACTGTGACCACACAGACCTCATTTGGAGATCTGAAGCCTATGGTTTAAGCACTTTGGGAATGAGGTCTAGGACCCACAGCTGCTCTCCTGTGCTTTTTCCCATTCAGCATCCCACCCCTTCTATCCCTGGGAAGGGGAGTGGTGCCCAGCCTGGTCTCCTTGCTAGGCTGGGCCAGCCTGCAGGCAGAGGGACACACAGGACCAGCCCCCTCCATGTGGAGCCCATCTCCAGGGAATCCAGATTCTTTTATAAATGGCATCCATTGGGGCCTTTGATAATGGCTTTCAGACCCCAGAAGCAGCTGTGCCAGGGAGCCCACCTTCTGCTAGCCTCCTCCTCTGATGGTGGCAGTCATGGGGTCACTGCATTAAGAGCCTGCATTTGACCTGGCTCCGTGCTGAGAGCAGAGACTACAGTGACTGTTCAAAGTGGCTGTCCCTGAAGGGCTGTGAGTTGGGAAGAACAGCTCAAGTGCAGTAGTCACTTCAGTATAAGTAAGTGAGCCCTCCGCTGTGACCATGACCGAGGCACAGAGGAAGGCCATCCGCCCAGGGCTGTGTCCTGAGAAGGCTCCACAGCAGGCAGCCTTGTCACCGGGAAGCTGGGTCCTGACACTGGCAGGAACTGGTGCTGCTTGTTCCTTGTTTTTTTGTGTCTTTGTTTTGTTTTTTTGGTGTTGGGGCTGGAACTCAGTGCCTTACACTTGCTAGGCAAGGGCTCTACACTGAGCTACCCCATCCCCTTTTTTTGTGTCTTTGAGAAAAGATTTCAGACAAGAAACACAGGCCTCCAGATAGCGTTTAGGTAGAATTTATTGCGGGGACAGATTTTCAGAGTGAGAGAGAATACACCTTATATACCTTCGAGCCTGAAGGCGGGCAAGCACCAGAGTTCCAGTAGTGCTAAGTGAGGTTTCAGGTTGCATTTAGATGATTAACTGGGTCTTTCAAGGGATACCCTTTCCTTCTTTTGGGGGCTATTGTTCTTTTTCAAGGAAAATGTGCTGATTTGACCAACTTCAGAGGGAAGAAGTTTCCTGTTTACTCCCTAGGTGGAATGTTTCCATTTAGTTTGTTTTGAGACCTGAAACTTTTTCTGAACTCTTCTGCCCTGGTTTGGACTCTGTATGAGCCCTGGAGGTGATCAGCATCCTCAAAGGTTACATTGTTTGGCTAAAGTTTGAAACTATGAGGTTGTTTGGATTTTATCTATAGCATTTGATTAAGAAAACAAAGGAAAAGGCAAAAAACGATTCCATCTCCCTTGCTTTTCGTGTCTACCCATCCGGCCTTCAGGTCTGCTAATGTCTAACTCTCTGCCTAATAGCCTGGGCTGAGTCCCACCGAAGGAACAAATTATCCAAGGCTGCGGGGAGGACTCAGGCCGCTGGGCGCCATGGCTTAGGTGAAGGTACAGGGTGTGACCTAGCAGGGCTAGAGGGGTGGGAGGAAACAAATGAGGGAGTATTTGCTGCAGAGGCAATGAAGGGGCCAAGGGTGAGGGGCTGATTCACCCTGGATTTTATCCTGTCAACTCTGGTGAGCAGCAGCTGGGCAGCAAGAAGGTCAGACGGGCAGCTCAGATGAAGTTGTTGGCCCGGGTCTGCAGGGGACAGATCTAAGTGAGGTCAAGAACGGGGGCAAGAGAGGAGGCCTCCACAGTGGTGGGGAGTGTACACAAGTGCATGTAGTCCTGGGAAGGTGCCACCAGTTAAGAAAGGAACAGAGCTGGAATGTGGGGTCCGGGGAGGTGGACACAGAGTGCTGCTTGCTCCTGGCTGCATGGGGCCGCGGGTCTTGGCATTCACGCGTTTCCCTACCGCTGTGATGTGCTGGGCCAGGGTGAGGGAGAGGCGCTCGGAAGATGTGTAAGGGGCAGGGAGAGGAGGCAGGGAGCCTGGTGCTGTGTAAGAGGGGAGCTGCCCCCTGGGTGCCCCTGGCCATTGCCCAGTTCTCCTCTCCCACCTGTGTACAAGTTTGTAAAAGGTCATGACCAAGTCTGAGGGTTGACCTCTCGCTAAAGTGCCTAGCAGTATGGCAGACCCATAATAGTGAGACAGAAATTAGTGAGACAGGAGTCAGGATTCTATTAGACAGCAAGGACAGTGGCCCCAAAATGGAAGGAGGTGGGAAACACAAAAAGGAGTCTGCTGAGTCGCCACCCTCCGGGGATCTTAGAGAAACTAGGTGTCCTGCAGATGTTAGGGAGCTCCCCAGAGCACCGTCAAGCAGGCCATGGGCTCAAGGGTGCATGGGCCCTCCTTGGCACTGCATAGCAGTGACTCTGAGAAGCATGTAGTCTCCTGTGCAGTAGAGATCATATCACTTGCACAGTGGCCTGGACTCCCTTCAAAACCCCTTAAAAGGGCCTAGACAAAGAGCCCTCTTGGGTGTTCTGCTCCAGACCCCCTCCTGGTTAGTCGAAACTCTCCCTTCCTTGTCTTTATATATTTTACTTTCTTGCCTTTCTATTTTTTTAGAATAAAATTTGCCTGCAATCCAACTCCAGCATTGTGGTATTAGTAGGTGTTAAATTAATGTTAGGTGCCCTGAATACGAGTATGGCACAGACATAGTAAAAGGAGGGGTTAGAAAGCATCGGGTGGATTTGGCAAGGGCGAGAGTGGGATGTTGGGTTTTTTGCCAGAGCAGTTTCAAGAAAGAAGGGAGGTGAGGGCAGAAGCCAGATTTCAGCAGAGGGAGGAGGCAGTTTTTTGGGTGGTGTAGGAAAAGCCTGATGGACATCTTGCCCTGATTTCCGATGCTTCCCCACATTCACTCAGCCTCATAGCAAAACCAGTACCCCTCACTAACTGGCCTGGTTCCTGTTGATGGAACAGATGATTCCAGACCAAGCAGCCTCAGCTCCAGGAGAACAGGGAACCTTTTGCAAACATGAAACGGGTCAGTGACCACAGTCTAAGATAGATGACCTGACCCCAGAATGGTTAGTTTCCAGCTTCCTCATTCTCTGCTCCCCCTTATCAACCTTTTGCTCTGTAAGAGAGCTGCCATTTGGCACTTTGGAGCCAGCAGCCCCCTCAGGTCTTTATCTCAAAGCCTTCCTTGATGCAAGTCTCTCTCTCTCCTCTTTATTTCTTGCATTGGGTACTTTGGGTGGAGGACTAAGGAAATAGAAGATGGTCTCTGTATTCCTTGTAGAAGTTTATCCAACACAAGAAAGAAGAGAGTGCAGAACCAAAGACTTGTGGTTGGAGCACTTTTTAAGAACTGAAAAAAAAAATGTTTATTGACCCTCCCAACACTATATGTTCCTTGCAGAAAAGTTAGAAAAATACATAAAAGATGAAGATAAAAATCATCTGTAATTCCATCTATTACAAATACATACTGTTAAACCTTGAAAAATTTCCTTCCAGACCTTTTTTTTGTTGTTGTTTTCAAGTAGGAACAGTATCACTCAGTGCATTATTTTGCAATTTATCTTTTTCATTTAATGTTTTTCGAAAACATGTCTCTGATAAAGCCTGAGGTGGCGGCGACCACGAAGCACCAGGTGATGTCCACGGGGTTGGCACCTGCGAGGGAGGGGTCAGAGGAAATTCCCTTCTGCCCAGAGGAGCCAGGGCATCCCGGGCTCAGCATGTGAGAGAGAGGGGCCCGCCTCTGCCACTAGCCTGGGGCCTCGAGCTGAGAACCAGGTGCTGGGGCCCTCCTGCCCCACCGCTTCCCTTCCCACCTGCAGGGCGTTGCTGGGCAGGATCCCTGATGCTGGGCGAGGTGCCAGCCTTGATCCAGGGTGCCCTTAGCCGGAGGCCCCCAGTTCTCACATTCCCCTTGGCTCTGGCTGCCCGGGAACTGTCTGAGCGCCACCCACCGAGCCTCCACACTGCACTCTGCACTCCCCACACATCCACCCCAGAACCTCAGGCCTGTCCTGCCCCTGCCATGGACCCCGGGCAGCAGTGACAGTGGGAGGACACAGAGGGGTGGCAGCGGCAGGGCAGAATTTACTTCCTGAGCCCACCCTCAGCCATGCCCCCTTGGCAGCGTGTGCCAGTTATACCCAGGGTCACAGTACCCCTTTTCTGGATGCTGGGCAACCAGAAGCATCTTGGGTTTGAGACTTGTTTGGAGTTGGGAATATCTGCAGATGCCTAGTGAAATAAAGTGGCCTGAGCCTCTGTGTGAGATTGGCTGGTGTTTCCTGCACACCCGCACACGGTCCTCACCATTCTCAGTGCAGCTGGGCTGTGACTGGACCCATCAGTGACACCTGCTGTGACATCACGCTGGCATTCAGCGAGGACCGGTTTTGGGGGTATGGCTGGGTTCCGACTCCCAGCTGGGGAACGCTTGCCTGGTACCTGTCTGGCCGGAAGTGGGGGCCCTGGTGTGTCACGTTACCCGACGCAGCCTCACCATGGCCCTCATCTTCAGGGTGAGCAGCTCCATGAGCAGGTACTCTGAGTGCTGCTGGAATCTCTGCAGTGTCTCCTGCTCAGCGGGTGCCTGGCGGCTGGGGGTGCTGAAGTTCCAGGCTACCTTAGCGACAGCAGGTCCTGCGGGTTCTGCGGGGGGAGGCACTGGGGGCAGGGGCAGCTTCTTCTTGGCCAGCGCTGGGACAGACTCCACTTGCATCACCAGGGGGGCTCCCAAGCTGATCTCCAGGCCTGAATGTCAGACCTGGTGGACACCGTGGGGTTGGTGATGAGCTCTGCCCACAGGAACTTGAAGATGTTTCTGATACCCTTGGGTACAGCGATGCCTGTGCGGTGGCAGATGCCAAGGAGCTCAGAGATGTGGGCCAGCAACTTGGGGCCATGGCCAGGTACTGGCGGTAGAGTTCCTTGTTGCTTTTGATATCATCCATGCTGCCTGGTGCACGTTCTGCTAGGTAAAACTGTCCATCTTGGAGGATGGGGACCGCGGCTGGGAGACTCAGCACGCCCTGCGAGGTGATGGGTACCAAGAGCCAGAGTTTCTACCTATGGAGAGGCTGTGGAGGTGGACAGAGCGGCCATGCTGGGGTGGCCTGGACAGGTTGTGGAACCATGACTTCCTGTCTGGGAGGCAATGAAGTCACTGTCCCCAGGAGGGCAAGGGATGCCCCTTCCTGGTCTTCCCAGAGTTACCAACATGTGTCAGCCACTCTGGGTAGGGCCTGGCGATGGGGAGGGACCCGGGGGCTCCAGAGACGGTTGCCCAACTGAGTGCCTGCAGTGAGGGGCCAGGGAGGGAGGGCGGCCTGCTGGTCCTTCCCTAGTTAGAGCGCTGGGGGCAGAACTGCCCGCAGTCTGCTGGTGAAGCCGACAGAGACAAAAGGGGTGTGTGGCGGGCTGTCTGCAGACAGGTACCGGCACTCCCGGCCACAGCTCAGGATGCGGACGGAGCCACCCGACACACCCAGGGCGTGAGTGGACAGTGGGACTCAGTTCGTGACTGGAGGAAGTGGCCATGTTTCACCAAATCTGAGACACTACTGACAGCAACATGCACCACCTCATGAGGAGGAGAAAGATGAGTGCGTGACGGACCCTTTGTATGGCAAATCACAATTTCGGGGTGTTAAAGAAGGAAAATCACACGCTTAGAGCAATGCACCATGGCAAACATTTTTCCCACTTTGACGGAACTGCTTGCAGCTTGCAGCTCATCAAGTGGGTGTTCGGGGCAGGTGGTTTTTTTTTTTTTTTTTTGTGGTGCCGGGGATCGAACTCAGGCCCTTGTGCTTGCAAGGCAAGCACTCTAATCACTGAGCTAAATCCCCAGCCCCCGGGGCAGGTGGTTTTGTAGACACACTTATAAAATACTTGTAGAAAGGTAAAGGTGCCTCTGGAATCCTATGCTAGGAAAATGCTGGCTTTTTCTTCCTGATTCCCGGGGCGTTGTGAGGAAATGAGGTGGCTCGGGAATGCAGCATGCACAGGAGGGTGGTCTGAGGGCAGAGGGAGCATGGGCTGACCCCTCTCTGATGGCCTCGACCAGCTCTGTCTCAGTGTCCCTGTCCCATGGGGCCGCCTGGCCGGCTTGCCGCCCCTGTGGAAGAGGGGCTGCGAGGCACCTTCAGGCCAGCCCTGCCATCTGGTCCTCCGCCCTCCGCTGGTGACCACCTTGCCGCCCGCGCTCCCGGCTGTCCCCACCCTTCCCTCTCTCCAACTTCCAGTCCCCGTCCTGGGCAGCTTGCCTGGCACACGCGGGCAGTGTCTATGCAGCAGGGTCACGGCCGCAGCCTGCGTCCCTGTCCCCGGTGGAGTCGGGGCTGTCGGCCGTCTCGCCCCTGCTCACCCCGGCAGCAACCTTAGGAACGCTCCGATGTGCTGCTCTGCAGATAAAGGGCCTCCGTGCCTTCTGCTGACCTGGCAGCTCCAGTCCTCAGCTTGGTGCCTTCACAAAAATAGATTCATTTTGAAACGAGGCAGCGGGACGAGGGGCCGCTAGGAACGCCGCACCCGGGCAGCCGGCCGGAGGGTCTGACCCCGGTGCGCAGGGCAGAGCTTGCTTTCTCTTCCTTTTGCTTGCTTGCTTGCTTGCTTTCCTTCTAAGTCAGGACGCAAAGGGAAGATGGCAACCGGCACTGCCCTGGAAAATCCTTGTTTGGTGACCTGCCGCCCTGTCCCGTGAGCGCGTTCCGCGAGGCCGATTGTGAGCTGGTGTCCACGGGGCCGCCGAGCGCTGGGCCGGACTCGCACGCCCCGCAGCTGCCCTTCATAATGCGGGCGGCCGGCCCGGCACCCCACACGGAGCCCACTAGCAAGCGCTCCCCGTTTGCTCCATGCAGGCGCCCGTTAGTCTGGGTTCTGTCTCGGTGGGTTTTCCTGCTCGGACATGGGGATAAACGCGACCAAGCCACGCGTGACCCTCTGCGCCAGGCTCCTCTCGCCGGCCGCCTCCTGTCCCACTGTGGCCAGGCTGTCTTCGCAGTCCCACAAGTGACACCGTGCACGTCCCAGACCTCCGGGTCCTGTGAACGCTGGTCACCAGGTCTTTCCGTGTGTCTGTTCTGGCGCTTGAACCCTGGGCCTTCACGCTGAGCTACAGCCCTAGACCTTTCTACTCATATTTTGTTTTGAGACAGGGTCTTGCTAAATTGCTAAGTTACCTCGACTGGTCTTGAGCTTGCAATCCTCCTGCCTCAGCCTCCAACAGGGCTGGGATTACAGGTGTGTACCACCCCACCCAGCTTGGTCACCAGGTCTTTTTGATTCTTGTGTTGTCCTAGTGGGTTTGGCTCCCACTGTCCTAGGGACTAATGTTGAGCATGTTTTTGTGTGCGTATCAGCACTTTTCTAGCTTCTTTGGCAAAATACCGCTTTTATCTAAGAGCCATTTAAAAATAAATCTTATTTGTAATTAAAAGGCAAAAAAAAAAAAAAAAGAAAACATGTCTCTAGTTTTCTTCCAAAACATCCTATAAAGTTTTACCTACCTGCTTAATATCTAAGATTCAAGGTTCACAATGCAGCAGGTGCAAACACTCCCTGCTTCTGGATCATTCCATCCTCCTTCCTGGAGGGAACTACTACTAACCTCACAGATACCACGCGTGGCGCTGCAGTGCCATTCTGTTGCCCGACTGTTCGTGTCATGCTCTTCTCCACTGGGATTTACATTTTGCTCGAAGACGAGACTGTGTGTTACTCTTTGGTGGGTCCTTGGTTTCGACAATGCTGTCTTGAATCATACGGTGTCGTGGTAAATGTTTGTGGAGCTGTCACTTGCTGTAGACTTGACACGATTAGGTCTATGATATTTGAGCTCATGAACCGAATGACTCCATCTCTGTGGCCCCATGATGTCTAAGGCAGACTCAGAGCCCTGCGCTGAGTGGCGGTGAAGGGAAAGGAGGGAGTCATTGGCGCTTTGAGACTCCTGGGCCATGAAAGGAAGAGAGAACTGTAGGGAAAGCAGACCTGGAGGCTGGATGCCAAGAGGTGCTAGGTCAGTGGGAAAGGTACTGAGGGGAACCAGTGCTTCCACCTCCCTAAGACAATTGGTGAGCCACTTGGTAGGCACAGGACAGGGACCAGGAGGGCAGTCACAGAGGAAATATGCAGAACGATGAACGGAGCCATTGCAACCCCTTCGTGATAAGCTGATAGATGCTCTGAGACCCTGACAGTAACAAAGAGGCTTTTATTTACGTGATTGTTACGGGTGTCATTTGCTAGCTCCTCCTGAGTGGCAGTGATTCAGAAAGCTCTGAAGTCACCGAGGCCCTTTCTTGCTCATCCTTTTATGAACTAGGCTTAGAAACTCAAGCTAAAGCAAGCACTTGTGGGGAGACTGCCTGTCTCCAGAACTCTCTATATGCAGCTTGTCTTTGTGGTTCTGAGCTTATCATTTTGACTCAGAATTCTACATACATAGTTGCACTTGGCTGGATTCAGAAAACAGCCACCATCTTACAGAAACAAGCAGCCCTCAACCTCATTGAAATATATTTTCTTAAACATAGCATCTAAAAGGTGCACCAGATTGCCTCCTGATATATTGCCAGTTGGCCATTTCAGTAGTCACTATCCACACAGAGGAGGAATTTAGTTAAATGTCCTTTGTTAGTAAATCTTCTGTACAGTGTATTGGTTTCCAGGTCTTAATAGCATTCTATTCAATTAAAAAAAAAGGCGGGGGATAGAGACCGACTTGAATAATTATCAGTGTTACATCCAACAAGAGATGTTGAATATGACTAGCTAGAAAGGGCACACATCAGTGCCACCTTTACTGTCTTGATGGGCTAACTGGCTCCCCGCAGCTTGACTCTGTATCGCTCTCTCCCTGCAGGAACATGCTTGTAGACCACGCCTCTCCTGCAGATCTGGAGAGAGGCACAGATTGTTTCTGGGTAGCTGTGGAGCTTGTTAGCTAGAACATGGAGCCGTGGGTCTTGAGACTAAAGCTTTCCATAGTCGGCGAGACCAGTTCTTGCTTGCAATACTAACACAGAACGGTGTTGGATTGTGCTCGGGCAGCCTCTCCCGATATTGCTGCCTCTCCTAATGACTCTTGGGATGTTGGGCATATGGAGGGACACAGTTTGAGATTGTCTACAGAATCACATGCAGAGCTGTCCAGATCTACTTGTTGTTCTTTTCTCCAAAGAGCCAAAGCACACGCAGCTCACAGAGACCTCCATCCTGGAAGTCTGCAGGAACAGAGTGAATGGAACCCCTGGGGCGAGCTCAGAATGCAAGTGATAGTGCAGGGCGGCTTCTGGGGTAGACAGCGATAGCTCTTGGCACAGGTTAGCTGCTGTAGCACCACAAAGGTCATTTACTGTAACTGCCTTGACTAGATGGGGATCTCCACGGGTGTGCGCAACAACTTCTGTGACGTGACTAATGTTGAAAATCACTTGTGGAACTATATCAGCAGGCAACACGATCACCTTCACTTGATGAAGAGCTATGTGAACCTTGAGCAGCAAGCTTGGGTGTGGATGTGGACTAGCAGAGTAGAGGTTATGGTTGCAACATGATTCGGTCCGAAGAGTGAGCAGGGTATGCTTTCCAATCCAAGAGTCACGTTCCAGGGACGTCAGGCTCTCCTCTTCCACTGTATCAAGTCTTAACTTTCTCATGAGCCTGGTTGGTCCTTGGTCAGTCGACTGGAAGCCAACATGTGGTAGCTTGGCCACTATAACTTACGTAAGTCTCAGAGTTAGGGCACAGGGAGAAGCACCAAGTTTAAAAAGCAAGGTCAGTTGTTTGATCTCACTCATGAAGGCTGAACCTGGCACGAGTTGCCCACTTAGGGTTGGAGAAGAACCAGGTCGACATGAAATTGTCTCAAGGTACCGAGCTACCTTTGCCACTTTGTGTCTCAGGTTTCTCTCTGCATATCACAAGACTGCAATTAGAAGCAATCCTGGCAAAGGTGACGCATGGCTCAGTGGTAATCTCTTTACACGGGTGGGGATTGGCCAGTCGGTTTTAGTGTTTAGCTCGCTTGCAACAAGGTGCAGTGAGTTAAATATCTCGTTGCTTGATTTAAATGCTGCGCTAATGGCAGCGTCACTATTTCAAGGTGCTGCATGCACATTCGTATTAACCAGCCTGTTACTGGGAAGGAGTCTAGGGTATTATGTTCTCTTCACTAGTGAAAACCCTTTTCTTTGATCTCTTTGGTACAATCTGAGCACCACACTCTTTGGTAGTAAAGTTTGAGATTTTAAAGGCCCATCATGGGAGTTCTCTGATTCTGTTTTTAAGCAGTGATTTTCTTTTCTTTTTTTTTTTTTTAATACAATTACTTTATTTCCACTTTTTTACAGCCCCCAATATTGTATCTGATAAGAATCTTCATCTCTAAAAACACAAAAATATTTCAAGAAAGCATGTTACAAGAAAGCACATATAAGCAATAGTTTGGCAGAATTTTATCAACTAGTTCATACCCCAAAAAACGAATTTTAAAATTCAAAAATAACCATTAGCTTTATTTAACATATGTTACATCTTAACATTTAAAATATCGTGCTCTAGTTAAATATTTCATCAACAACACTGTGTACAAATAAAATATTACACAAAATATATTCAAGAAAATGTTTTGGTCTTTGATCCGAACAATAAATAAAAACACAGGCACTTCTATGATGTGACAGGGAAGCGATCACTACTCAGAATAATCATTTTGTATAAGCAACATTTGAAAATATGGCGAGAACAGAATCCTGGAGTTTTAAACCGACAAACCACTTAAGAAAACATCTGCAACTTCAAATCTTTGCACTTCAAGTTCAAAAGTCAGAGACACTTTTCCTGGTCCACGCTGAAAATGTACAAACTCCTAAGAGTGGTTGTCATGGGAGACTCAGCCTTCAATTGGCCATTATGGAATCATAGTTCTTATTTTCAAAATACAAACATTATGTAACTATTATGATACCACCCAGCAAACCAAACATAGGAAAAATTAAACTTCTTTTCCTGACCACAGACCATGACAAGAAGAACTGGACGTGTCACACAGTGATTCCTATTTTATAAAATTAACTAGTTATAGTAACACAAAATACTGATGGGGTGGCAGGAAACTTTGACAGAAGTCCATTTTCTAAACAATTTTAAAAATTCATCCAAATGTCATGAAAATAACATAATTCCATTTCATAAAAACCACTGAGTATTGAACAACAAAATCTCGGTAGCCAAAAAGTTCACAAATAACCTGATTACAGGTAAATATTCTGTACATTTATCTCATATACAAGGAAATTCTTATATACAAGGGCAAAACAAACATAACTTATAGTGGTCAAATTCTAGAAACGCAATTCAGATGAGAAGAGGGGACAAATTAGAAAATAATGACCACTAGAAGTAGGAAAGATTAGAACCAATCGCCCTGCCATATCCTCCATAGAAAACTGTCATCTGCTCTCCCTCGTCACAAAAGTACCAAATTGAAGGGCTTGGGGGCCCTCAAATGGATACTACTTATAAAGGCAATTCTGATGGTTTAACATACAAATTACCTAATGTGAAAATACAATATGGGATCTAGTCCAGATATGCCTTTCTATGTATGCAAAATTTAGCTTGTACATATTTTAGCATTTTAAATGAGCACTTTGTAACCTTGACCAACTATCAATCTTCTCTTGAGGTTTTCTACTGTGTACTAACATCAGATCTACATAGGAACAAATGTTATTCCTGTTTTTCTCCTTGATATCAAATGTCCTAAAGCCTTTGTGCTTTTCTGGAACGAGGCCAAGTTTCTGAAGGGACATTCCAGTATAAACATCATCAGTGGGGTAGAGGTGGACCCGGTCAGTGGTGTTGTACAGCCTCAGGGCCAAGCGGCCAGAGTACAGGAATCCACCACCCCCTGCGTAAGGCAGATAGACCCCAGAGTACACGACTTCTGGGATGTAGTACTTCAGTTTCTTATCCTGATGGGGGCCAGCATTGTGGATCACATCGCCTATAAACAAATCTTTGGCTTTGCTCTTGGATAAGCTATTCAAGTAATTCAGGATGTGATGGGTGTTCACGAAAACATCATCATCGCCCTTGAAAACAAACTCAGTATCTGGGCAGGAAGTACTCATCCACCTGAGAAACAGCACTTCCTTCAGAGACAAGTTGAAGAAAGTGTCTCTGTAGTTCCACATAAGAATGTCTTAAACTTCAAACTTCAGCATATTGAAAGGTCTGGATGGTTGTCCTCCGGGGGGTCTGGCCCCAGCAAGAAGACCCGCACCACTGTCTGGTTCCCCACATTGGTTTCTCTGCCCCAGGATTCCCGAATTGCTTGTTTTCTGGCGAAATGTGGAGTGAGGGACTTAACTGCCACCAACAAGAAAGGTTTCTTTGCACATTTATTTGGTTGATCTATAATCAGTGAATAATTTCGACATCTCAATACAGGAGAAAGTCTTTAAATCTGTCCGGCAAATTGTTAAAATCTGCTATAATGGATGTGACCCTCGGGTCAAGTTCACGATAATTCAGATGGCTTATATTTGAAGACCCATATCCCTCCCCTGTCTGGTTGGCCAGCATGCTCAAAATGGGATTGTACCATTTGTTCAGCTTTTCTTGTTCTCTGTTCCAGTGTGCTTGGGGAGGACTAGATATCTTCCAGAACTTTTCTTTGGGTACTATAACTTCCCCCTTTCCATTTTTTTCTTGGCTACTGCTTTCGGAGACTTCCACAATCAAATAAATGAAGACATTTGCCGTCATCAGGATTCCCAACAACTTTTTTCTTCGACGTCCAACACTTATTTCTCATATCTTGTCCAGGAGCAGCTCCAGCTTGGGGGGGCGGGGATGGGAGACCGCGGCCGCATCCACGTTCCGGCCGCTCCGCGCGGCTCAGCCCAGTGACCGGCGCGGCTCACACTCCATGCGCCGCGCCGGGCGGGGCGGGGCGGCTCGGATGCGGGGACCTCCGCGCCGTGCCGCTGCCGCTGCGCCTCACTCCGGGTCCCGGCTCCGGGCGCCGCCGCTACCTCCGCCCAGAAGTGATTTTCTTTACTGCTTCGTTTTACCAGAATTTTCCATCCATCTTTAAAAAGACAAATACGAAGAGCATGTAGCACAAAGTAGAACATGCCAAGATGTTGCAGTGGCTCAGAGTCCTGGCTGTGACTCAGAATTATTCGTCAGATTAAAAATACCACATGCCCAAGTACGCTCCGCCTATAGTGTGATGCCGTCACTCCGAGGTCGTGAGGGTGCAGCGGACGGGCCGATGAACATCTATCTCCCTGCCTGCCGTTTGAGTTTTCGTAGAGAGGCCGGGCTGATCCAACTTCAGCCTAACTTCTGAAAGATCAGTGATTCTAGGAATTTGTTCCTGTGTTTCCTTTTCCAACTAGACAGTGGGATTCCTTGAGGGAGGGAATGATGTCCCTTTGCCATGGTGTCACGAGGGAGTTCTTCAGTAACTGGCGCTGAAGAATACTCTGAAGAAATGTTTTGTCTTGCTGTGTTCTGTTTGAATGACAGTGGTTGAAAGCCAGCCAGACCCTCTGTACCATTAGGACATTATACTCTAGTTTTTCTTCAGAGCCCATGAATATCTCCGGTACCGGGATGGGGATCCTGGTGCAAGAGCAGTGCAGGGAGTGGGGCGTGGGAGAGAAGAGTAAATCACGGCATGGGGGTGAGAGCCGCAGGATGAGTTAGATCCGTGTGCTGGCTGTACCAAATTACCACAAAGTGGATGGGTTAGAACAGTACCAATCTTTTATAGTTGTGGTGGTCCGAAGTCCACAACACGTCCTGGGCTGATATTAATGTGTGGGCAACGCCACGTTCCTTCAGGAGGCTTGGGGGGAGGACCACTTCCTCGCCTTTTCCCACTTCTAGAAGCTGCCTGCGTCCCTAGGCTCCCAGCCCTTTCCTCGCTCATGGAGACCAGCACCTTCAAATCTGTCTCTGGTTCTGACACTGCTTTGCCTGCTTCCCTCTCTCACTTCTAAGGGCTCTTGTGATCACAGTGGACTCATCCTGTGTGAGCCGGGATACTCTGTCCATTTCAAAGTCAACTGAAATTCTTCCTGCAGCTTTAACTCCACCTTGCCACGTAGCGTATTCATTGGTTCTGGGAAGCAGGACGTGGATGTCTTTGGAGAGCTGCCATGAGGGCGGGCCTTTCTGAGGCAATCCTTTCTGTCCCCAGGACTCAGCTGGAGGCTGGTGGCTCCTCCCACCCCCGTTCTCCCTGATACAGCGGTGTGGCTTGGTTTCCCTGCTGACCACAGAGGGTGGCCAGGGTGGGCACGTGGGTGCATCTTGTCCATGTCCCAACTGAAGGGACAGACGGTGGCCAATGCTTGGGGCTAGAGAACAGATTTGATCATCTGTATGAGCTCTCAGACATATAGCTGCCGAGTGCCTGGTTGGGGGCACAGAGCCCAGTTACTCTGAAAGGGCCATGAGACTCTGAAATCCTAGTTTCTCTCCTAGGAGGTGTGCGAAGAGGAGCTGAAGATCGGGCCCCAGTAATTGGTTCATAGTTGATAGCGACCTTTGCTTCCTGGATAGCTGCTGGGGTCTCACAGTCTGGATGGTCTGTCGGACGAGGGCTGGCCCCAGCAGAAAAGTGGGTTTCAGCTGCTGGGGTTCTGTACGGGAGATACTGGTGTGTCTGGTGTAGAACCTGAGTGGACGGCAGCAAGTAAGTGGTCCAGTGGGCACCACAAGAGGTCTCCTGTCGAGGCCAGAGCCAGAGAAGAGGACACAGGATGTCCTACTGCTCGAGGGTTGTACTTCGAAAGAGTAAACCATGATCTTAGGGAGCAGATTCCCCAAGAAGGGGTCAGATCTCATTCTTAAAGTCATCTCCCTCTGAGTCACTTCATTTTGTAGAGCTGCCCAGGCTTTGACCCTCCCCACTGTACCTAGATTTGGAAGCTGACCGAGGAGGCAAGTGCACAAGCCCTTCTTGCTTGGAAGTGAATTCCTCAGAACTCTGAGAGGAGCCAGTTTTGGCAGAAGATGAGGCCCTGAGGAAAGACATTTAGGGTCACTCTTGGGAGCTGACTCCTGGAGGACCTACAGTGCACAGTTGGGTTAGGGGTCCTGGGGTTCCCCGTCATTGCCAGGAGCTGACGGGTGGAAAAGAGGACCTTGACCTCTAGAAGAGGAGAATGGAAACTGAAGCGTGATGCTGGTGTTCCAGGTTAACGCCTATATCCCGAGGGCCCAGAGAACTGGCCAGCTCAAAGAGCGATCTCTCTGTGAAGCACTGTAATCTTTTGCCTAGTATTTCTGACTGATGGCTGCTGTTCCCTGAAAGAGACAGAGTTTAAGATTCTCAATGGGCAAAAGGACCTTTGTAGGAAGGTGTGTATGGATAAACTTGGGAAGAACATGCTGGCGTAGCCTGGGGGTTAGTGGAAGCCAATGATGTTGTTCTGGTGGTTATGGTAGGGGTGGGGATGGGATGGAGGGCAAGTGCATTAGTCAGCTTTCCTGTCTCTGGGACCCAGTATCCAACACCCACAATTAAGAGGGGAGAGATTTAATTTGGCTCAGGCCTTTGAGGGGATTCAGTGCATGGTCTGCTGGCTCCAAGGCAGGAGCATCATGGTTAGAAGGGTGTGGTGGAGCAACGCTTCTTAATTCTCTGTATCCAGGAAGCAGAGCAGGGGGGTAGTACCAAAGAGAAAGGGGCAAGGGACCAAAGTCACACCTCCATGACCTGCCCACACAAACACACATAAGAGCACGCTGCCAATTCCCTAGGTGGTTGCCAAGCTAATCAAGTTGACACAATGAAGCTTACCCTCACAGTGAGTGGGCAGGCTGGGCGGAAAGGCAAGAAACCAGGCTGTTGTGTTTCTTAGGAGACCCAATATGGAAGAAGAATGGGAGGTGTTGTCACTGGAGGGACATTTCTGTTGTAGAAGGGACTCCCGGCAGGGTGGTGATGACTGAGGCTGCTCACTGAGCTGTGAAGACAGGGATTCTACCCCCAGAATGAAGCCTGTTGGTCTTGGGCAGGGGAGAGACCTAATAGCCTTTGTGCGAACCTGCTGCTATGGACAGAGGCAGGACCCCTGTCCTTCCTGGGGAGAGTCAGTTTGGAAGCAGCTGTCTACCGGAAGCTCCCAGCTCCTTCCTGACATGGCTTCTACAGGCTGTGCTGTCAAGGTGCAGAGTGGAGCTTTCTAGTGTGTGGTAGAAAGTGGGATCACAGGGGGCGAAAAGGCTGCCAGCTTCTCTGCAGCTCAACAAGTTGTGGCCCTGCAGCCATCTGGATCTCCAGTGCCCTGAGCAACTGGGCACCTTGCCCAGCTGCATGCTCTTCTGCCAGGATCTCCTGGCTTGGGAAGGAGGAAAGCTGAGATTTTCTCTTAGGAGTTCAGCATTCAGCTGGAAAGGGTTAAATGATCCTTGAAGATCATTTCTTCTTTCTTTGGGGCTCCTGCCAGCTTCTGAGAGGGACAGACTGGATTAAGAAAACCTAGCAGAAATGGAAGGAGAAGCAAGAGGGAAGGTCTTTGGGGACTAGCCTCTAAGACCTTTGGCCTGGTGAGGGAGAAAACCTGGGGAGCCTGTTGGGGTCTGGAGAATCCGGGGCTGGCTGGACCCGTTAAGGACTGAGGTGCTCATCTACACGGAGCTGGCTTTTTGTTTCTCAGAGACTCTGGAGGCCTCTGTGTCTCTTGAAAAGGATGAAAACTGAACCTTGAGTTTAGATTTCTCTGCAGGCCCTGGAGCAATGGGACACCCCAAAGTACCTGGTCAGAGGCAGGCAAGTGTGGGGGCTGGAGAGACCTGGCTGAAAAATCGCAGTGCTCAGCATTGCGTTATAGAGTTACTTGGTTTGCTGGAAACCGAGAATGTGGGAAAAATGCAGTCCATTTGTCTTAGACAGCTCAAGCCGCTGTCACAAACCCTGTAGACTGTACAGCTTACCAACTATGTGGAATGCATTTCTTATAGTTCTGGAGGATGCAGGTCTGAGGTCAGGGTGCCATCATGGCTGGAGACACAACCGGGTCACACACTGCTGACTTCTCACCATGTCCTCGTGTGGTGGGAGGAGACTGGGTGAGCCAGCTGGAGGGTCCCCTTTATAAGGGCACTAATCTCATTCACGGGGGCTCTGCCCTTCTGATCTAATTGCCTCTGAAAGGGTAAACTTGCAACGTATGAATTTTAGGGGAGAAACAAACATTCAGTCCATAGTTCCATGTGTAGAATTTCTGTTCTACATCACCAGTTAGGTGTCTGATTTTCACCCAATTTGCCTAGGAGTTTAATCATGACTGGCAGGTAAATGTGTTTGAAAATGTGGTATGACAGGACTATGATGATCACTATCTTAAAATTGCACAGTGTATCTTCTAGATGGATTTCGGTGTGATTTGTTAAGGACTATAATTTAGCCACCAGAATTATGTGGTACTACATTAAGCCTGCGAATTTGCTTAGGAAGCAAGGTCATCATTCTTAGATTGAGGGTTTTTTTTTTTTAATTTAAACTTGGCAGGTGGGAGGTGGTTAAGTACACCGATTATGGAGGCCCACTCCTGGGGTTGAATATTTTGCTTAAACCCTGACCCGGGCAGCTCCTTGGTCCTTCTGTCTCTGTTTCTTCATTTGTAAAATGGGGATAAAAAATAGTATCTTACTCATTGGGCGATGGTGAAGGTTGACTGCATTAATAGATGTTAAATACACAGAATGGTGCTTGGTGTGTACTAAGAACTCTATTGTTAGCCATGATCATCTCTTAGCTTTTTTTTTTTTTTTTTTTTTTGTGCCAGGGATGGAACTCAAGGCCTTCTGCTTGCTAGGCTGGCACTCAAACCATTGAGCTAAATCCCCAGCCCTGAGTATCTTTTCCTCATGTCTGGTCTTAAAAACAATGCATTTTGTTCAAGTGGATTTTGTAATTTTTAAAGGGAGGAGTCTGTTCTCGCTTTTTTTTTCTTCTTAATGGTCCTCACCTGAATTTAAAGGCTGATTGAGGGTTGTCCCAAGCTTGAGCACCAGTAGCAGATGGTTTAATAGGAAATGGTATAGGAAATCGACATTGGTAGACAAATTGGTTCTTTTCAATCAAACAAACAAAGCAGCAACCATAGATTTTTTTGCATAACTTGGGCAGGGATTGTGGAGTTTAAGAAGTCCTGACTGTGCATGTAGGCGCTGTAGTCAGAGGTGGGACAATACTTTGGCTATTCTGGGGTTGTGTCCAAATTTGTCGTTGCTTCAGCAGTTGGCTGGGAGGAGGTTACTGGTACCAAGGGGATTCTAAGACCTTCAAGGTTGATAGTTAGACTTGGGCATGACTTTTCATCAGGATTACTTGGTTCTTGTAAGAGTAAATACTTTGCTAGAATATATTTGCATTCATTACTAAGGTCCAATATTAAAATATTATATACTGACCCTAGAAGAGCCGATTGGCAAACTTTTAACGGCATCATATTCTAAGTGTCCTAGTAAAAAGTTTGGAGTCTTGTAAGACAGATGTGAGCTTTTATGTCTACCTGCATCTTTGGAGAAGGAAGTGATCCGGAGACAACCATCATGTACCTACATGATGTTGAGATAGTGAGGGTAGCCGGCGCTTCTTGTAGAGTGACTGAAATTGCTCTGAAGGGTGTGGTTAACCGGACCCGGCTGGGTTTTGAGCACGAGGCTGGAAAGACAGACTCAGGAGTTGCCTCAGTTGCTCTTCTTGCTACATGTGTGCCAGTGGGACAGTTTTTTCAGTTGGTGGGGAGGCATGATGAAGCTATGTGGTCGATACAGCCAGCTGTGTGGTAGAGAATACGCAGAAGGAGCATTATCAAGTGTTGGCTGGTTGCCTCTGCTTGGTGCGGTTTCCATCATTCATGGATTACGCAGATGGACACAGTGGAAGGGTTTTTCCTAATGGTCTTTCTGACTGACAGCATGTCCAGAAACAAGACGTTTTCTATTTGAGACAGATGATTATAGGAAGGTGTCAGGAATGCAGTACATGGGGATGTAGTCTTCTAGTATCATTAACCTCCACCCAGCAGCAGTCCTGTCCCCTTTATGACAGCGTGGGCTCAGAGAATATTTGATAAACAACTTCAGTACCTTCACCAAATTATTTGGGTTGTTTCTACATTCAGAGCCCAGGGAAATGATTGGAAAGGAGTCAGCATGAAGCACCCCCAGTGTCCTTCCCTGCCGTATTCTGTTGTTCGCCCAAGCTGGGAAATTGGCATCAAACAAATAACAAAACATTTAAAGCTGTAGTGGATTTTTTCCTATTTCTTTGAAAATCCTCTTCTTGTCTTCTCTGGTGAAGACCCTTCTGCTTTTCTGTGGACCCTGCAGCGTGTGGTGGGAAAGAAGTCAAGGCACCCATTCTGGTCTGTGGGCTTTGCCTTCCTATCCAGCTGTGTGGCTGGTTTCAGCCAAGACACTTAATATCTGCTAAAAGGAGAGTAATAAAAAAATACCAGAGCCATTTCCCTGGTTATTTCTTCCAATCAGTGCGAGTGCACATGTAAAAACGTTTTGAGAGGAAAGTATGAAAAGTGACAATTTGGCCTCCATGATAAATAGAACTTGATGTTGCAGATTCTAGAAGTTAAAATTTCTGTGTACAAAGCATTCCTGACTGTTTTATTCCCAAGGATAAGTGCTGTACTCTCTTCACACATCTTAAAGGTTTCACTAGGCCAATGCTGGGTTTATATAACAAGGAACCTTTCAGTTATTTAGAGTTTTTAATACACCTGCATCTAACAACTCGTGGCAGCTCACACTGTGACAGGGTTGGAGGAATGTGCAGGAGTAGGTGATCTTCCGATGCCAGCCCCCAGGGCCCAACCTGTCAGGAGCCCCCACTCGCTGGCTGCCAAAATGCTCATTTGGATGGGAAGTGGGTGTCAGGATATGCAGGTATTGCTTTGATGGAATGATTTCATTTTCTTTGTATATATACCAAGTAGCAGGATTGTTGGCCCATATATGATAGTTCTAATTTTAGTTTTTTAAAGGAATTCCATACTATTTTCATACTGGCTGTATTAAATTGTATTGTAATTTTCAATATCAAAAATTTTGCTTTGTTCTCGTTTCTTTACATGCCTTTTTATGGTTGCTGTTGAAAATGGGACATTATGAATATTATAATGTGGTAACTATGGAAATCAGCTTGAGCCCCATCTGTAGGATTTGATTCTGCTGCTTATTGTGGGATGTTGTTTTTGTTTAGTGACTTTTCCGTATTCTTTTTGTAACGATGTGTTCTTTGTTGTGTGATCACTTAATCCTTTCCTCTGTGCCTATGTGAGTTTTAATCTCTTCTTCATCTGAGAACACCAGTCATGTTAGATTAAAGCCCAACCCAAGGTCCTTGTTTTACCTCAGTCTCTTCTTTAGAGATCCTGTCTCTAAATATAATCAGCTTCTGAGGTAGAGGGTGTTGGAACTCCAACGTAAGAATTTTTAGGGGGTACAGTTCATAATAGCTACCCAGCAGGAAGAAGGGAGTCCAGGTTCCCTTGTGTCCTCCACCAACACTGCAGGGAGACTAGGGGGTGTTTCGCCCTCTTGGAGGGGTGAAAAGCCTGGCGCTCGCTTCAGCTTTCTGACACCACCCTGGTTGGGGGGATGGGATGTGGGGATGGCTCCTTTCAGCCTGCCAAGGGCTTCTCATGTAGCCTCCGTGGGCACGGATTGGGTGGGGTCAGCTTCTTTCTGTTGTGCTTGGCTGGAGTGGATGAGTTACTGCCTAAAATCCTTCTGTCTCACCGGGCTGTGCCTTTCTGTGTTTGGGGCTAGAGAGAACAGGCTTTTGTTTGGGCTTTTTATTTTTATTTTTTCGTCTGTGCCAGAGGCCAGAGAAGATGAGTCTCAGGTTGGCTCTTCTATACCAAACTCCGCCTTCATCCAGAACTCCGGTTCTTTCAAGGTTCTGGTTATCCCCCAGCCCATCCCCCCTCACGATCGCAGTTGTACAGTTCCTCACCGTTGTTGCTAGCTTTTGTGCGTCACTGTCCTTTATGCATTTCCCTTAAATGTACCAGTGCTTTGAGCATGGCTCCTGAACCAAGCTCTCTTTAGTCTCCACTTCCACAGCAACTTGCCGGCAAATCCGCCAACCCTCATGTGACCTGGCACATAGACTCTTCCGTGAGCTTTCCTGTCTCTTCTTTCCTTCTTTGGTCCTCCTGCCTAGAGTATGCTGCCACCACCCATTTTGGAAGCGAGGACAAGGACCACCCTTGAGATGGCAGCATTGTGAGCTGAAAGGGGTCTGCTCCTTTGAGAATTTTGTGGAGAAGAGATGTATGTTAGTCAAAAACAGATGTGGGCACTTGCTGGGTGTGTTGTATTGGGCACTTAATCTTGTTGGATCTTAGTTATTTTTGTCTGTGAGGTTGGTTTCAATACTAGTTACTGCACAACCTTACTATGAAGATAAAATGAGATGATGTATGTATAAGAGCTTAGCAAATGCATGCAAACAAAAGAGGCTCAATAAATATTGGTAAATTTGCCTTTAATGAAAACTCCAAACTTTTATAATCCTGCAGAGAAAATGTGCAGCCTATATTTACTTTCACCGAGGGAAAAATAACCTCTTAGATTTGCAGTTGGTAAAGTACTTTGATGTTCATGATTATATTTAATCCATGCAACATCTCTGTGAGGAAGGAGGTATCTCTGCATGACCATTCTTCTTTTTATTACTGGAAAAGGAGCTACAAATCGGGAAATAAGTAGCAGAAGCAGAAGCATACTTACCTACCTAGTAAACTAAGTCTGTTACCCAACCTCCACAGAAGAAAGACAGGCAATCAAATATCTTTACTGGAAAATATTGTTTTCTGTTTAAATGATTGAAAAAATGACATATGGTAGAATATGATATCTGCCTCAAATAGCAGATTATATCAGGGGCAAGTGTGCAAATTATTCCCTGAGGAGCCTTGCTGCACAGCTGGAATCAGGCAGACAAAATGCTTCTTGGGTTGTAAAAATGATGGGTGAAGTTCACAGGAAGACCCCAGAGTCTGTCATGCTTGCTATCAAGATGTCCAGGTGGCTACAGTCACTACTTTATAGTTGAAAACTCATGAGAAAGGAAATAGAGAAGCTAGACTTTGTGATTTACAGCCATGAATGAAGGAAAGTACAAGTCTCTTACCATATGAGCGAAGAGAGACCTGTTTTTCAGATCACAGAGAGATGCTGGCATCAGAGGGAGGCAGCCTAGAGCGTCTCAGGGTGCCAGACTGACACACGCAGCACAGGCCAGCACCTCAGGGCTGTGCACTGTTAGAGAAATTTCACCAATTAATTAGGAATGAAAGATTGCAATTCAACTGTGCATTACAGTTTAGATCGAGAATGTCCCCCCACAGTCTCATACATTCAGAGGTGGGGCTTGATCAGGGGGGCACTTTGTATATAGCTAAGTGTTCAGTTAGGAGGTAGGGCGTGGGAGAAGAGGCAGGTCGCTGGGGCGTGACTTGGAAGGGTGAATCTCCCTTCCTGGCTCCTCCCTTCTCCCTTCGCCTCTGGCCGCCATGGTGCGAGCCGCTTTCCACCTCCCAGGCCTTTCTGCCATGCCATTTTTGTCCTTAAACCTGCTGAACACAGACTGAAACTTCTGAGCTATGAGCCAAAATAAACCTCTCATCCTTTAAATTTTGAGTGTCAGGTATTTTGTCCCTGTGATGAGGAAAGTGAGTTAAGATGGGGCATTTCAGACTTAAACTGTGATGAACACAGAAAAGGCCAGGTTCAGCAATTAGGTCATGTTTGAAAATACTGGGGTGCTAGCCTCTGGCGGAAATAGGTGGGAGAGACCCACATCCTTCTGAGAGACAGGTGGGTGTCTGAAGACGGGATCATCTATGATATCAACTTCGTTTTCCTTGGAGGCCCTTCTAAGTACCTTTGTTCTTGGGGCTTTCCAGAGAAAAAGAGCCATAAAGGCCTGAACATAAGGAATTTCATACCACTTTCCTTGCTTTTTGGCAAAAAGATCTCATGGGAGGAGAGTATCTTAATTTAGATTGCCCCATCTCTCTCCGTTTCTTAATTTTTGCGTAACAGATACAGCCTAATAGCGAGGTTGCTGGGGATCTGCTCAGTGTTTCCCATTCTGCATCCTGGGGCCTATCGAGGGGGTGGGGCGGCTGAGGTTCTTTAGATGATATCCCATGCAGAAGAAGGCAGACCAGCTGAGTTTACAAGGTAGCACTTGTGAGATTCAAGCACTCGACAGACATCTCTTGTCTGAAGGTGGGGTAGCACTAGTGCCTTCTTAGAGGAGTAGAGCCCCCTGGGGGTTCTCTTAGCCTTAGGACTCTCCACACCATGGCCCACTGACCCTGTAGGGAGACAGGTGGAGCCCTCTAGTGGCTCCCTTGGAAACTCGCATAAGATAAGGGTGAGACCTTGGCCACTTGAAAAACACCAAGAGATCAGGGTAGATGCCTCCCTGGGGGCTCCCTTAGAAACGATCAGGGCGGAGTCCCCCAGGGGCTTTCTTAGCCACTTGAGAAACTCTTAGGAGATCAGAGTGGAGCTCCCCTGAAAGACTATCCCTTATGTTCTTCCCAATTCTATTTTTACAAGTTTGGTTTCTTCTATACAGACTGCCATGGCAAATATAGCATATTGTACTTCAAGGATCCCTTTCTGATGTATCCTTGTACGAATATAATTACTTCGTTTAAGGCAGTAGAGATAGAAATCTCATTTTAGCATTTAAGATAGAAAACTCTAAGTACAAGGATGGTTCTATGCTGCAGCATACTCACAACCACATTGACCTTCAGTGGTGATTCCTTTATTTTCACCTAGGTCCTCAGGCACGTAGTTCTAAATTACCTGAGTTTCTGTTAGAAGAAACAAGAAGGGGATCTAACTGGATCAGAAGAGAAGCTGAGAGAAAGCCCCTAAGCTTCCTAAAAGTGGAGGCTTAGGTCTTATCTGTAAGGGTGAGATTTCCTAGTGTTCATGAGGTCAGTTGAAAAAAAGAAAACGGCCAATGGGATGGACCCATTTGACTGACCCATGCAACCAAGCAAATTGGGTGACCAACACGGCAAATCCATGTGACCGACTTACACGACAAACCAAAACTAGATTCATTACTAGTATGTGCTGAAATGCAGAGTAAAATTTAAAAGACTGCAGATTTGCATAATCAAATATACATTTTCAAATTTGTTTTCACTTTTAAAGAAATTATTAAAGCAATATAACAGAATTCATGGGATCCCTTATAGACAATACAGTATTGAATATCACTCACCTTTATGAAACACATGTTATTACCAAACTGACAGCTCCACATTAGTCACATGACCTTAAATCTATGCACCCAATATATGTAATGATATTGAAAAAAAGAATTTGCTTTTATCTCTCAGATCAGCTGTGACCTCTCCAGTGTTAATCTTAAGATAGATGCATTAGGCTGAGGATGAGCCTCAGTGGTAGAACAATTGCCTTAGCGTGTACAAGCCAGCAGGTTCAATTCCCAGCATTAAACAACAAAAAAAAGGGAGACACATTGATACATTAATCAATTTATGTTGTGAAGTGTTTTCTGCCTTCTTAAAAAATCCTGTCAGCTTTCTCCTAAGTTGTCTTCTAATAGTTTTAAAATTTACCTTTTGATATTTAAGCCCTGGGTTCATCTTGGATTGATTTTATATGTGTTGTGAGGTAGATGCCAGTTTCATAGCTTGCAATATGACGTCTAATTTTTCCAGTCCTTTTTGTTGAATGGCATCTGTCATCCCCAGTCAGGCCTGCCACCTCTGCCATGTACCAGAGTTACTCGTGCGACTCTGGGCCGTGTATTCCATTGGTAGTATTATTTATCCCTGAAACAGTTTCAGATAACAGTTATTACCGCAGCTTTTTAATAACTCCTTGCTCTCTATCTTTTTTTAAAGAAATGCTTTGGTAATTTCTTCCATTTGCCTTTCAAAATTAGATGAGCAATAGAAAGTGTATTCATGAAAACAAAAGTCAGGCGGTGTTTTGACTGGAATTGAAATGAATCCACGGGTCAATTCAGGGATCAGTGATACCTTTATAATATTGTCTTATTGTTCATGAACAATAGATTTCTCTATTAGTTCAGCTCTTTTAAAATATCTCAATAAATTTGTCTAATTTTCTCTGCAGAAGAAATTTTTCAGGAGGATTGTTGATTTTCCCAAAGTGAAGATGAATAAATATTGGTTATCTTTACCAACTGGGACGCTAAAGAAAGCTGAACATCAATCTTTTGCAGCAGAGACTTTGGATCCAGGTGGACAAGAGGGTAGTGTGGGTATCTGGGCACTTCTGGGAAACAGGTCTATTGTAATTGCTCATAGATCTCCGATGAATCTATGTTCTCAACTGGTAGGCTCTTAAACGGGTGAAACAGGTACTTGAGGAACTAGTGCAAAAGAGAATTAAGCATCCTTTATCTATTAAGCTTGTTGTAATTGGCTTAAGACCTTCTTTGGCTTCCATTTTACTAGTGTACTAAGGAAGTTTAGGCAAAGATTTAGAAGAATCAATTGTGAACTCTTGGGAGTGTGCTCCAATTCATTCATTTATGTTTGCAGAGTCTGTAGCTTTTAGGGATTCTGAGACCATGGTTAATTCTTCTGTTGTTTCTTGAATCATACGTAGTGTAGGTATTTTAATATGCATATCAGATATAACTTCTGAGACTTCTAAAAATAAGCCGTTTGCAGTACATTTTAGTTGGCAAGTTCCATTTACAAGCTCAGTCTCTTCCTGTTAAATATGTAGGAGTTGTCAGAGAGAAGAAAGGAATATTTTCCTGCCAATGGTTCCAAGGTAGCACCAGAGGTTGAGATGGGAGAACGGGTTTAGGATTATTAGAAATTCCCACCAGTTGGTATTTTGGCGCCCTGGGCAATCTGATGTCTGATGGCAGTGGGACTCATGGTATGTAGAGTGGCAACTGTATCAATAAGAAAGCTGAATCGTCCATTTGTATTTATAAACCATTCCCCTTAGGCATGTAGATGACACACAGGGAATTGTTGAGTTCTAATGCTTTTCTTGGCTGCAACACCCTGGGACAGACTTTGGATAGTGGTTTTCATTTTTTTAACCTTTGTATGATATTTTTTTTTTCAATGATCTTTCAGCCTGCAATATCTACAGGTATCTTTATTCCTAGGCTCTTGATTATTAAAGGGTGGAAGACTTGGTTTTGGGGGTCAGTTTTTTAATTGGGATAATCAGAAGTTGTTTTCGTTTATAGCTTGTTTACTTTCTAGGGCTTTTAGAAATGTTAAGCCATATGTCAGATACTTTCTAAATTGACAGTTTTCCATGCCAATATTTTTTCTAAGTTTCTCAATTCGGATCTAGTTACAAAAAGAGGACAAATCTCCTTGTACTTCAGCTGCTAGGTCTATTCCAAATGTTGTTTAGAAGTTTTCTGAAGTCTAGTTTATGGGTCTCCTATGCAGTCATCTTTATTTTACTTACAATTTGAATTTTTGTCTAATTGTCTCTTAGGGAAAAGACTACAGTAATGTCCATATGTTGTTTATTTCTTATTTTATTGTCCTTTCAACACCAATATCTGAATTATGCATGTTTGGATTATTTAAATCCTCTCCTGGCCTTTCCCATCCTGTTGCTTCTAATTTTTGTTTATGAGTGTATCTTTGCTGTACTTAATAGAAACAATCACATCTTGATCATTTTTCATCCCTTTCTTCCACCCACCCATCCTGTTTCTTTTAACCATTTCCTCTACCTGAGAGGTTTACAATTACGGGAACGAGTTGGTACAGATCTGGTAGTTCAGGATAACAAGTAGCTAACAAAATCCTAAATTTGCAGAACAGTTTTTTTTCTGTCTTCCTGAGGTTTTCAAATCCTTAACTAGTCTTAAATTTGACATCTATATGAGCCTTTTAGGCTAACAATTTTGAGGTGATATTGTAAAATGGTACTGTTTTCAAGGAAAAAAAAAACTTGTGATAGTGTAGCTCACTTAGGAAAAGAAGGCAGGCGTGGTGGCACATGCCTATAATAATTGCACACTTGGGAGGCTGAGGCAGGAGGACTGCTGCAAGTTCGAGGCTAGCCTGGGCTGTATGGTGAGTTCAAGCCCCGCCGGAATAACAGAGCGAGACCATGTCTCAAAAAGCAAACGAAGCAAAATCAAAAACAAACAAAACACACACAGAAAGGACAGGGAGCCAAAGGAATAGCAGAGGTATAACTGGGGTCTATCTGTTTGAAGATAATTTGGAACAACGAAAAAAGGAACTGAAGGAGGGCAGATTTCATAAGAATTAAGTGAAAGTGAATTCTCTTTGTTGGCTTTTGCAAAGAGGTCTTTTGAAAGGCTATTTGAAAGTCAGTGTTTTATTTGGAAGCCTTAGTTAGTTCTTGTCTGCCTGTCGTTTTTAATAGAGACTCCTCTTAAATGTATTATTAATTTAAAATTTTTATAGACTTTTAAAGTACAATTTAGGCTCATAGCAACATTGAGAAGGCAGAAATTGCTCATGTATCCTTCACCACTGTATGTGCACAGCATGCTTCATTACTAATTTCCTTCCCCAGAATGTGATGCTGTTTACAGCACTGACACAGCATCATCATCTGAAGTCCGTACTTTACACAGTGTGTACATTTGGTGGGTTCGGAAAATGCATGATGACATGTATCCCCCATTCTAGTAGCATACAGAGTAGTTTCACTGCCCTAAAAATTCTTGTGGTTTTCCCATTCATTCTTCTCTCTCCTCAGTTCTTGGCAACCACTGATCTTCTTAATGTGCTATTTTTATTCTTCTTTTAAGTTCAAAATTTTTTTTATCGAAGCAGTTGCAAGTACTTTAGTTATTAAAAACAAATTAACAGGCAGATGAGCAGACAAGAAAACATATAGAAAATATAAAACAATTACATTAAATCAGAGTGCAGCCTTAGAGGCATTGGCCATACTAATTATAATAATCATTTTTTTTTTTTAGTTTTAGGTTAGTAACTATGGATAGACTAGTCGGTTAAAATTTCCTCTACGGGTTATCAGATAGTACTTCTTTTTTCTTATATAAGTCATGAGAGCATTTTCTTTAATACTTTAAGCTCGTCTGAATACCTTTTTTTCCTGTTAACACTATAGACTTAGAAGCAATAACAAGGGAGAAAGAAAGGCTGTAGATTGTACTTTTGAGAAGAAATACAGAGGAAACAAAAAAGGAAAAAAAGAGAAAGGACAGAATTCCAGGGTCAGATTTCCCAAATGAAAGCCCACCCACCACGTTTCCTTAGGTCAGAACTGCCACTTGATGTACATAATATAGTGTTTTCCAGTCTAATAGCTTTTCAACATCATTTTTGAGTTTCATGGGAAATGTTATTGAACATCAAGATGCGGTTGGATGAGTGAACACTGTTAGCATCAACTGTACTCAACAGAGGACAGAAGAGCCTGATGTTAATCTGCAGCAAACAACAGAGAAAAATAAGAAACACAGACCCACAGCAGTATCGACATGCATTATTAGGCCAAGGTCAAAGTTAAAACAACCCAGGAATATTTCTTCTAAACTGAGAGTACACATAGAAAGGGATTTTTTTTTTTTTGAGACTCACAGCCATAGTAATGAGGTTACCCGTAGTAGTAAGGTTCATTAGGGCAGAATCCATAAGGTGTCAGGGTATCCGAGAATACAACCTGGTTGGCCAAAGCCATCCATTTCAAGGCTGCCAGGAAACGAATGCTATCCAACTATATCTCCATTCTCAAGGTGATGGTCATTGAAGAAATGTGGAGTTATAGCTCTTGTGGCAGTTAATCCATCCGAGCTGTAGAAAAGGCCAGGTCTTTTGAGAATATCTCTTTCATGGATATATGGCTCAGTTCAATCATCGCCATACAAGCACTGCTCACTCTCATCCATCTGATGACTCTCTGCCATCTCTAGCCTCTGAGACTTACACCAGAGAAACTTTTCCCTCTGAATTTTCTTAGCCCATTCTTCATCATATTCTACTGTAATATCTAGTATATTATCACATACCTTTCGGATTTCATTATTTTTATCATGCACCAGACCCATGAGATGTGTTGGAGCCTGTGTTTCCTTGATTATGACATCTCTAGTGGCTTGGTGGAAAACCTTCTGATGGAAGACGTGACACACAAATTCACACAAATGCCTGACACACAAATTCATCATCTTCTTGGTGAGCATTTAGCAGTTTGAGTTAGGGAGAGATCAGTGGGGTGTGACTTCTGCATGACTTTGGAGGGCTGCTGAGTCTTGGGTCAGATATCGCCAGCCCGGGATTTTGCTAGCAGGTCTCTAGGCTGTTATTTGGGGAGCAGGCCCTTCATTTGTGGTTTGGAAGGTAAGTGTGAGCTGGGACCCGGCTGGCAGGTCACCCAGCTGTGGCTTGGGGTGAAGTTTCCTGGCCTTAGCTAAGTGGTGATGTCTGATGTACGGGTTGGGAGCCAGTTCTATGGGCTTTGCAGTCAGGTCTCCAGGTGGTGGCCTTTGTGGTAACTCTGTCAGTTGTGATGATTTGTGGAAGATCTCAGGAGTTGGCTTTGTCTAGAGAGATGATGGTTTGGTTTTGTTTTCTTTAGTGTCACTTTCTGAGGTAGTTTAGGAAGAACTTTTGGGCTAAGGGCAGTCTTGGCAGAACCGGTTCTTGATCGCTGAGACAACTCCTCAACCTTGTTTGTGGTCTTACTTGAAGATGGACCATGAGGTAGTGGGCTGGGAAGATCTGCCAGGGTTCTCTCAGGTCCAGGTGGTGGGGGAGGAGTCCTCTTCTTGAATAGGGGGGAGCTGCCACGAGAGGTCTTGGTGTGCAGAGGGGGTGTTGAAGGTGGGCCATTTGGAACTTCCCCAGAAGTTCTAGGAGGCAGAGAGAGATCCTCTGTGGTTGGTGAGTGGGCGAGTTTTGTGGAGACTAACATCTAGTTGGTGAAGGCTCCATAGGGGAGTTGTTGCTTATCAACCGAAATGCTGAATCCTGGCTGTGTCAGCTTGTCCTGGTGGGGAGAGATGCTGGAGGAGTAGCAGAAACTCTGCTGTCTGAATGAGCACTCTTTCTTTTCTTTTCTTTCTTTCTTTCTTTCTTTCTTTCTTTCTTTCTTTCTTTCTTTCTTTCTTTCTTTCTTTCTTTCTTTCTTTCTTTTGTGTGTGTGTGTGTGTGTGTGTGTGTGTGCGTTGGTGCTGGGGATCGAACTCAGGGCCTTGTGCTTGCTAGGCAAACGCTCTACCACTTGAGCTGAGTGCCCAACACCGTGAGTGCTCTTTCTTGACTGGTGTTGGTTTGTCACTCAGATTGTCCTCACTTGGATCCATCTCTTCTTGTCCAGGGTTCCACTCGTATTCAATGTGGATGTGTGGGTTGGACTTGCCGGATTTAGCCTGGGAAAGCGAATCTTCACACTGGGGAGCTTCGAGTCTTTTGTCATGTTTTGAATCAGTTTCTTCAGTTTGGTTCGTGACATTTGCAGCGAGCTAGCTTCTAAGAAGAAGCCTCAGACACATGTTACAGTAGTATGTCTCATGGATGTCTGCTTACCCAGGTTTCCTGAGTTTTGTGCGAGGAAATCAACCGAATGTATGTGTGATCTGCAGTTCAGATGACAAGACGCAGAGCTGTCTCGAGCTCCTGTCCGGATTCCCACAGCAGCTCCCTGAGCACTAGTCCTTCTGTATAGACTTGAAATGGTGCAAATAAATCCCTGGATTTGATGGCTGCAAGCAACTTATTCAGCTGAGCAGACAGAGTTGCAGGTCATCCTTGAGAATCTGTGTGCTACATAGTTTTCAGTGATATACTCTTCATACAGTCGTATCACTCAGGGGGTGGACTTTGGTGAAGAGCTGGGTAAATTTCCTTCTATGATTTCATTAAAACTCATCTCCTACATTCTTGGCCAGCAAGAATTCAGAAGTTCCTAATTTGTCTAGTTGGAACAAATGCTAGAAATATAAACCCGATTTTTTTATGACTCTCTATACAGGTCAGAATACCCAGGTTTGTTGAAAGCCACGTGGGCGCTGATGAATCGCAGTAATCATCGCTCTGTAGTCACAGTACATGTTGTTCCCAGGGAGCCACTGGACGTCCTTGATGAGGGCTTTCGTTGGATCTTCCAAGCTGCTCTTCCCTGCGCTCTGCTTGCCTTGGAAGCCCACCACGGTCAGGGCCTCTTCTTTTCTGTTATTCAGTACTGATGTCTTTGCTGCATAATCTGCACATCCTCTTGAAAGTGATACACCCTGTGATGTGATATCAAGTCAAAAGATTTGTCTTCAGCATTTGGCAAGTGAGAAGGTGCAGCCTGCTGACTGCCTGTTAGGAGCTGTGTGCAAGAGGCTCACAGTCCCACTCTCGACAGCGCACTTCCTCCTCCGCTGCTTGCCGGCTCCCATTGCTTTTCTTTAGGACGTACCCGTTTTCATCGCTGTATCCCTTATTGCCCTGGAGCAGATGTGCGCGGTACCCTCCATCTCCAGCTCTGGGAAACTTCTTTGTGATCAACCTGGAGAGAGGATTGTATTAATTCTGAGTGCAGTTAGCTGCTGCTTCTCTTCATCCTGGGTCTGTTTCATGTGATATAAGTCAGTAGCCAGTTTTTCAGTGTGTTTGATTTATTGGCTGTTTCCAAGCTATCTTGGAAGAAAGTGGCTGTGGGTGGTAGTGCTTTGTAAGATGCTGCGGCAGATCTACATTCTTTTTTGTCTTGATGTCATTGAGATACTTACAGATCTGGAGCTGAATGCGGCGCCTTTACTCCCGCATTTCTTCTGCCATCTCAGCTCCACGTAGCTCTGTGAGGAGCATCTGGCACAGTTTTGCATGCTCTCTTTTCTTCTTAACTTTTGTAAACTTTGTCTCATAGTCTTTGAAGCCTTTGTCAAGCTTCTTGAGATCTCTCCTGACTCTCTCTAGGTCACCTTTTACCAGGGAATCTGAGGTGAATCGAGGTGGTCACCTTGGGCCTCAAGGCCTTGGAGGAGATTTTTTAGTAGCATGGAGAGTTCCTTTATTAGAGTAGAAAACTCACTAAAGCAGTGCCAATATTGGAGTTGCTTCAATTAAAAAAAATTGTTCCCAAACTTATCAAGAATTTGTACATAGTTCTCTTCCTGTCGTATATAGTCTTGGCCGGAATTATATAGTGCATGTGCAGGTTCCTGTACTTTCTGTAAGGTTGTTCTGTCTTGGTCTAGAGCCTCTTCTAGCAGCGTGACGGTGTTCCTGCAGTTATACAGCTGTGTATAACTGGTAGAGCTGGATGTAGTCCTCGGTGGTCTTGGTGATGAACTCGGACAGGGCGATCTGGTCCAGCATCCAATGTGTGGGGGCTGAGACATAAGGGGAAGGGGCTCAGCTGTGGTGGGTCGGCTCAGCTACCTTTTCTTTCTGAACATTCAAAATCATCTCAATAAGCTATTTTGATATAGTCAAGTAATTGTCGTCGACCATAGTTATCCCTGAAATGCTTTCTCTGTATTTTCTTCCGGTAATTTCAGAGTTTTGGGTCTTACATTGAAGTCTCTGGTCCATTTTGAGTTGATTTTTGTCTGTGGTGAGAGATAGGGGTTTAGTTTAATTCTTCCGCATACGGAACACAGTTTTCTTTCCCTGCACCATTTATCGAAGAAACTTCCTCTAATGCATGTTCATGCTATGCTTGCTGAAAATCAGCAGGCTATAATTGAGGATTTATTTCTGTGTTCTGTGTTTCCTGTTCCATTGGTCTGTAGGTATATTTCTGTGCCAGTACCGTGCTGTTTTGGTTACTATGGATTTGTAGTAGGCTTTGAAGTCAGGTATTATAATGACTTCAGCTTTTTCCTTTTGTCCCAGATTGCTTTAGCTACTCAAGGGTCTTGAGTGTCATAACAACTTTATATTGCATGGTTTTGCTTGTACCAGAAACTCAAATTATAAATAAAGAGCAGAATAAAATAGGAAGTAGGGAGACAGATCTTTCTCAGAGGGGAAGGAGATTAAGCGATGGAAGGAGTGGGGAGAGAAGGGAGGGGCAGGGATGGAAAAAGGGATTAATATGTGTTATATACATGCACCATCTCCACATAAGAAGTGTAAACATTATTTATTGCAAATATGTCCCGAAAAAGGGTGGGAATCAAGAGATGGATTGAATATTTTAAAGGGATTAATAGCAATGTTTCTTTTACTATAATACATTTTTAAGCTTAAACATTGACCATACTTGTTTATTGCTCCTCATTGCTTAAATGTTTATGGCAAGTTATAGCAAATAAGAACATTACATTGTGTCCTCATTTACCTTATTCACTGGATCTGGCACTGTGTGACTTCTGGCTCTTCTCTAAAATCAAAATGACCATGAAAGGTAAATATCTTGAGTCAGTTCAGGACATCAAGGCAGCCACTAAGGCACAACTGAAGATACTTATGAAAAAGGACTTCCAGAGCTGCTCCAGCAAGTGGGAACAACGGTGGGATAAGTGTGTTCAAAGGGAGGATTCTGGCTGCCCTGGACATTTTGAGGGGAATTAATGGCAATGTGTCTTTCACTATAATAAAATTTTTAGAATTTAAGAACTCACCATATTTTTGAATCACACCAAAATCATGCCATCTGAAAATATAATTTGACCTCTTCCTTTCTATGTGGATGCCCTTTATTTCTTTCTCTTATTGCTCTGGCAAAGATTTCCAATACTATGTTGAATAAGAATGGTGAAAATGGTCATCCTTGTCTTGTTCCTGATCTTAAAGGAAGTGATTTCAGCCTTTTCTCATTCATTAGGCTGTGAGTTTGTCATCTATAGCCCTTACTGTGTTGAGGTATGTTCTTTCTGTACATTTTTTGAGGGTTTTTTGGGTCATGAAGTAGCACTGAATTTATCAGATGCCTTTTTTTTAATCAATCATTGCATGCCTAGTCTATAATTTTTTAACCATGTTGTGTAACAGTTTTATGTGCTGTATGGTTTGATTTGCTTTGTATTTTGTTGAGATGCTTTGTATCTATATGTTCATCAAGGATATTGGTCTGTAGTTTTGTTTTTTTCCTTTGTCTGATTTTGATATCAGGGTAATTCTGGCCTTGTAGAATAAGTTTAGCAGGATTCATTCCCTTTCAATATTTTGGAATAATTTGAGTAGAATTGGCATTAATTTTTCTCACAAGTTTGGTAAAATTTGGCCACGAAGCCATCTGATCCCAGGGTAGGAGAGACTACTACCAATTGAGTCTTGGTATTTGTTTTTGGCCTGGTCAGGCTTTCTGTGTGGTCTGGCTCAATTTTGGTAGGTTCATTGTATGAACCTATTTTTTTTTAATATGTCAGAAGTTGCCCGTTGTTGAGTTGGGTAAAGCACATGGTCTTGACGGTGCCGCTCTCCTCTCCTTCTGGTATTGAGGGAAAAGGGAGTGAATCTGAGTCTCAGGTGGGAATAGTGCTGGGTCGTGTGGAGTAGAGGGAGAGGAGTAGCAGGAAGGAAGTTGTGGCTGCCCGGGACCATGTGTTCACTAAGGTGCTGCTCCTGTGAGCCAAGAAGCTGAAGAAACAGAAATAGCTTGGTCAGTAAAGCCCCTGAAAGACTGTACCTGCATCTTCCACCATTTGGTGTTTTTCTGGAGAAGCATCCAGCCAGTGGTTTGTTTTGGTGAAATAATACATAACATTCATCATTTTGACTATTTGTAAGTGGGCTAGTCCACATTAAAGAGATATACAATATTGTGGAACCATCACCACTGTGCACACCCAAAACGGTGCCATTATTCCCAGCAAAAACTTGGTACCTATTGAGCAATGACACCCCCTTTCCCCGCCTCCTCTAGCCCCTGTATGTGAAGTTTACTTTCTGTCTCTACAGATTTTTCTCTTCTGGGTACCTCAGAGAAGTAGAATAATGCAATATTTGTCCTTCTTTGTCTGGATTGTTTCACTAAGTGTAATGTTCCCAAGCGCTACTCCTGTAGTAGTATATCACAATGTCGCTTCTTAAGGCGGAGTGAGAAGGAACTCTGGTTTTAACAAGCACCGCAGGTGATTCTGATGAAGGCTCAGGTCTGAACCGCTGACTTCGAGTAATGCTTCTCAAATCTTATTGCACACAGGAACCTCTTTGTTAAAATGTAGGCTCCAGTTCATTAGCTGACTTATTAATAGATTTGTTAGTGGAGCCCAAGATTCTGTGTTTCTAGTAAGCCACGTGTGGACAGGGTTGGAACCACCACTTTAAGGCATGCCAGAGGCACCCAGCTCACCTTGAAACAGCACCAGTGAGGATCAGTCTCTCACCGTGGGGCAGAGTGAGGAGAGGCTGGGGTGTATTCTGCCTCACAGACCAGAAGACAAAGACCTTGAGCCCTCTGGTTCTCCAACTTGGCCTCCCTGGGCTGGAAGACGGCCATATGCCTCACTGGGCACCTGGGTTGGGAAAACTGGAATCTGAGATCTTGTAGGGAGCTCAGTATTCATTACTGTAATAAACAACAGCATGGCTCTTGTCAGTGCCTTGAGACTCGTGCTTTCTGAGATGTGCAGCTGGGAAAGAGCAGTGCTGAGAGGCCTGGGGAGGGGTGAGGCTGGCTGAGTCGTTGGGTGTGAGATGTCAGAGTTGGGGGAGGGCACCAGCAGGCCTCAAGGACAGGATGGGGCAAGCCTGTGGCATCACACTGGGGCTCCTGAGCTGGCTGGAGTCCTGGCTCCTCTGTCTGCCTTCCTGATGGAGCATGTCCGACTTGGCGCAGGGGAACAGGCTGTGAAGGAAGAACTCGAAAGCTCCAGGACCACTATTTCCATGGGAATGGTGCCCGATTTCTATCTTCAAAGTGACAGTAGTTGCCTCTGGGTGTATCTAACTCCGAATCTCCTCAACCCGTGCCTGTCCAACAGAGGAAAGCACCACGCACCACTGGACCACTGCAAGCCGTTCCCACTCTACCTGCCCCTCAGGAGGTGCAGGACGTGGCGTGTGTGGCCTCTGGGTTAGAACAACCCTGAAGACCTTATCTGTTGTGCTAGCGCAGCTGCTGCTGCATAGGAGAGAGGAGGGGTGAGCGATAAGGAAATTATAGTTCCTTCATGGGGTGAAATGCTTTGGAGCCTCTGAAAAGGCGGTTTAAAAGAAACTCCAGTGCCATTGCAAACATGTTCATGGCTGAAAAGAGAGAAAAGGCTCTAACATGTATTTGTATATATACACACACATACATACAGGTGTGAGTGTACATGTATAGTCTTTGTTAACACTTGAAACAGTACATATAAAGAAAAAAGATGAGAAATGAGCTAAAAATAACAATACTTACCATTGGGTAGTAGGAGAGCATTTGATTTTAATTTTCCCACTTATGTTTTTTCTGTATTTTTATGTTACATTTATTAACAAAAAAATTAAAAAAAAATTATATTGCAGGGAATAGGATACTACAGGAAACTAACCAGAGAGATACATATTTTTACCTATTTTTAATCATAGAAAAATCAGACCGTGTTTTGGTGAATGATATTACTTCGAATAGTCAGCTGTCCTCCAAACTCTCCCACGCTCTTTCAAAGAGACAGCTATAGTTGTTGATGGAACCCAGGTGACCTTTCTATCCCTTCTCTCTTCCTCCTCTTGCCCTTGGCCCAGTGAAGCTGGCTTCCTTGGTCTGGCACCTAGTAGGTGCCATCCATCCCCGAAGCCTTAGCACCGGCATGCTGCACCCTTAGCCAACAGTGCTCCCCCAGCATCTGTGGAGCTGCCACCTTTACTTCCTCCTGGCCTTTCCTCTAAACACCTCAGTGAACCCTTTCCCGGAGGCATGAGTTAAAGATCTTCTACTTAATCACTTTTTTTTTGTCCTTGGGACAAAGTACCCAACTTTCACAACCTTGAAGGTGAAGAAGTTTATTTTGGCTTACAGATCAGAAGTTTCAGTTCATGTTCAGCAGGTCTCAACACAGAAACAGCATGGTAGAAGGGCCTGGGTAGAGGGAAGCTGCTCACATCATGGTGGCCCGGAAACAGAGAAGGGAGGAGCGGGGAAGATGTGCCCTTCCAGATCATGTCCCTGGTGATCACATTTCCAACCAGACTCTAGCTCCTAACAACAAGTTAGCTATGGTGCCTGCAGGATTCAATCATCTTCCAAAAGCCCTGCCTCTGAGTGCAGGAGGCTCTTGGAGGACATCTAGATACAAGCCATAACGTCCCCTAACTTCTTATGTGCTTCCACTTCCATTTTTCTCATTAGCATGTATTGCTATTTAACTTTCTCTAGATTTTATTTTTGTATCTCTTTATGGTCTCTCCCATTCATTATAATGTAAGCCCCACTGGGTCAGAGATTTTGTCTGTGTTTTCCCTCTTGTAACTCCAGAGCATTCTAGAACAATGAATTTTGAAAATTAGTTGCCGAATAAATAAGTAAACAAAAGACTAATTTTGGCCTATGAATCACAAAGGGTAGAATGCTTGCAAATAATCTCCCAATTCTACTCACAAATCAGATAGAAACTGCACAGAAAGGCACTTACGGCCACTTTGTAATAGTGTCCCAGAGCTGCTTCTGCTATTTTTGTGGTTTATAGATTTAGTTTTCAAGAAATCTGAATACACACAGTGGTGCCAGGAATATATTATTTGGTGGATGTCCTCAAAAGAAAAGGCAGTTTAGTTTTGGAATGGCAGCAGGGCTTCATAGCAGGGAGTTGGTGATGGCTTGCTGGAAACCTGTCTAGAGAGCTATGAAGAGCAGCAAAACTTTGACTCACTTAGCAGGTTTTCATTAAAGATCTATTATATGAAGGGATCTGGTAACATAGTGAATAGGACATTACTTCTTCCTGGAGGCAGTGTAGTCTAGCAGGGAGTACAGGTAAGTAAACAATAATAAAGCTACTGTACCTTAGCACTTGAGTGACACCCCCTAGGTCACATGTTAAAGGCTCGATTCCCCAACACGGTCCTATTGGGAAGTGGGTGGAATACTTAAGAGCTGGGGCCTACCAGGAGGTCCCCAGGTCATGGGGAGCATACCCTTGAAAGTGTTAGAGGGATCCATTTCTTTCCCCTTACTCTCTCTCTTTTTTCTTTGCTTCCTGCTCACGAGGTGAGCTGTTATGCTCTGCCACATCCTCCTGCCATAATGTACCACTGCAGGCCCAAAGCATCAGGGCCAGCTGACCACCAACTGAAACGTCTAAAATTGTAAGCCCAAATAAACCTTTTTTTCTTTATAGGTTAATTGTCTTGGGTATTTGTTATAGTGCTGGAAAGCTGACTGACACAGAGGCAGTGAGCTATTATGGACGCACAGAGGAGGGTCAACTAACCCACACTTAGGACAGGAGGCGGTGGGAAAGGCTTCCTGGAGGAAGTAACCGTTGGGAAGGAGAAAGATCGCATCAATCACAGGGCTTGGTTGGTGGTGGAGATGGAGAAGGGACTGTGAAGGTTTGCCCCAGGGAGGGCCAGGAAGGGCAGGGTTCCCTCCAAGGAGCTGAAAAGCTCAGTGTGGCTTGAGTGTAGACTGATTGCTCATGTATCCTGAATTCTGTTGCTTCTCACCACTTCCTGTTACCCTCATCTAAGCCACTGCCATTGTCTCTCAGAGGGCTTCTGCAACACCGCCACCCCTAACTCACTGTATCTATTCTTTATCTTTTTTTTTTTTTTTAAGTACCAGGCCCTTTGCACTAAGATGTATCTCCAGCCCTTTTTATTTTCTATTTAGAGACAGGGTCTCACTAAGTTGCCCAGGCTGGGCTTGAACTCATGATCCTCCTGCTGCAGTCTCTGAGTGCTGGATTATGGATCTTTACCTTATTAATACTGAAGAAAAAAAATTAGCCTCTGGAAGCTGAGGCTGGCTTGGCACTCACAGCTAAGTCCAGCATGCACACATCCCACAACAGCATCAGGCAAAGCTAGTCTGGGACCATGGTAGATACAGACAAAACCAGGACTGCCTTGTAATCATGTTGGAATAGAGATAAAAGCATAGATATTGTCTAAACCACAAAAATGACCAAATAGCCTTCTGTCTTAATAATAGGAGCTAATAGATGTTATTATTACTTCTTTATCAATCATAGCTTTAGCTTCACACTATTCCTCCTACCTTTAAGATAAGATTTATTAATAAATTCAGGGCTGGACATGTAGCTCAGTGGTACAGTACTTGCCTAGCATGTGTGAGGCTCTGGGTTCAAAACCCTGTATTGCCAAAAAGAAAAAAAAAAATCCAAGCCCAGAATCTCCCCTGCTTCCTGACAGCATCTAGTCCTGAGCCAAACCCATTTTGAACCTTCTCCAGAATCACCTCACATAAACCCAAACCCTATAATTTCTAACACCCTCCTGCTGAGGTACTCCACTGTATTAGTGACTTTCCTATCACTGAGACAAAATGTCTGACACCTGCAACTTAAAAGAGAAGAGGTTTATTTAGCTCACTGTTTCCAGTGGGTTCAGTCCATGGATGGTTGGCTCTAAGGCAGAAATGCATGGCAGGGGAAAGTTGCTAATTCCACGGCAGTCAGAAAACAGAGGAAAGGGAGGAGTTGGGGACGAGAGTACATCCTTCCCGGTCATGTCCCAAGTGACCCACGTCCCACCAGGCCCCACTTCTTAACAGCACTTGTCAATAGATGAATCTGCTGGTGAGTATGGTGCCTCTGTGATCCAGTCACCTTCCACATGAGACTTTTGGGGGATGTTTTAGGTCCCAACCCTAACACCCACAGTTCCCCCAATACACATACCACAATGAGCTAATAAACCTAACTCGTGTGACCACTTATGTGTTCCTGAGGGTCTAAAGCTAAAGGGCATCAACAGTACACATGTTGAGACCCTTTCCTACCTGAAACCTTCTGATGGTTTCCAGTGATTCTCAGGGTCAAAATAAAAATCCTTTCACTTCCCTCTCCACGTCATGTGGCTCTGTCTACCCCTCAGATCTCATCCATTGACTCCTGAGATATTACCGAGGACCTACTATGGCCAGACACCCATCTTCACACACATACCTTGTGGATGGGGTGTGAAGGGTGGGTTGGAGAGGAAGCCAGGGCAGGAGGTGGGGAGGCCAGGTAGCAG
>PVJO010000734.1:0-101843 GCA_004026905.1 Hystrix cristata | reverse complement strand
TCCGTGGAGTGGTGAGAACCAGCTGCCATGGGCCTCTGCTCCCGGTGGGAACACATGGCCTTTATAGTGTGGGCTTCTGCGTAGATACATTAAGTGAGACTGGCCTGCTCGTGTTCAGGGGATCCGATAAATGACTTGCTTTTGTGTTGCAATTCTCAGAAGTCAGTGATTCAGTATTCATTGCTTGTAGGGCTTAAAGAGAAACTAAATTTATTTTGATTCCCCCACTCTTCTTTCTAGGACACGCTTTAATGTTCCCATCACAGAGACTTGGTGGAATTGACTAATTGTGTGTTTTGCATATTTATAAACACTTTGTTATTTATTAATGGGCCATCTCAGAGATAAAATTAGCACTTTATTCACATCACAGCCATTTCTCAAAGGCACTCAGCCTACCAGCAGCAGAAGTGAGTTTGGAGCGTACATCCAGAAAGCAGACGATTGTCTCTCAGTGAATCCCAGGGCGGGGAGGAGCTGCTGGTGCAGTTTATCATACTGGTTCTTCAGAGCTGTGCTGCCCAATATGGTTTTGTAAAATGTAAATTAATTAAAGTTAAACGAAATTTAAAACTTGCAATCCTCAATCATAGCAGCCACACGTCAAGTGCTCAGTAGTCAAATGGGACACGTAGCTGCCACAGTAGAGTAAAAGGTGTTTCTGTCATCAGGGAGGATTTTCCTCCTTTTTAAAAATTAGTATATGTTTGTGACACACAGTAAATAGAACCATTGTGGGGAATTGGTACCTATGCACACCAAATCTTGATCCTTTTTGCTTCCCCTTCCCCTCCTCTCCCTCCCATCTCCACCCAACTCCAGATCCCCTTCACATCTCCTCAGGCTACCTACTTGTTTCCTGCCATCTATCTTTTATTTTACTCTTTAAATTATTTATACTTTGGCCATAAATGTGATATTTAATCTTCTGTGTCTGATTTATTTCACATAGCATTATACTCTCAAGGTGCATCGATTTTCTTACAGATAACTCGAATTCATCCTTCTTTATGGCAGAGTGGTACTCCATTATGTATATATGCCACATTTTCTTTATCCATTCTTCTGTTGATGGGTATATAGGCTGTTTCCAAGATTTAGCTATTATAAATTGTGCTGCTGTAAGCATGGTTATGCATATATAACTATGATGATTTTATCTTTTGGGGGAAGATACAGGAAGATATAGCTGAGTCAAATGCAATCTCTATTTTTAGATTTTTGCAGAATCTCCACACTGATTTCCACAGTGGGTGCACTAATTTACATTCCCACCAGTTCAGAGGGTTCCTTTTCCCCCACAGCCTTGTTTACCCCACAGCGGTGGTGCTACCCATTCTTTCTGGTGTAAGTGTGGACAGCGTTGTGGGTTGAGCTAGCCGGGTTCTTGTAAGCTGATTGGCTAGAAAGGTGGAGGGGTAAAGGGATGCCTCCAGTTTAGCCTCTTAACACACTGAGATTCGATCACTTCCTACTGCCTACTACTGGCTCCATCACCATTACTCTTGCCTGGATTTACTGCAGCAGCCTTCTGGCTAGACTCCAGCCTCCTTCCTGGTGCCTACAAGTCTCTTCTCCACCTGTTGTCAGTGACCCACTCAGAGCCTTCCAAGACCCCTGAGTCTCACCCGGAGGAGGAGCTGGGGTCCTTACAGTGGTCCACAAGGCTCTGTCCACTCCAGCCCTGCTGGCTCGCAGGATCGCTTCCCCTGTGCCGGCTTTTCCCTCTGCCCCCAAACACTGTTCTGTCAGATATCTGTCTTATTTCTCTATGTTCTCCAGCTCTTTGCTTAAAAGCGTCTGAACATCTTACTTAAAAATCCAGCGCTTCCCAGGCAGCGCTGCGTGCCCGCTTCCTGCCTTCCCCAGAGACTCTTGTCACTGTGAGCGCCACGTGTCTACTGATTCGTGTTGTCTGTTTTGTGGTTACTGTCTCCAGACTGTTAGACTGACTTGCTCACTGCTCTACTTCAGTGCATAGAACAGTGCTGGCACATAGTAGATGTTCATTGAGTACTTACTGATCGAACGAATGCATTCTGCAATTCCAGCGTCCTTATGTGGTAAAGGAAGAGATGGGCTGTGAGTTTTAGGATGTGAGGGGCTCTGCCTCAGTCTAGATAGAGAATTTAGGTGAGTCACTTAATTTCTGTGAACTTGTGTACTCATCTGTAGAATGACAATCATTAGAGCTGCCTTGAAGGACTTGGAACTGCCACTAGGCTCAATGAGGGCGCCCCTGGCACACAGTCTGAGCATAATCACAGGAATTCAGGAGCTGGCAAAGTTGACTCCTGTTCCTCTCCGAGTGTCTGTGCGAAAGCCAGGTTTGTATTCCTCTCACTGTCCATTTAGACATATCAGGCTTTCTTCTTGACGGTAAAGACGTTCCATGCACCAAATCTGAAATCTCTCAATGATGACTTTGTGACTAAATTCAGCTGTGAGATTTCGAGCTCCTCTTTCCAATGTTTTCGGATGGAACTCAGGAGTCAGTGTTGATATTCTATAAATGGACGTTGCATGAAGTTCAAACAGTCATGAGGGAAAGGAACTGTATTGTGTAATGAGGTAGCTTATGCCTGCTGAGCTGAGAAAACACCTGTCAGAGGGGAGAGGCCGTGTGGCATTCCAAGAGGGACTTAAGTGTCAGCACCACAATGTCATCTATGTAGCCTACTGTACCGAGTTACAGTTATTCTGTGTTATTACTCTTCCGCAACAGTCCTGTGTTTATAGAGTTTAGACTTGGCTTCATGTTTCTACATAATTGGGAGGTAAAAGAGTCCCACCAGGAAAATAGAAACCACTCTAGATATTTCAAAGGCAGCAGCTGAGCATGTGGTGACACCTGAATTTCCCAGCACTCTGGGAAGCTGAGGCAGGAGGATTGCAAGCTCAAGCCCAGCCTGGGCAACTTAGGGATTTAATGAGACCCTGCCCAGCCTGGGCAATTAGGGATTTAGTGAGACCCTATCCAAAAAGATAAAAGAAAAAGGATGGGGGGTGTAAATCAATGCAGAGGCCCTGAGTTCGAGCACAGCACCACCAGAAAACCACCCTAACAAAAGAAAAACAGCGAAAAACAAACAAAACTAGTCAAAACCAAGAAGCAAAGGCAGCCCAGTCCAGGGAAGTGACTACCCAGGTGGTAGAGTTGCTGGTGGAAGGCAGAAGCAGGAAGCCACCCCACCTCTGGCCTAGAGGGAGGAGGCAGCAGGTAACGCTTCTAGAGCTCAGGACTGGAGCCACCAGGAAGAAGCTGAGACAATAAGGGCCTGTGTGGGAGAGCAAGAGCCTGGCAGGTGGTGCAGCTGTTTCTTGGGAGGCCACTCAAGTGCCCCGAGATGGAGCAAATCCTCCACTAGGCCTTCCAGGGCGGGATCCGGTGGCAGCCAGCTGACCTGAGACTGGCAGTGCCAGGGTGCAGGGGTTGGGCCCATCCCACTGCACATGTGTGGGTGTGCTCACACACACACGTGCACACACATGCACACACGTGCACATGCATGCACACATGTAGGCAATACAGAGCAGAGCTGGAGGCCTGCAGACTGCACGAAGGGGCAGACTCAGCCGAGTGCAGCCCAGGTTGACGATCTAGACACGGGGCTGCTTTCCCAACACCCATATTCCTCCCATCTGACTCCGTGTAGCCACTAGGTTGACTGCATGGGTTCAGCACACCTCTAGCTGCAGGGTGGACCTGGCTGGGTTGGTAGTCCCACAGGGAATGCCCTTTGCCCCTTGCCTTGGTGATGGCCTACATAGCTGATGGCCTTAGATGAACCGCACCAGGCGTTCCCCAGGCTTCAGGGGTAGACAGCAAGTCTCCATCTCCCAGAAGGAGCAAAGCAATCATATAGTACAACCCCTGTCTGCTCCTCATTGCCACCTTATGGCAGGGCTGGAGCAGGCCCGCAGGGAGAAGGTCGTGTTGAGCCACAGGACCCAGAGCCAGGCCTGACTGCGTGCACCCTGGGGGCTTCATGTGTTCGAATCTGGTTCTTCCTCTTTCTTGTTCAAGCCAGTCAGAATCAGGTTTTCAGATGTAACTCACGTAATAAAAATATGAGGGGAGATCAAATTGCATGTTCAATGTTTAAATTGAAAAATTGTTATGGTAAAAAGCACTTTGCCATTAGTCTCCTTTAAAATATTCTCCCTTGCTTCAGATGCACTTATCTCGTCCTTTTTCACTTTCTTTCTTGTGCTGGGGGTCGAACTCAGGGCCTTGTGCTTACAAGGCAAGTACTCTAACCACTGAGCTAAATTCCTGGCCCTCTTAGCACTTTCTGAAGCAGTTCTGAAAGTCCTCTTTTGAGTATCTTTACCAGGTGTGATAAAAAGTATTATGAATGCTAATACTGAGTGCATTCCAATGGAGTTGTCAGGCTTGTAAAAAATATAACAGCACATCCGCATCCACCTTATTCAGTGGATCTGGCACTGTTCAACTTTTAGCTCTTCCCCTAAGTCAAGATGATCATGAAAGCTAAATGGTTTGAACTGATTCAGAACGCTGAGGCAGCAACGGCAGTGTAACCAAAGACGCTCACGAAAGAGGACTTCCGGAGCTGCTTCAGACAGTAGTGAGAATGTTGGGATGAGTGTGTTTGAAGTAAGGGGGAGTATTTCCAGGGGGAGCTAATGGCGCTGTATCTTTTACTGTAATAAATTTTTAAAAATTCAAACATTCATTGTATTTGTTGACCATACCGTGAAATTTAGGTTAACATTGGGGTCCAAAATAAAAACACTGTGTGTTTAAGGGGAGACTTGCGACTCAGGCGTGAGAAACGCTAGTGACCCCTCCATAGCACCGTGTCATCAGACCCCCATGAAAGAAGACTCCCAGTGCTGCACAGGGCATGGTGCGTGGCACCGGTGGCCTTTGGAGACTATGCTGAGGCTGCTGTTCAGAGATGCACCTGGTTCGAACCTGGAGAAGGAGCAGACACATGCTCAGCAAAGTGCAGATCTTGCAGAGTGCTGCAGAAAGAATGAGCAAAATGCATGCAGAGTCAGGGCTCTGCTTTCTGCCTTAGAGTGGAAATTTGGGCCAAAGCAAGTGGAAAGGGAGTCCGTGCTACCAAGGTGAAAAAATCAATTGCTTGGACTTTGATAGCTTAAAGGAATCATCTCCCTCCGTTAAGGGGCAATGCTGAGATGTGAAATGTATTGGTTTGACTGTTTTCCCTGAAATTCTAAAAGCAAAGCCTGTTGGGACGCCTCCCTCTTCCCAAAGGAGGAATCAGACCCTGTAACTCCTGGTGGAAACTGCAAGGCTCAGTTGAGGTGAGGAGGGTATAAGCGTTTCTGAAGTTTCTTCCCTCTGCAGAGGGTCCTGAACGCCTGTGAAGATTCTGAATAGAGTCCTTTGGATTTCTGCAGACTGATCTTCAAACAGGAGAACCGATCAGCCTCAGTCCTTCATCTCCTCGGGAGTTAACTTGTGGCCAGAGGTCAACATGGGTCAGGGAAATTGAGAGAGCAACTCTCTGCTCCCTCCTGCCCCTGAGACTTGTCTGCTGGCAGGAACAGAAGGATGCATATGAGAATTGACTGTGACACGCTGACCAGGCTGGATGGCTGCAGAGCGTTGCTGTCTCTGTGTTCTTCGGCACTTGGCCACAGCATTTCCCACTCTCACTTGCGCTGGTGCTGTGGGTTTTCCCCGCTGCAGACATCTGGCGGGGCAGGAGAGCAGAGGGGCGGTGTTGGCGTTTCTGTGGGGAGCAGCAGGCAGTGCAGGGGGTGGTTTTCATGGAGGATCTTTAGCCTTATCCCTTGGAAATTTGGGGGCTCCTGGGGTGCAGGGTAGTGGCTTTTCTTTGGATTGGCCCAGAGCACTCTGCTGGGAGGTGCTGCATTTGGAGCTGTCTCTGAAATCTCCCTCACCCCCAACATTTGATTTCATGGTCCAAGGAGCACTTTTGGAGGGCAACGTGGGTATCTTGGTAACTTTCTTGTTCTTTGGACAAAATGCCCAATGCCTGACTTAAAAGAGGGGAGATTTATTTGGGCTCATGTGTTCAGTCCATGGTTTGCTGGCTCCAAGACAGGATGACATGGCAGAGGGGCATGGTGGAGATAAAGTTGCTCACGTCTTGGGGGCCAGGAAGCAGAGAGGGACACAGGGAGATGCTGGGGAGGGAGATACGTCCTGCCAGGTCTCATCTCCAGTAACCAGCCTCTTCTGGCCTCTTCTAGCATCACGTTTAGCTGTAGCGTCCCCATGATTCGATTGCCTTCCCAAAGCCTCGCCTATGAGTACATGAGGCGCTGGGTGACATCTCCATATAAACTGTAAGACTGAGCCTGACCGTGGATGCTTCTACGGAAGGTGGTGTCTGCTGAAATTAGTTTTCTTCTTTCTTTCAGGTGGTGGTGAGGGACCACCAGTGGTAGGCACAGCTTATAGGACTTCTACCACCTAGTCTAAAAAGTATGTGGTTAGAAGTGAAATAAATCAGATGCACGAGTTTAATTATCATATTGTTTCTCTTGTGTGAGAAACCCAGAGGGTAAATAAGGAGCAAAATGGAGGGTAGATATTGGGAAGTAAGAGAAACTTGTTCAAAAAGCAAGGGGAAAAGGCAGAGGGGAGGGGAAGGGAAGGAAGGGAAACAGGGTTTGATTTTTATTTATTTTTTTGATGTTGAACATCTTTTAAAAAAAATTTTATTTTAATGGTACATTTTAGATATACATAGTGATAACATTCATCATAGGGGATTTGTGCCTGGGGAAACAGGATTTTAAAAAAGAATGGAATGAAAAAATGAAAACAGGGATTGGGAATTTAGCTCGCTGGTTAGGGTGCTTGCCTTGCAAGCATAAGGCCCTGAGTTTGATCCCCCGCATAAAAAACAAAAAAACAAAAAAACAGTTTTTGTAAATGGAGAGGGGAAGAAGGGTTATTATGTACAGGTACAAATTCCCTACGATGAATGTGATCAATATGTATGGCAAACATGTATTAACACAAAATACATTAAAAAAAAGAAAAAAAAAGTATGTGGTTGGGCTAGGGGAGCAAGGAGAGACGAGGGGAAGTCTCTCCTGTCTGTGAGGCCCCACCCCTGTGTCCTTTCTCTCTCTGGAGAGGCAGCAAGGCTGGGAGGGGGGACTAATGGTGCACAGAGTTCATGGAGAGGTCCCCGCTGCACTGTGTCAGGGAGGACACACATGATTCCCTTCAACGTGGTGAGAAAGGACTACAGTAAGTTGTAGAGTTTGAGGGAGGAAGGGAGCAAGGCAGCAGCAAGAGGGCATCCGCATGCGAACCTGGCTGGACAGATGAATGTGGAATGTCTGCAGGGAAAAATGACTTCTCTTCCCTGCTCCTTGTCCCACCGTCCACCCACCAGGTACCACCCTGCGCGCCAGCCAGGCTGGACGAAACGTAGAACTATAGATGTCCCCCGATGCCTCATGTGCTCAGGAGCCCTGTGGCATGTGGAGCCCGTGCTGACCAAAGCTGGGATACCCTCAGGTGGTATGAAATCTGCGTGACCTCAGCTGCTAGCACATTCTGTGTGCTTGTGTGAAGTGCATAAAAACATCTCTCTGCGTGGTAGGATGCTGGAGCAGTCCACTTCCCCGGCCCTGCGCTGGGTGTGTGGCTTAGTGTATATTGTGCAGGTTGAATTTCTGTGTCTATAGAAGCCTGCAGCTGAGCAGCGCTTAAACTCTGTGGCTGCGTGTGGAGGTCCTATGTGGACTGCAGTTCATGCCGCCCACCCGCTGTGTGACTGTAGATATCTAAAACCGTGTAGAAGTGAGCTTTTCTTATCCCCTGTAGGTGATGATTCAGTGACGTCACAGCAAAACCTTGGGCTAGAAATCAGCAGATTCATACCCGAAATGTCTTTGGTTCTTGGTGTGGTTAGAAGCAATCATTGAACCTGGGAACACCAGGGTCCTCGTCTATTCATCAGGAAGACCTCCTGCTTCTCCTTGCATGGCTGTAGTTTAGGTCAAATGCAGAGACATCCATGATCCTGCTTTGGAGTGGGGAGCTAGAGCTCAGCCACCGAAGTTCAAGGTGCTGCAGGAGGAGGTGAGCTGATGGTGTGATTCTCTTTGAGCCAAGATGCCTCTTTTTGTGGCACACCGTGAGATTGGAGCTGGACTGCAGGGGCAGGAGGAGAGGCCTGGGCAGCAGGGTGATCTGGAAACTGAGCTGGGGGGGTCCTGCAGGGCCAGCGTTTTTTGGCACTGTGAGCAGGAGGAAGGTTTCTGCTGGGTGTGTGTGGGGGTGGGGGGCATTCATTACCATTTGGGTATTGGGATAAAAGGGCCCAGTCTGTACCAGGTGGCTGCATAAGTGCCTGCAGCATTAGAGACCAGGGTCAGGAACCCAGCTGTGGCATTCTAGGTCCAATCAGGAGGTAAGAACTGCACAGCAGGTGGGACGGGGCAAGACCAATCCAGAGTGATTGTGATGAAAGAGCAGCTTAAAATATAAGGAAGTTGGACACGGTTCCCTAAGGCTGAGGGGAGGTATCCAAGGAAGGACAGATGTGGAAGGGGTTGGCAGCTCGCTGGAGAAGGGATGGTTTGGTCACTGGGTAGCAATGACATCTGCTGGTTTTTGGCCAGGGTTTGGTCTGGAGTTGCTGGACAGGAAACCGGACAGGAGCACCGTTGGGGGGCTGCCCAAGATGGCCGGGGTTGGGGGGAGGCCTGGTGCTGGTGGGCAGGAGGCCTTTGGACCATGCGGCTCACACATGGCTCTGTTGCCCTGCTGACGGGCTGGAGGAATCACAGGCCGCCCAGACTGCAAGGCTGACCTTAGGGAGGGAAACAGGTTTGTGAGGGAGAAACAGCGGCCAGGCCCCTTCCTCCTGCAGCGTCCTCTGTGGAGAAAGCTCACCGCATGCTGGCCACAAAAGCAAGAGAGGCCACATACTTGGGCCCCGCCCAGGCTGGAGTCCACAGCGCCTGCCTTCCCACTAGCTCCTCGCTGGCCTCTTTTGGGAAACACTAAATGAAAGAATCTTTAAAAAACTGACAAACTGTATCTTTCAGGTTATTTATTTCATATAATTCTATAATTTCAGAAAAAAAATCCTAAGGTCATGCATGTGCGTGCAAACGTGCCCACGTTACTCGATCAGTAAGAGTGTTCACAGCAGGGGTGAAGGGAGGAAACCAGGCTGCCAAACATTATGGTCCCGGTTTCATTTAAAATAAGTCTGTGTCAGCATATTTATATAGCAAAATAACCAGAGACACAGAGAAATATTAGTTTCTCTAGTAGTATTATGGATAGTTCTTTTTTTTCCTTTTAGCTCATCAGTGTTTTCCGATTTTCCAGAATGAACTTGGATTCCTTCCGTGCAGAAGGAAAAAGGAAGGAAGGAAAATTGAGTGGGTGGGAGAGAGGAGTCAGGAAGAAAGGGGTGGAAGGCTGATGGGTGGGTACAAAGGTAGCAGCTATACAGGAGGAACAACTTCTGGTGCCCTGTCGCACAGTAGGGTGACTATAGTTAACCACACTGTCTTGTGTATTTCAAAATATTCAGAAGAGAGGATTTGGAATGCTATCACCATGAAGAAACAATAAATGTTTAAGGTGATGTCTACATTAATTACTTGGATTGGATATTTACACAATGTATTCGTGTATCAAAATGTGACACTGTACTCCGTAAGTACGTACAGTGTATATGCCAGTCAAAATCAGGATAATGACAAAATGAAGGAAGGAAGGAAGGACTTTGAGAGCTCCTTTGGAGGCTCTAGCAGGGGAGCGCATCTACTCTACCCTTGACCAAGGAAGCGGGCCTCCTCTGTCGGGGGTGGCCGTCCTCTCCCTGCCCCAGCACCCCAGCGCGCGGCTTCGGGAGGGCCTCATGTGGAGCGGTGAGGGAGGAAGGGGACACTCACCTAGCCAGCCAGATCAGCCGAATCAACCCTGGCGATTAATGCGGTGACAGATGTGGCAGCCAGATCGCCCTCACATCCAGAAGGAAGGAAAGGAAGGAGGGGAGAAAGAGAGGTAGGAATGAAAGGAGAAAGAGAGTGAGAGAAGAATGGAGGGATCCTGAGTCTGCCTGGACGTGGAAGACACAAGAAGCTGTCGAGAAGTGTCCTGCAAAGCTGAGCACCCTGCGAATCTTTGCTTTGGTGCCCTTGCTTTACTGGGCTGAGTGGAAGCCCCCCTTTCACCCTGCTAGATCCTGTCTCCTGGGTCCTCAGGTACAGGTTTTGGCCATTGAGTTACTTTCCAGGGCAAACAGAGGCCTCAGACATCCTTGAGGCTGCAGCCCACCAGCCACCCTCCCAGGGTCCCAGCTCAGCAGTTGGGTGGAGAGGAGGTCAGCGCTTGGATCATTTGGTGTGGCTAAGCAGGTCACGCTTTTATTAGACATAAACCCAGAAAAAAAGCTTCGACTTCAGGAATGAGTTCTATTTAGAGCTGGGAAAGTAGGCCACGTCTAAGATCTGTGACCTACATTTCCTGCTATAGAAATGTGAGATGAAATGGTAGTTGTCACGGAACCGGCAGGCCCCTGGGACTCCATCAAAGGGTGGAGAGGTGGAGAGGGAGGAGCACAGGTTTAAAGAGCGGCTCTATTTGGAATCTTTTAAAATCAAGCCAATGGTACTTAGTGATGGAAGAAAAATGAATATCCCAACTGCGTATTTGTTTTCCTGGAAGAGCACTGTGTGCTAACCAGCGGCTCCTCTAGTGGGTAGAAAAATCCATCCCCATTCTGAGCCCGTTAGAAAAATGACCACCCTTCTTGGCCTCTGCCAGCCTCTCACAAAGACGAATCTCCGTGTCGCATGCTGCCTGCCAGCCGTCTGCTTTTTGTTAGAGACTTCTGAGAAACTGTTTCCTTGATCGCATTGATCTGGGCTCTTTAGACCAAATCCTGCAGAGCATCTAAGGTTAATGGGTTCCCGGGGCCTGAATTCCCATGAATCTTAGTTATGGGGGGTGTGGGGAGGGGAACTGTTGTCCAGAAGAAAGATAAAATGACAGTGAAATGCGATGCTGTCTCGCAGTCCACAGCTGCTTCGCTGTGGAGCCTGGAGGACCACAGCAGCATGCAGGTGGGCCTAACCACACAGAAACTCTGGGCTGGGATCAGCGCATTCATCTTCAGTTCATATTAGGTTTCTCCGTAATTGTTCAAATGTGGAGGCCAAGAGATAGTTGGACCCGCATCTGTGGTAGATGTTTCTCATATTCCCTAATATCTAGTTCTTTCTTAATTCCGGTTCACTGCGCATTGCAATTTCCCATGTCAGTGATTCGAGTCATTGTAATGTAGCAGATGTGAGCCGACAGGTACAAGCATTTGAATTCTGAAGCTGTATTCCTTGCCCCTTGTCTTCCTGCCATGGCACCCAACAGTGTCACATAAGAAGCTAGTGTCATAACAAGGTGCAGGTGATGTGGAACAAACCCTCTGCTCCAGCATGCTTGGACAGGTCATGTTGGGTCTGTTGTTGCAACTCACTAAGATTTGGGAGTGATTTGTAGATCTATGCTGACTTATACCACATTGACTCATTCTTGTAATAAGTTGTACTGTAGTTTTTGTCAGTCAACTAAGAAATCAAACCAAAAGAGACAGATGAATGCCTAGAAAGGAATGTGCTATGGCTGAAGGTATGGCAGGGACACAGCTCTGTGCCTGTGTGATCACATGGCCTTCTCGGAGCCTTGACCCTCCCTTTGTCTTCCTCTTGAAAGAATACTCGCATTGAATTGAGGCCCACGGGGAAAATCCAAGGTGATTGCATCTCAAGATCCTTAATTATATCTGCAGGTCTTTTTTCCCAAGAGTTCATAGTTTCCATCTAGGTGGACATATCTTCTGGGGACCACTGTTGAACTAATGATAGACACCAGGCCAGGCAGTTTATGCCCATGTCTTATCAGATTTATTCTCCCAGTATGTCTCTGGAGTAGGTATTATTGTGCCCATTTTAAAGACAGTGAAACTGAGTTGCAAGGGAGTGAAATAACCCGTCATAGATCATCTAATAGTGGGAGCCAGGAGCTACACCCAGGTCCTGTTGCTAAACTTGTGGGATTTCATATACTGTATATATCCAAGGTGGGATTTTCTTTAAGTCACCACAGGTCGCTTCAAAGATTTCTGGAGCACCTCCTCTTCTGAACCACTTAACAAGCCTTGCTGGAAAAGTCTACCTGCTTGCATCAGTATCACAATTTGAATATATGTGGTTTCAGGCAGTTTTATTTTCATATGATGTAGCTTCCAGATTAAATTCTGCTGACAACGAAGAGGCTGCAGCATCTGAGGAATTAGAGCCTCTGGCTTCCTCAAAGGACTAATTACCAAAGATTAAGTTAACCTGGTTAAACTCAGCTGAATGCTTCACTATCCAGTAGAGAAGTCTAGGCAGAGATAAGACAATACAAACGCCACAGTCCAAGCGGTGGTGGCACTGGTGTAACCCGTCTGCTGTGTCCAGTCACGTCTGGAAGCGTGCAGGTGTGGCCCCTTAGCAAACACACATGTGTGGATTCCACTTGTGTGCATGTGCAAGGCACGTCTTTCCATTCTGCGCTGGCTTCGGTCTGTGTCCTCATAGAGTATTAGTTCCATCTCCAACAGCATTGCCTTCTGTCTCCTTTTCTAGAAATCTCCCCCCACCCGCCCTTTTTATACCTGGAAATGCAGGGTCAGCTCGTAACGGTGGGGAAACTATTGCTGACCTGGACGTTCAGAACAGAATGATGCAAAGAAGCTCTGATTTAACCAGCTGTGCTTGGAACGCCCTGTCTCTGGACTCACTGCAAGGCAATCAATGCCTTTATTTGAATCTTGTGTTACCTCTTCCAGTAACATCCTGTCGAGTAACAGGACTTATTAAGACAATAAAGTAACTTTCCTTGGGTATATAGTATATGTTAGAAACTTGTAGATGGTTGCATTTTATTCCCACAGTAATGCTACGAGGCAGGTAATGGGATTATTTCCATTTTACAGATGAGAAGAGCGAGGTGCAGGGAGTTTAAATGATGTACCCAAAGACAACAGTAATTATAATGGAGGTAGGATTTGGACTCAGAGCCATAAACTTTGCCTCTATACTAGGCTGACGCTCAATTGACTGGTGGCCTGGAAATCCCTCTTCTCTTCCCCTTCTGTGTCCCTTGTCACGTTCTATCACTGTTCTCCCCTGCCCCATCTTAGATCCCTGTGCTAGCCTGGGGACATACTAAGGGGATGTTTGTTTTCAGAGTGTTCATCCTGCTGAACAAACCCAACTCCTGCTACCATTGACCCCCATCTGTGGGGAAGGGGCGAGGAAAAAGGAAGCCCCACTCCGGCACGTGCTTGGCCTGTCTTCCTGAAATGGCTGGGGTGACTGTGCTGCATACAGAGCCATAACCCTTAGGCCTCTGGGCACAAAACAGATATTTTCTCATTGGAAGGAGGACATCGAGTTTGTTATTTGAGAAAAAGGAGCACGCAGAATCCTTTCCTTCTTCCGGAGCACTGTTCTGAGTAGGACCTGCAAGCTGTGATTGGCTAGTTATGTCTGCAGGGGCTTGCACGGGATCAGGGACAGTGTGTTCCTGCCACGGTGAATAATAAGATATTGAACTCGACAGAGGCAGGGACTTTATTACTGGATGAGTGACCGTGAAGGACTCCACCTTTAAGTTCATTTTCCCGTGGGTATCACCTTGTGGGGGTAAAGAAGAATGTGCGAAACGGCAGAGAAGCAGTCCTGTGGGAGGTGTTTTGCTGAGTTTGCTGCCATCCTAGTCTTATTCAGTTGCTGGAGAAGCCTGGCCGCCGTAGGTTAAATGCAGGCTTTAAATTAAGGGACTGCAGATTCAGGATTAATTGGTTTTTGATTTAATGGGATTTCGCTGTCTTTTTTCTGTGTCTGTTGTTTCCTAATGAAGGCATTCTGTAAGTAGAGGCTTAGGAGTAGAAGCGATCCATAACTTAGTCCAGTTGTTGGGCTTCTGTTTTCTCCCTAGCTCCTGCCTGTGCTGCTGTACCCAGTCCCCAGTGCCTTCCCTGAAATGGTTCTTGTTTTCCTTGTCGTGTCATTGGGAGTTACTGTTACTGGGAGCAGCAAGGCTCTGGCTGTGGTCACCCCCGTGACCATGAGCGGGTAGTCTGGGTGGGGGGCTCCAGGTGTGTGATGTACCCTGCACCCTTGATGAGGGTGGTGGGTTGGGATTGCTGGAGGCTTGGGGCTTCGCCAAATGTCACAGAGTCAAGCTGTTGGTGACCCGAAGCTGCCCTGCTTTGCTGCCCTTGGGGTGGAGAATACTTGTCACAGATGCCCAAGGCTGGTTCAGACCTCTGCATTGTCATAAAGCTCTGACCTGTCTGTCTCTCTAGTTCTTTCATCAGCTCCCTTTCTGCTCTGAGGATCTTGGCAAAATTATGGAATAATGATGCCTTTCCCTGTAGCGTTTCTTTGCTGTATCCCACATTCCTCCTTGGAAACTCTCCAGGAGTCTTCTGTGGGAGGTTTCCACTTCTGAGCACCTCCGGCCAGTCAGAGCCTGGGGTGGGGCCATTTGTATTCCTGTTCAGACTCATCCTAGTTCTCCCAGCGAGCCTCGGGCTATTTTTAAGAAGAGGTAAGCAGGCCAGGGAGGTCCGATAACTTTGCTAGTTTCCTCCTGTCTGGGCCCGTCTGTGGAGGGTCCTCCCACTGCCCCAGGACCTCTGGCTTCTTCCTCCAACGACATCTCCTTCTGCAGGTTAAATTTTCCTCTCCATTATCTTTTGTTCTCTTTGATTTTCTATTCCGTTATTTTCCCCTGTGTCAGAATGCTGCCTCTTTAAAATACAAATCCAATCACGTCTCCCTTTGGGTACAGAATTATTTGTGGTTCCCTGTTGCTCTCTGATGGTGCTCACAGAGCCTCTCAGGCTTCATCTGGCCTTCGTGCCAATCCCTCCCCTGCAGTCCTTGTCCCACCCCCTCAGTTACCCTCACCTTTACGCTCTTCTCAGAATCACGACAACACCTAAACTTTTTCACTTCTCTCTTAGCTTCATTCCGTTGCCCTTAATACTCTGTCCTGCCTGAAAGGACCAAGCGTCTGCCTGTCCTCCAGAATCCAGCTGGAGTCATCCTTTGGGAACCCAGGGCCACACTGCAGAAGACACCCTGTGGCAGGACACCAGGCCTGTCTCTTTTCTGGGCCCAGCATGGCGGAGGCTCCTTCTCTACCCAGGCCCCTCCCACCCAGCGTCTGCACCCTCATCTAGACCGAAGGCTGGGTGTCAGGACCCGTAAGTTTTCTGCCCAGACAGTCTTAGCCTGTTTCCAGGGCTGTGCACTCTGAGGCCAGAGGGACAGGCGGCCAGAGGCCATTGGATATGAATGGAGCTTGGATGTACAGACTCGGTTGGGCACAGACACACGCCAAGGCCTTTTGTTGTTCCTTGTGAAGCCACAGCGGGCAGAAAGGAGGCGGGCTGGGGCTGGGGCTGAGAGCTGCCCTTTCCTGGGCCCAGGGAAACACATCCACTGGCACTCACCACCACGTTTCCTTTTCTTTTTCTTGAAAGGAAATGCTGACCCTTGAGGGGAGGCTCTTGATTGCAAGCCACCCTGGAGGAATTCTGGAGGTCAGACCAGGGATGAGTTCTGGGTAAGGCCAGGGAGTTCATTTTGTTCCAGAAAGAGTTCAGTCTGCATTGGAAAGCCGGTCCCGGTGGGTGGATGGCCAGACACAAAGGCCGGAAGACAGTGCCTCTGAATCCCAGTCAGCACCTTGCGGAGAAACCTTGCAGTTGAGGTTCGGAAGGTTGTGGTGAGTGTTGACTCCCTGCCAGTGCCCTGCTGGTGAGGGCCGTGTACAGGAAGTCACATCTTAGCTGTTTGTGTGGTCATTGGTACACCTTCAGAGGATGCTTTTTGGGGACATGCTGGAATGTCCAGGAATAAGGCAATCTCCATAGAAGGAGTTGGGGATGTCTGCTTGGAAGAGAGGACTCAAGGGGCTAGGTAACTATCTTCAAACCAATGCTATATATAATTCATATAGTGAAATGCTCTGTAAATAACTCTTCAGAAAGCCCACGGTGCCCTGTGAATTGAAAGCAGCAATTTGCAGAGCAGCATGCTTAGTATGTTCTTTCAGCTTGTTTAAAAATGTTGGCAAAGGGGCTGGGGATTTAGCTCAGTGATTAGAGTGCTTGCCTTGCAAGCACAAGGGCCTGAGTTCGATCCCCGGCACCACAAAAAAAAAAAAAAAATGTTGGCAAAGGTAGGAGTGCATGTGACTCGGCCTGTCCACACATCTTTCTGCTTAGCTATCTGTATCATATATCTGTAAATATGGGTCGGCTCTGATGTTGCAAAGGTAGAATAATTTATAAAATCCAAGTTTTTCGTTTTACAAAAACGGTTTTCTTTAATCTCTATATCCAAACTGAAAGCTCTTGTTTTCTCTAGGGAAAAGCTGAATCTTGCCGCCACAGGGCACTCACTTCATTGCTGGCTTAGACTTTGACCTTTGGGAGGGAGTGTCAGCTTACTGGAGGGTCTTGTCCGAGAGGTGACATCTGCTGTGCAGGGCAGGGTCAGAGCCTGGTGGGGGGCGGGCTGCGCGTCTGACTGCTGGCTCAGTCCTGGGGCTCCTGCTGCTGGAGTGGAGGGGGAGGTGCCCACCTTCTTGTCTGGATGGGCCCGGCAGTGGTATCTGTCCCTGCACAGTGGTCTCTGGTAGCCAGAGTGTGTGGGTTGCTTTGGGCCATGTCAGCGTCATCTTGGTTCCTGAGTGCAAATTCCTGCCAGGGGTACAGACTTGGCTCCTTCCGGTCTGTGACAGTGTTGTGTGCAGCACTGTTACCTTCCTCTGTCTTATGCCCCAGCTAGGCATTGACGTCCTTAGGATGCTTGAGCAATGGTTGGCCTTGGACTTGAGGGAATTAATGGTTATGATGACAGGAGGGTAGAGTAGCCAACCCTTTCATACTTAATGGGAGAGGAGCACTTTGGTGAGGCTTCTACTTTCTGACATCTGAAATCAAGGTGAAGGCACAAATTCCCTGTATTCAGAGTCACCTCTAGTCGGGAGAGAGGCAAAGGGAGAGGGGCACATGACTTATTTTTCCAATAAATGACTCCTCACTGCCACCACCACAATCACTGCTATATATACAATATTGTACTGTGTGAATTTATCATAATATGCATAAAACATGTAGATTGTTTCCTTGTCTTTATATACGTTATAAACAGTGCATCTTGAAAATTCTTCTAAGTGTCTCCTGGGGTATCTATATGAGAGTTTTTTGAGAATTGTTGTCTAATAAAGAAGTTGTTTGGTTTTTTGTTCCTAGTTTCTGAGACAGAGCTTCAAAAACTCTTGGAAATTCCTGAATGATAGGAGGGTCTCTGATATGCTAGAGATGTGACTGTTGGTGACTGTATGTGTGGCTTCAGGATGGGGGCTGGTCATCAGGGAGACTAAGCACAAGAGACCCGGGATCTTCAGCTGCCTAAATCCTCCAGCGTAGTAGGGGCTGAAGGTTGAGTTCAATCACCTTGCTAATGGTTTAATGAATCGTACCTATGTAATGGGACTCCCAATACAAACTCTAGTGAAACTCAGTGGAACCCCCTGGATGGTGAATACATTGATTTATAGGGACGTTGATATGCTCTGGTTGCCAGGGAAAAGGCAGAGGACCTTTGAGCCTGGGGCCCTCCCTGACTTTGCTGTATGAGCATCCTTTACTGTGATTGTGTATAGTGCTTTTAGGGTGTTCTGTAAGTCATTCTAGCAAAACTATGAGTGGGGGATATTGGAAACCCTCACAATTACACAACTTGATCAGACGTGTGACTTCTGAATTAAGTCTCCATGTAGAGGTTGCCCTTAGCCTGTGGGGTCTGCACTAATTGTGGGTGAGTAGTGTCAGAATTGTATTGGGACATACCCAATTGGGAGTGAAACAGCACAGGTTATACAGCCAGGAGTGGAATGGCTGTCAAGACGTTTTCCAAAGTGTTGACAAATTCACACTAATCAGTGTGGGGTGTTTGGTTATTCCTCGTGCATGACAAATGGGCTTTCTAATGCATGGCCTTTTGATGGGTTTCATTTTAATTTGCATTTCCATTTTTCCTAAAGAGATGGACATCTTTTTGTATGTTTACTGACTATTCTTATTTCTTCTTGTATAAAGTGCTTATTTATCTGTCTCATTCATTCTTCCTATCATTATCTTTTTCACATATATATGCATATATGAGATAGTATTTTCTATCTTGACTTATCACTTTCATTTTGATGTCTTTTGAATAATTTTTAATATAATAGTATTTATTAATCTTCTCTTTGTAATTTATGTTTTCTAGGTCTTGTATTAAAAAAGAATGCTCACCTTCAAGGCCTTAAAGATATTTTTCTGTGTCTTGTTCTTAAAATTTTGCTTCACATATGTTTTTAATCTACCTGCAATTTATTTTGGTGTATGGGATGAGGTAAGGGCCCACTTTGACTTGTTTCTACATGAATAACCCTAGCACAATTATTGATTAGTCTTCCTTTGCTACAGAAATGCTAGCTCTATAATAAAGCAAGTTTCCATATATGAAAAAGCTTGTATTTGGCACTGTATTCTATTTCATTGGTTTATTTGTCCATTTTGTGTTGATACCATACAATCTTTATTGCTCTTTTTTTTTTTCATTGCTCTTTTTGGTATCTGCTAAATTACTACAGCTCCCTCTAATATCTTGATTATTCTTGGCCCTTTGTTTGTCTGTATATACATATTTGAATCAACTTGGGAAGTACTATTAAGAGAAAAACTCTTAGAATTTTATTAAATCTGAAGGTAAATTTGGAGATAACTGACAATTATATGACATTAATCGATATTAATGTTAATCCATTAATATGGTATGTCTATGTACTTAGCTATTCCTTAATAATTTTTGGTGTAGATCTTGCACTATTTTTATTGTATTTATATTTAGATATTTTATATTGATACTGCTGTTGTAAATGTGCAGCACTCTAAATTGTATCATCTGGTCATGAATATACACCCAGAAAGTCTCTCCATCATAAATAGAACCATAATGAACGTCTCTGTATATATCTGCTTACAGACCTGGAGAAGAGTATGTTTGGGGCTAGCCCGGGGGAATGCACTTGCTAACTGATGATGTCGTCCCTATAGTGTCTCAGAACAGCTTCCCCAGCAGCGTGGGATTTCTGTGTTTCTACTTTTCCTCTAAAGCTTGGCATTAGCCACTTTCCTAAATTTGCCAGTCTAATGCATCTAAAGGAATATCTCTTTGTTATTTTAATTTGCTTGTTTTTGCTTCCTAATGGATTTGAGCATCTCTTCATATACTCGTTAGTTTTTGATTTTCTGTTTTGTAAAGTGCTTGTTCACATCTTTTATTCATTTTTATTCTGTATTTTTGGGATATGCAGAAATTCTTTGTATATTCTAGATATTATTCCCTTGCTGATTTTAGTCATCGTAAATATTTTCTCTTAAACCGTCTTTTTTCTATTAAGTTTGTTCATGATGTTGTACATTAAATAGAAATACTTCATTTTGGGGAAATTAATTTTATCCTTTTTCCTTATGATTCTTGTTTTTAAAAATTGACTTACAAATTCTTCTTTGCTCCATTAAGATCGCAAAAATATTCACTTGAATTTTGAGGGATTTTATCTTCATATTTTCTTCCATATTTTGGCTTTTAATCTACAAGAGTCTACCTTTGACAAAATTAAATACAGTAGTAGTGTAATTGCCACCCCAGCAAACATTTCTGCCCCTTCAAAACTTTCCTCATGACCTTTTGCAGTCAATTTCCTCTATCTTTGCCCAGTGCCTAGCAGCCTGTGATCTGTTTCCTGTCTTTATTGTTTTGCCTTTCTAGGATGTCATGTAAATGGAGTCGTGTGTCCTGGAGCCCATCGTGTCTGACTTCCTGCATTTAGCACAGTGCTTTTGAGTCTCATCATTTGTTGCATGTATTAGTAGTTTATTCTTTTTCATTGCTGAGTGCTTTTCCATCATATGGATGTATCATAATTTGTTTATCTATTTACCGCTTGACAGACATTTTCCCCCCAGTTTTTAGTTAGTATGAATAAAATTGCTATGAATTTCTACATGCAGTTCTTTGTGTGCACATGTGTTTATTTCTTTTGAGTAAATACCTAGGAATAGGATTTCTGAATCACATTCCATTTTCTTCTCACTTTCTGAAGCAGTTCTGAAAGTTCTCTTTTGTGAGTATCTTTAGTTGTACTCTTATTGCTGCCTCGATGTCCTGAATCAATTCAAAATGTTCACCTTTTGTGGTTGTTTTGATTTGGGGGAAGATCCAGAAGTTGCAGGGTGCCAGAACTGGTGAATATGGTGGAGGGGGACATACCGCTTTCATGAGCCTGCGTTTCTGTGGCATGGCAGTCAGCAATAGCATTCACTGTATTTCTGATCATACCTGATAAAGACAACCACAAAAGCAAACTTGCAGAACTGCTTCAAAAGCGGCAAGAACAATGAGATATGTGTTAGAAGTCAGGGGGAGTATTTTGAGGGGGATTGATGGCAATATTTCTTTTACTGTCATGATTTTTAAAGAAGTTTAAACATTCACCATATTTTCCCATCACCCCTTGTATGCTTAGCTGAGACACACAGCCAGAACTTTGTCCAAAGTCAGCATACCGTTGTTGTGTTAGTAATGAATGAGAACTCAGGTTGTTCCGTATGTCTGCCAGCACTTGATATTGTCAGTCTTCTTAAGTTTAGACACTGAGGTGGGTAACATGTATTTTCAATTTTGTGTCGACATGTATTTTCAATTTTATCAAGTGTATTTTTTATTTTTAGGTGTTCCGTTTATGTTTTTTTCAAATGTGTCTGGTAATTTTGAGATATGCTTGCTCTTGACTCTCCTTTATATTTTTTTCCACTTTAGCTAGTAAATTTTAATAGACTTAATTTTTTGGAGTAGTGTTAGGCTCACAGAAAAGTCAAATGGGAAGTACAGACATTTCCCACCTAACCCTGGCTCTTGCACATGCACAGCCTCTCCACTATTTCGTGTACTTCCACTACCAGTATCCTTTGCCAGAGTGGTGTGTGTGTTACAGTCAATCTCCAAGTGACACATTGTTGTCTCCCAAGGTTCACGGTTCATTTTGGGGGCCACTGTTGGTCTTGTATACTCTATGGGTTTTGACGAATGTGTAATGCCACGTATGGTATCATTATGGTATACAGAATACTGCATATTCATCCTAATCTCTGGCAATCACTAATCTTTTTACTGTCTCCATAGTTTTGCCTTTTCCAGAATGTCATATACTGGGAGCCATATAGGTTATATCCTTTTTAGTTTGGCTTCTCTCACTTAGCAGTATATATTTCAGCCTTTACTTTAAGAAATCATACAAAATTTACTTTATACAGCACTTTGTGTTTGATAATGCAGTTACAGTGCTTTTGGGACTCATTCTCCTGTTTTCTCAGTTGCTCCAGTTAATGATTTCTTGAGGATCTCGAGCTCATATTACTTGTAAGTTTATCTGAAGGAGTGCTTTAAGGCCTGACTCGAAGAAGGCTTTCATCAGATGGAGGCGTTGTTTGCACTCAGCTGTCCAGAGAATTACCAACCCACAACTATTTGAACTGAATTCTCACCTTGAGGTTTCTCAAATCACCCTGGTGTTTTGAACTCAGCCTGTGAACTTGAATGAATCTGACCTGCGATTATAAACTCTCAGGGGAGGTGTTTTCCCCTCACCCTCTACTCATCACAAATAGTGGGTGGTTTAAGACAATCTTCCCTGCAGGTCTTGGAGACCTGGGTTTGTTTCCAGATCAGTCTTATAACAAGGATGTACAGCGTAGGGTCCCAGCTTTTTTGGGAGAGGTTTCTGTTATACTCTCCACTTTGAAGGGCCCTGGGCTTTGCTCTGCCAACAGAAAAGACAGGAAGTGGAATTGGGCAGGCAACCAGCACTGTCTATTACAAACATTGTCTTGAATAAAAACTCCATTAAAGCCATGAATGTAAATCCACTACAAAAGTGAGGAAAATCCAGGGCAAAGAAGCGGTATAGAATCCTTACAGGTGTATTTAAAGACACAATGTTGGGCCGTGAGGCCTTACAACACACCTCTTATCCATTAAGTTTCACTTATGATTTTCTCATTCTAGAAATGTTCCTTGTGCTTCTTGCACATACCTCAAGAGGTTGGTTTGCAAAGGACTTAATTTATCTACATATAGATGCTGCTAGTGTACAGTGGCGACATGGCAGAAATGAACATACTCCAGCTCAGACAGGAGCAGACATCATGGAGTTTTTGCTGGTACCAACAAAGATGGAGAACAAAATGAAGGAAGAGAGTGAGCCAAGGAAACTAAGCTTGCTTTATAAGAATCTACTCTTAAGGTAACCAGTCTAGTCCCACAAGACCTAACCTACTCCACTGCAGTGGGCTTTAATGTTTTCAACCATAAGACTAATCTACCTCCCACTAAGTGCCAATTCTTAAAGGCTCTACCATTTCTCAGTGTTGTTACACTGGGGACCAAACCTCCAGCCCATGATCCTTTAGGAGACAAACTGCATCCATGCCATCGGTCTGTCTGATGAGCTCATTAGGATAAATTACAGGGGCAATGTGTGCTGATTTTAAATTTGGACAGATATTACCAAATTTTTCTTCAGTTACTTTCTTTCTCTTCTGGGGGTCGCAGTGCTGGGGATCGAACTCAGGGTCTCGTGCAACCTCAGGGTTCTCTGGGGCAACCTCGCCCCTGCATTGTCCTCTCACTACAGGCCTGCTAACTGGCAACATTCTCTACTTCCTGTACTCCCAGGGTAAGGGAAGGCAAGGATTCTGGCTGCCTCATTGGGGAAGCATTCTCAGAGTGTCCCAGCCTGCATAGCCTCAGGCATACTAGATAAAATGCCCAGCACAGATAGCCATCTCCAGAACTTCTTGTGTGCATATTATTCTATGGTAGGGTAGGGACGGGCACGGGGGAACCTCCTTTCTCCTGTCTCCATGTTTTTAAGAGGTGGGACTGCTACTAGAGCAACATAGTCTTCTGAAGACAAGGTGCTTGGAGAAGTGGCTGGGCCTGTTAACTCAGAAGCTCTTTCTTCTTGGGATTTGCAGTCTGCCGTGGGGCTCCCTGCTGTGAATTTTAGAGGGACAGGATCTAGCACTGTTGAAGCACGTGTTTGTCCAGTGTCATCTGTGACTGGCTGGGCTAGGCAGTCAGTGGTGGGGCTCAGTATCGGGAAGCGCATGGTATTCTTTCTGCTCTGTCTTCCCCATATATTGCTTGATCCCTTATGTGTGAGCATTGAGATGTTTTCCTTGTTTTACTATTAAATCACACTGTTTTGTAAACCTTTATGTACATATTTCCTTCTTGCTTGTCTGACAGACTCATTAGGATGAGTTACTAGGAGCAGAATTGAATGGTTAAATGTGTGCTGATTTTAGATTTGGAGGGGTATTACCTAGTTTTTCTTTAGTTATTCTTCCATCCACACAGTGTGGGAATTCCTTTTTCTCCATACCCAGCCAAAACTGGCTATAATTAATTTTTTAAAAAAGTCTTTGTTCATCTGCTAGCTGAAATATTGTTTTAATTTCCATTCGTTTTATTAGTAGTGAGGCTGAACATCTTTTTCAGTTTGTTTTCTTCCTTAATTTCTTTGTGTATATTCTTTGCAGATTTTTTCCTTTAGGGTGCTTTCCCCCTCTCCTTTGATTTGTAAGAGCTATTTTTATGTTTGGGATCTCAATCATTGCATGATGGTAGATTAGCATTGTGGTTGAAAGCTTGGGTTTTCCAGATGTGATTTTGAATTAAGTTACTGAAACCCTCTTGTCACTCCTTCACATCTAAATTAGTTCATGTTTCACAGATAGAAATGCTTGTTGCATTCCACCCCCCCCACCTTACACTACATCCCTCCAGGGGTAGTGGGACAGGCAGCACTGGTAGCAGCTCCAGGATTGGATGATTTTACATAATAATGATGTATCCAGAGAGAGCAGGTATCGTAGGAGAAGAACCAATGTTCTGCTGACAGATGTTGTGAGAGAAATCAAGGGCAGCTGCTCCACTCTGGGGGTGTGGGTGACAGGGGCACACTAAGCATTTTCTTTTAAAGAAATTTTTCTGCATGTTGTAAACTTCCCTCTGCAGAGCCTGACCTATCTCCCTCGTCCCCCTCCTGAGCTATTTATTAAATAAAGTTCTTCTATGGCTTGGCTCTGAGCTGCATTTCTTTAGTATCTACCTCTGTGTGGCACTGGACACAAGGAAACAGGAAGCCGCTCTCTTGACCTGGCTGTTCATTGAGATGGGGCACAGGAGGTGCGTGTGGCAAATGTTTTCCCTGCTCTGTTATTAATCTTTTTACTAAGTATATGGCATTTTGCCACATAGGAGAATGTTTTCACTTTAAATGCTTAAAAATAATATTCACTATGTTTGTGTCGGGACGCATTTGTCTGCTGGTAGCAGAAGACACAACGCAGAAGGGCTTAAACTGTAACCAGATGTATTGGCTCCTGTGAAAGGAAGTCTAGAACTCAGTGGGCCTCATATCAAGAACTTGCATCTTTCTCTCTTTTGCATCAGTGACATCCGAAGTCTGATTTCTCTTGTGGTTAGAGGACGCCTGCCAGTGACAGTCAGGACTTCATTTCCCTCTGCTCATGTTTGGGGGGTGGTGGGAAAAAGGAGGGAGAGAAAGTCTTGCTTGTCTTCTGACTCTCCTTAAGAGAAGAACATTTTCTTGTCAAAACCTTCCATCACACATATTTTAGTTACTTCCTCATTGCTGGGACAAAATACCTACACCCACAAGTTAAAGGAGGCAGGGTTATTTGGGCTCACAGTTTAGAGAGGTTTCAGTCCATAGTTGGCTGGCTTTAAGGCAGGATGCAGCATGGCAGAGGAGAAACAGTTCATGGCAGGGCAGGCAGGGAAAAGCGACAGGAGAGAGCCTCCCTTTCTCTTTTTATTCTATTCAGGTACAAGCCTATTGGTTGGTGCCACTCATACCCAGGGTGGGGCTTGTGTCTTCAGTAAATCCATTCAGTTACACTCAGAACTATGCTAAACCAATCAGTGGACTAATCAAGTATCACACACCTATGATCCAGTCACTCCCAAAGCCCCACCTGGGAGTGCATGAGGCTTTGGGGGACAATTGAGATGTAAACCATAACAACAAATCTCACCATATCCCCACTGGTGCAGGTATCGTCTCTGAAACCATCTTGGCAGAAAGGAGGGGTTTTCTGTACTTGGCTTACACTAAGGGTCTTGAAAGCATCAGTCCTTTGGAATGAAGATTCCTTTTTTCTTTTTTTTTTTTGGAGCGGGGGATCGAACTCAGGGCCTTGTACTTGCCAGGCAAGCACTCTAACCACTGAGCTAAATCCCCAGCCTGGAATGAAGATTCTTGAGGGCCCATCCCAGATCTCCTGAATCAGAAACACTCTGATTTAACATGCCTTGTAGGTGCTTCCCATGAGTCCTCACATTTGAGACTCGCTGCCTCAGGGCCACTAGAGCTGAGTCACTTTGTGTCCCAAATTTGGCTGAACAAAGGTGAGGCTCTGTTGAGAGGAAAGGAGAGGTACCAGTGGTGTCCATATGTGGGACAAATGGTCCAGAACTGGAAGCACAGATGACTCTTGCCCTTAATTTTGTAATGAAAAATTAATGCATGCCTATAGTAAATACTTCTAGTTAGAGAAAGGGATAGGTGGGCATACGATGCTCATGATGCTGTACGTGCTCTTTTCATTTAATGTATCAGGGAGATTGTTTTATGTGAAAGCTTATAAATCTCTTTCACTTTTTATACTAGCTGTTACTCCACTTCATGAATGTGCCATAATTCATTTAACGGGTCTCCTGTTGATGGACCCAGAGCCTTTTTCCAATCTTTTGCTAATTTAAACAATGCTGCAATGACCATCTATGTCCATCTATATTTGTGGGTGGGCAGATATGGAGAGGTGGAATTTCCAGCTCAAAGGGAGGCCTATTTTAAATTTTGATAGATATTTATAAATTGTGCCCCAGTGTACTGGCAAGAGTTTATTCTCTCCCATGAGTGCATGAGAAGTCCTGTTTCACCTGCCTTGGGGACCATCATGCGTCTAGATCTTTGCTTGTCTAACAAGCAAAACTTATTATTTTAATGTGCATGTATTCATTTGTTTTCATTTAAACTGGCATTTTTTTATGGGGAAGGTTGGGCACTTTTCCATATTTTCTTATGCTTAAAATTCAAGCTCATGTCTTTTTCTAGGGACTGACTACACGCAGATACAGTGGTGCCTCAGTCCATGAACTTAAATTTTTCTGCGATTCTGGTTGCGAACTGAATTGGACGAGAACCGAATCAAGTTCTGTGGTTATAGCTTCAGTGTTGACTTTACGGGGAAATTTGATTTGGTTCTGGTCCAATTTGGTTTTGGTCCAATTTGGTTTAAAGAATTAAGTTCGTGAACTGAGGTACTGCTGTATTTATATTGATGGGGTTTCCTCAGAGGCTTTGGGTTTTGGCATTATGCAACGAAAGGCCTTCTCAACTCCACGGTGTCCCAGCTACATTCTCATAGAACAGAGATTCCCTGTAGACCCTCCGGAGCAATACAGAAAGTCAGGGCTCTTCCATCTGTGGAAATGCAGCTTGCTGAGGACTTTTCAGGAATGCATTTCATGGGCGTGAATCGGCACATGCATATTTCTTTCCCAAATAGATGTCTGGTTAAAATGACTGTTCACCTCCAGATGGAAAAATTATAAATCTTTCAAGTCTGAGCTTTTGGTGAAGGCCAAGTGTTTACAAGCACTGGTGGAACCCTCCAGCACAACCCTCCCACCTTGCTGTCTGTCTCCCAAACCTAGTGCCTGGTTGATCCTTGGCAGGTACCTTTCAAATACCAGCTCCTTAGGGACTTGTTAGAATACCGTATCAACGGCCATCTTTCTCAGCAGGCGTGACCTTTAACTCAGCTTTGCTGTCCCTACCTGCCTGGGGTAACCTCCAAAGCAAGGTTGCCATGGCGATCCTGCATTTATCCCAACCAAATCTGGCTTCTGTATCTTATTAAATGTTCCTCCCAAAGGAAATCACACCGTGACATGGAAGATGAGGGTCTTTCACACGGGACAACAAGGTTCTGTTGTCCTCTCCCCCTCCCCAGTTACCGGCCTGACCTCCTCTGCCGTGAGTGAAGTCACTGCCCCTCTGGCTTCCCCTTTCCCTAATCTCAGTTGTCATGGTAAGTGCTTAAATTTTAGGGGGTGGGAGGTGGGAGGCGGTGATGGTGAATGACAATCTGCTTTGCAAAAGACATTTTTCCAGCTCATATCTAACACCACTGTCAAATGTCAAGAGCGGGTGCCTAATGAGGCAGTGTTAGAGACACTAATTGGGTGGATATTCTTCTCTTTTTCTCCTTCTTTTCATTGTGGTGTTTTCCCCCTTTTCCTAGGGATGCTGTTTTCACAGTGATTCTCATTAAATCCTAGCAGGTAATCTTTAAACCACAAGCTCTGGGCTTCTTCTCTGGGAGAAGAGTCAGAATGCACAATAGCTGCTGGCAACTTTCAAGAGCTTGTTTTATATTCATCCCGTGGTTAGAAGAAGAGAGGAGACGGCAAGAAACATGTGGAACTCACAGAGCCTGCGGGAAGGGACCTGGCTTTCAGGCTAGCAAGGGGAAGGCTGGGTGTCAGAAGATAAAGGTGCTCTTGCAAAGGGCGGTGTCATCACCTGTCCCTGGGCAGGTCAGTGGCTTGGGCATCTAGGGGAAGAGGCCCCCCCATCTGCCGGATCGGAGGGGAGATCTAGCCTTCTGGCCAGCACACAGAGGAGGAGGACATGGGCAGCAGGGCAGAAGGCTCTTCTGGGTGGGACAGGGACCTCCTCTTCTGGAAGCTCTTGTACGCCTGGGGCCGGGGCACCATAGGCCAGGGATTTAAACAACAGAAATTTACTTTTCAGAGTTCTGGAGGCTGGTCATAGCCACCTTTTGATTGTTGAGATACAATACCCAGCACCTGAAATGTAAACAGGAGAGGTTTGTTTTGGCTAATGTTTTAGTCAGCTGGTTCCAAGGCAGGATGGCATGGCAAAGGAGAGTTGCTCAAGGCATGGCAGACAGGAAGCAGGAGTGAGATCAAGGGCAGAGGGAGGGAGATATACCTTTTCAGGCCATGCCCCCAGGGCCCTCTTCCAGCCAGATCCCCTCTCTTAACAGCACGCCAGCTGTAATCCCCTGATCCAATTGCCTTCCCAAGCACGAGGCTCTTGGGGGACATCTAGATATAAGCCATAAGAAAGGGAGCGATGGGGGAGGGGGAGGGAGGAGGAGGAGAGAAATGAACATAACAAGTCTGGAAGTCTGGGGTCACGGTGGCAGCAGGCTTGGTTCCTTCTGAGGCCTCTCTCCTTGGCCTAGAAATGCTGTCTTCTCCTTGTGTCCCCACATGGTCTTCTCTGTGCCTGTCTGTCCTGATCTCCTCTTCCTTTGTGGACACCAGTCCTGTTGGATCAGGGCCCATAGTAATGACCTCAGTTTAACACTGTCACTTCTTTGAAGACACACTGTCCAAACCTAGTCCTATTCAGAGGCATTGTGAGCATTGCGGGGGGACACGGTTCAGTCTGTCCCACTTGTGTGCTCCTGTCTTGGCCTCTTGGCCTAGTGTGGAGAGAGCAGCCAGAATTCTGCTCTGGTTGCAGCCCTTAGTAGTACAAAACCAGAAGAAGGTCTGGAGCCTTGTTTATCCTTGATTCGATTGCTGTCATGATAATATGGCAGTAAAATTTGATGTTCAAATAATAAAAGAATCTGCTCTTAAATATGTAATACAATACAATGTCCTAATAAAATAATGAGAATTCCCGGTTAGATGGCTCGCTATATTCTCTTCCAGGCCCTTGTTCTCTCTCACTTGCTCACCGCAGCCATAACTATCACATTGCTGGCGGACAGTCAATGTTCATTCGCCGGGTTGCAAGCTCCATCCAAGCAAGATGGGAGTCTGTTTCCTTCACCCTGCACCCTGACTACCGAGCATGTGGCCTGGTACACCGAGGGGCTGAAAGCTGCACTGTGAATACATGAATTGACTCTCACACTTACATCTTCTGTTAGAGAATGACTGACCACTGTATCAGTCGCCTTTCTGAACAATCGGTGTCCAGTGCTGCCCACATCTGGAAAGCCCAGCCAAGACCCTACAGGGGGCCTCCTGCTTTGTGGGGGCCTCTGTCACCCAGAAATCTGCCTAGACCCCGAAGTCAATCCTGGTCCTTCCCTTTATTTTCTAAGGGGCCGACACAAATGCTGATCTGTTTAAAAAACATCACCAAGTCTTGAAGGAATTACATGAAAGAAAATAAGACCTTAAGGCCAGCCCTGGGATTTTGCTTCCTTCAGAGGTGCTCATTCTTGTGTTCTGACTGTGCTCCACCCCTTCCCATCCCATAACAATCTACTTTTTGTTTTGGGGATTGAACCCAGGGCCTTCGCACTGAGCTACATCCCCAGCAAATACCCACCCCTTTTAAATTTTTGAGACAGCATCTCACTAAGTTGCTAAAGGGTGGGTTTAAACTTGCAGTCCTTCTGCCTCAGCCTCCTAGAGTGCTGGATTATAGGCATGTGCCACCACTCCTGGTTCTAGAAGAATTTTTGTGACAAGTCCTAGGCCTGCATCCCTCTTCCACAGCAGAGGAACCCTTGTAGAGCCCCCCAACCCCCACACCTGTGTTTGGGCCAGGTCGGAGCTAGGAGAGATGAGCTAACATTAAGTCTGCTGCCAGAGATCCCTGTTTTATAGACCTCTTGTCCAGAGACTAAAACCAAGATGTTCCTCGTTAAGGGCCAGCGGATTAACTCCAGAGGGCTCAGGTTCTAGCAGAAGGCAGTAGAATTGCTCAGTAAGATGTGGTGGGAACAGTGACGGCTTCACTGTCTGCAGAGTGAGCCGCTAGCAGGCTGAGTGGAGTGGTGTGGAAGAGAGCGTCCCAGCCCCAGGAGGTTACCGGTCCTCTTGCCCCCTCCCTCCGCAAATCAGGGCATAGCAGTGCTCATCGAGTCAGGTTAGAAAGACGGCCTGCCTGGGCACAGGGCAGGGATCCTGCTTTCTCCTGGGAGGCAGGTGGGCTGGTGGTTGTGAAGACACAGCCGGATGTTGTCATGGTGCATGGGACACCGCACAGAAGATATCACACAAATGTTTGCACCGATTCCTGCAGGTCCATGTGGGTTTGCACAGACTAGGGGACTTCTGATAGGCCCCTTTGTGCCTCACGCTTGAGGAGTGAAGACCGAAATGTAAAGCACCCACTACTTGTCCCCGAGCCACTGGAGGGGATCCAGGAGTCTGGGGACAGCCAACCTGAGCACATAGTCGCGGGAGGTGCCGACTGCAAAGATTCCAGCTTCCCCAGGAGACAGACACACAGATGGCCAGGAGCTCCATGGAGCACCAGCCCTGCTGGGTGTGGCGCATTGTGAGACCTGCTGCCCATTCCAGCTCACAGCCTGCCTTCTGGAGAGGGGCCGGTTGTCCCCACCATGACCACAGGCTTCCCTGACCCTAACCTTGTCAAACTCAGACCACCTTCCAGAGGGGGACAAAACCAGGTCGCACCCTGGGCTGCTGCTGTCAGCGTTTAAAAATGTGCTAGCTGTTTTCTTTCTTTCTTTCTTGTGCTGGGGATTGAACTCAGGGCCTTGCGCTTAACTAGGCAAGCGCCCTACCACTCGAGCTAAATCCCCAACCCTTATGCTAGCTGTTTTTGTTCCTCACTAATTCCTGCCTTTGCCTTTCCTACACCACCACAGTCATCCTGCATCCCGCATCCTGCAGTGGGCACAAATTGCATGAAACTAAAAACCAGTGAGCAGCAAAACCCGCCTTGGGCCTCTGCCTGTGGGTCCCACAGGTGACTCCACTTGTGGGGAGGGCAGCAAGTGTGGCAGACGGTGAGCTCATGGGAACATTAAGAGCAGAACTTGGAAGCTGGGTGAGACCATCAGCTTCTCCCCAAGCCCCAGAAGAGCAGAGTCAACAGCCTTCCAAAAGAGCAGGGGAGAGCTGGCCGGAAAGGCACCGAGGAAGGGAACGAAGGAGGTGTTGGCGAAGGTCTGCACTGACAGTTCATATCAAGGATTAAATGGCATCCTTGCCCCCTGCACCGGCTCCAAGTATGTCCCCAGGATTTAGGAACAGACACGAGGAGGCACGGGGAGTGCTGGACTGGCCAAGGTAGACTTTTCCCTGAGCCCCTGGAGTGAGGGCTCAAATAGAAATAAACTTGAGTTATGGAAAGATGAGATGAGCTTCATTATTTGCACACTGAATTGAGGACTATGATTCATGTCCGCTACACACATTACAAGATTTGAAGGCCTCTTCTTCAGGCACAGACCTCTGGGCTTCTTTGCAGATTGGGTGTGGAAATGAGGAAGGGTAGGTCCTTAGGGGGAGGAATGAGGGAAGGTAGATCCTTAGGGAGAGGAATGAGGGAGGGTAGGTCCTTAGGGGGAGGAATGAGGGAGGGTAGGTCCTTGGGGAGTAGGGGATATAGGCCTGTGTGGGCAGGGGAAGGTGGGGACTGGGAGGGGCACATGTCAGAGGATGTCCCTTGGCTTCCTGTCCCAGGAAGTGGGTCAGCAGACAGGAGTTTTAAGTCTCGGTCGAAAGTAAATTACCCAGGCATAGGCTCTGAAGCAAATTTTCTTGTAGAAGGAAGAGATAGCTCTGACGTGGGCAGCCAGGCCCTCTTGCTGGGACCAGCCCAACACTGTATCTACTGCTTCGCATCACTTCTTCTTTTGCCACTGTGTCCCTGAACTTGCCTGTGGTGGCGCATCCTGGGTCAGCTGTTGAGAAATTGCTCCTCGTGAAAAACTGATGCGTGCGCTCTGAGATTAGAGAACCGGGAATAAATTGTGCTAAGCCTCATACTGGGTGTCAAAATGAAGGGACACGCATCCCCACACGCCTCTGGTAGTTTCCAGCAAAGAAAGTCTCTGATCTACTGTTTTATTTATTTTTAGTTTTAAATTTAAAAATTTTTTTTGATTCTGGGGATCGAACTCGGGGCCTTGTGCTTGCAAGGCAAGCACTCTAACCACTAAGCTAAATCCCCAGCCCCTCTGATCTACCCTTTCAAGGAATCCATATTTTATTCTGTTGCTGAGACTAGTTGCTGGAAAGCTGTCATCCTTTAATGTCCCTATACTTTTCATCCCCATCTTCAAAGGGGCATCAGGCACATAACAAACAGATGCAATGGCTTCCACAGCTTCCTTCAAATCCAGCAACAAATGCGGCACAATCACCTTGCACACACTGTGTGGCCTGCTGCAAGGGAAAGCTCCTTTCTGGCCAGAGGACTCCAGTAATACTGTTTATTGGGAAGGAGTCAGGCTTGGGTGCCCTGAACTGCACCTTCCACGATCATCTAGGATGGCACAGTTCGCTTAATGTGGGCAATTAAGGGAAGACGGTGCTTGTTAACAATAAGCCTGGTAGGGTTCCATAGCCATTCTGCTTCCTAGCAAGAAGCTGAAGACTCTGTGGACATGACCGAGTCTGCCAGGAATTTAACAGATGAAAGGTGAAAAACAGGCCTAAAACAGCAGGTTCCCAGTGATGATGTTTGGGGGTTTAAAATTCCTTAGATTCCTCAAGGTTTGCCCTTAGGGAAATGAGGATGTCATGAGCGCTCATCTTTTCTTCAAATGGAGAGAGTTTGTTGTCTAATTTCATTTTGGGAAGAAAGTTGCTGGAATAGGTCTGAACATGATGTGACTAAGCAACCAAGAATGGATCATAAAAAGCACTAAGCCTTCCACTCCCTAGGGGAAGATGGGCAGTGGGGGTTCGTAGTGGACTGATACGGTCAATTTGGGCAGGAACGCCCAGCTGGACTGAGTTGGTGTGGTTCTGGGTGCAGAAGATCCACTTCAGGATTGATGCCAACACAACATAAAGGAGAACAGGAGCAGAAGATAGCGGCCGGCTGTTTCCCAGGAGAAGCTCTGTTGTAGCCGGTTCTCCCGAAGGGAACCGTTCTCATTGCAGAAGGAGCTCAGGACCTTGCTGTCATCGGGCATGGCTGCTGTTCTGTGAGCATCGTATCCTGATTCCAGGAAAGATTTCTTCGGCTGTCATCTGCAGACACAGACGTACACATGACAGTGCTGTGGGCTCCCAGCTCTTGGCTGGGTCTTTTGGGTCTGCAGTGCATAGATAGATATGCGGCACTCTTCCTGCATTTGGCTTACGGGTGAATGTTGTACCTTGGCAATGTCCTGTATTAAATCTGCCCTCTTGCAAACCATTGGCTCTAGAAAGATAACTAATGCAGGGTTTGTGTGAACTTTGGCCTTTGCTGCTGGTGTCTTGGTCTGAGTGTTAGGGAGGCCAATGTGAAGATCATCAGTCTAGGGTCCGTCCCAGTCCACATGGGAGTGATGCCCTGAAGTTTCGTGCAGGCTTCTGTCCTCTGCTTTGAATGAGGCCATAACTAAAGATCAGTTGCATTTCCTGTTTGCTCTCATTGGTACTTTTAACAGCAGGCTGGGCTGACCCTGGGGTTGAGTGAGTCACCTGTTCCTCATTTGTGTCAGCATGGGCTTGGGGGCAGGAACACCAGAGTTTGCATCCTGGACTGCTGCTTCTCAGCTCTGCAACTTTGGCAACTTTTGGAACTTCTGCTTCTTCCGTTAGGTGGATAGGACAATGCGTACTTTCTAAAAAGACTGTAAGAATGGAAGAGAGTAATTCACATGCGACGTGCAGTGTGGTGCCCGGCACAGAACAGGGTCTTGTGGCAATGAATTATCACCACTACCAGCACACCACCATCACCATTACCTAGTCATTAGAGTTCAGTGACTAAGCAGTGCCTGGGGCTGCTGTTGACTCGGGGCTGAGACATCCCCCTACGACGTCTCAGTGAAATGTGTGACCCAGAGACACAGTACCGTCATTCAGGGTGGACTCCAAGTTCTCTCTGGCTGCATTTGGCAAGGGCAAGGTCTCCTGCTTACTGGGTCAGTTGATGACAAGTGGTCTTTGGAGATTTACAGGAAGGGCAGGAAGTGGCCTCCCACTCACAAGATGATTACATTAGGTAAGTTTGAAAAGGAGCATCTTCTGCCCCCCCTCCCAGCCCCCATCCCGGATGTGGGGTGCTGTGCCTCTTGTTGTGGACCTCTCAAGGTCTGGCCTGGCATAGAAGGGCCAGAAGGGCCACCTGTAATCCAAAAAACTTTATGGCTCTCCTAGGAGGAATGGCCTGAGTAACCTAACAGAGAGCGGCTTTAAAGGAGGAAGAAAGGCATTTTGTTTCTTCAAGGGGATTATCGGATACTCAGTCCAAACACCCTGTAACTAATTCACTACTTTACCCCAAACACGCATCTTTCATATTAGGCGAAGTACAAATGCGTCTTGTTTTGTGCCATTAAATTCAGTGGTTTTATGCAATATTTGAATCACTGGCTTTTCTTGTCCTTTGGAGGCAGACCAAATCAGACTTGAGCTACTTGCATTAAAAGCCATTCATGAGACCCAGCCAGCCCCGTCTTGCAGACGGAGCACCATATGTTTGGCTCACCTCCCATATGGAACAGTAATATGCAATCCAAGAATAGGAAGCACTGTTCCCTTACATTCGCATTCTCGGTCACCTCTAATCCAGAAGCACTTTCCATTCTGGGCAAAGATAGGCACATTCCTCAGGAAAAGATCTAGAAATACGGAGAGTATGAAGGGATGAGTTTTGTGTTTTCTGGCCTCTTCTAGATTCAAGAACTTGACTGTAATCAGTTCCAAGACTTTAATGCACTTACCACATGGCACTTGGAAATATTCTGTTTTCACTTTTCCAGGAATATGTGCGGCCTTTTAACCTGAAAACATAACATTTGACTTTTTCAAAAGTCAGGCGGCTCTAGAAATAGTGAGTTGAGCGGTCTGGTCCATTCAAAGCATTAGTACTTAATTGATGTTTCTTAGGAAGATTTCACGATAGAAGCTTAGAAGCATTGTGGTTCAGGAGACTCTGGTAAGCGTGGAATCTGGGTCACATCGATAGCTAAAATAAAGCTTCAGTTTTTGGAGAGACTTCAAGAGAGGGAAGGATGGAAGTTAAGAAGTAAGGGCTCCTTTTCCCACTCCTCTAGAGTGAAGGGTTTTCAAGAGCACTGGAGTAGGAGTCCGGTCCTTTCTGTGTTGTTGATGAGCTGTGTAACCTTGAGCAAGTGACAAGATGCAGTTCCTCACCTAGAGAATAAAGGAACTAGGTATCATTCACCTCTCATGCCACCTTCGCTTGCGGGGCACTGCTGGGGTGAGTGTCGGAGGGCAGGGTGGTGAGATGAACTAGATGTTTTCCTTGAAGATGGGATCTTAGACCAAGTGTTCTCGGTGTTTTTTTAGACTTGAAAGTCTCCAAGGTCCCTTCCAGAAACAACGTTTTGGTTGTATCTACAATGAAGTTTGTTCTTAAGAAGCTTGGGTGCAGCTTTCAAACCATCCTCTACCAGCCGAAACCTCCATGCTCATGCCCATATCCATCTGCCCATTGCTGTGAAGTTTTACTTCCTGGCTGGAGAATAGTTCCAGCAACAGACCATTGGATGTCATGGCCACACAGATGCTGCTGATCTGGAATTCTGATTTTAATGTCCTTGTAAACCAGAGGCAAAGGGGCAGAGGACAGAATTTCTTCTTGCTTGGGAGCTGTCGAGACATGGTCTCTATCTTCTTGTAGGTATTTGTGTTTCAGTCAGCCAAAATGATGGCTTTTGAGTTACCAAATATTTATTTTCTGCAACCTAAAAGATTTAACTCTAAAAATTCTAGGCCTTTGAGGTTGCCTGACCTGTGTAGGATGGGTGTTCAATCTACTTGCTTGAGCAGCGTATTAAAATGGGACTCTCTGCCTCTCTTTTAACCAAGATACCAAAGGCCAAGAACAAAACGACCACAGCCAAGCACCCTCACATTCTAAAGTAAAATATTAGACATCTACACGGGGTGATCAAAAATACAATGAATGTTGAGATTTAAAAATTTATTAGAGTAAAAGAAACAATACCACTAATCTCCCTCAAGATACTCCCTCCTGCTTCAAATACACTTATCTCATCATTCTTGCTACTTTCTGAAGCAGTTCTGGAAGTCCTTTTTTGTGGTGAAAAAAATATATTTTATATATATGTATGAGATCACTGCTGCTGCCAAGTGCCACCCAAAAGAAAAACAGGCTGTCACCCACCTTACTGGATCTGGCACCGTGTGACATCTGGCTCTTCCCTGAAAGTTAAAATGACCAAGAAAGGTAGACGTTTTGAATCAGTTCAGAACACCAAGGCCGGGCTGACAGCACAAGACAAGACACAGGTAAGTAGAATGTGCAGCAAGAGTGATCAAAACCCAGTAAGCTGACCCCTCGCCCAAAAGCTGTCTCCAGGGTATAAAATCATTGAAATTAGGATGGAGGTATTCAAGGCGGGAAGAGTTTTTAGAATGTGATATGATCCACCCCTACCCCGCCCACATCTACACACTATAGGGATGGAAGGCAGAAGTGGCAGAAAACATCTGAAGGATCACATAGAGAACCAGGCTTCCCTGAAAATGGGGGGCAGAGTGTACTGGGGCCTTACACATGTCTGAGTTGGAGACAGTTTCTCAGGCGAACTGGAGCTGTTGGGAGCCCATGCTGTGAATTTTCTGTCAGTCAAATGAACCGCAGGAAGAGATGTTGTCTGGAGATGCCTCGAAAGGGAATTTGACCAAGCTGTATAAATGGAAAGATGATGAGTCTCTGAGGGCTGACTTTTGTGTCCCGAAGGACTAACAGTTGGAATCGGAAGTGACCAGCCAGAAGAATCATCTGTTATAGAAAGGGAAGTGGGGGACAGGAAGGTGGAGATAGCAAAGAGAAAAGTTGAGTGTCCTCTTCCTTTTATACTCATACATAGTCTTGAAAGCAGTAAAGACGTGAAGGAAGGGAGAAAGCTAAAGTCATTTATCCATTCATAATTTTTTTCCATTTTATTGCTGAACAGTATCTTGTATTAATATTTCAAAATTTGCTTATTCATTCTCCTTTTGATCCAGATGTGGATTGTTTCCAGTTTGGGGTTATGAGGAAGAAAGCTGCTATGTTTCAGCATTCATGTGCAAGTCATTGTGGGAACATACACTTTCGTTTCTCTTGATGAAATACCTAGGAGGAGACACGAGGGCTCACAGAGAAACTGTTGTTTAACTTACCAGCACAAACACCATGCTGTTTTTTAAAACCCTGAATTGTTCCATTTCTGTACTTGTTCTTACAAAGAGGGCTCTGCTTAGTTATTTTTGACTGTGTACTGCTCATTTTCTGGAAAACTTGTTTGTGGGAAATCCTTTTTGGACTAGGATGAAAGTGTCTTCCTTTGGGGAATATTTACTTTGCTTTAGTTGGCTTCTTGAGGGACAACTAGCTCAGGATCACTTTCCACTGCATTTATGGATTGAGGTTAGTCTATGGATTGAGTCCTTTGATACACATGTGTGTGGGCTGGCTGTCTGCATCAAGGCCAGCTTGTGGTCATGGCTGCTCAAAGAAGGCTTTTAGATTTTTATCCCTTCTGCTTTGTTGAGTGCCAAGTACTTCTTGCAAGCCCCTCAGTATGAAAGCACGGTGAACTGGGTTTCCTTCTCGTTAGTGGTATGACCCTAGTTGTCCCTTAAAAAAAACAAAGCTCAGTTTCGGAAATGGCTTCAGGGTGAAAGTGACTTCAATTTACCTCTCTATGTTTCTGTTTTTATTTAGGTTTTCAATTTACTTCCCTAGATTTCTGCTTCCACTTAGGTTTTGGATGGGCTATTCATTGCTCTCCGATTAGTGTTTTAAATATTTTATCTAATATTTTACACTATTTTCAGGAGGAGAGTTGGTCCAAATCACTGCTGCCATATTCCAGATTGAAGGTACATGGTTCTATTTTCAGGATGCTTAGCGAGACTTTTTTAAATTTAAAACTTATTTTCTACTGTTATGGAGAATTTTACTGAATTATCTATTTGATAACTTTCTTTCTCCTCAGTTTTCTTCATTGTCTTTTGGAGCTACAATTATTTGAATGATGGATCTCTTATGTTGAGGGTCTAATTTTCTTATTTTGTGTTCTTTTCTCCATTTTTATCTCTTTGCCCTATTTTCTGGGAGAATTTGTCAGTGTTCTTTTCTATTGAAAATGCTTCTATTAAATTTTTATTTTCTGCTGTCATATTTTTAATTCTAACCGCTCTTTGTTTTTCATGGTTCTCTACATGCAATTTTCTTTTTTACAGCATTCCTGGTCTTGTTTCTTGACTGAAATATCTTCTCCCGCTTCATTGAGATGGTTAGTGATAGTGTTTGTGCTCTGGCTCAATCATTGCTCCTCCAAACTCTTCTATTTGTTCTAGCTTTTATTTTTCCTGTTAGGGGTTTCCTCAGATGTCTGGTGGTCCTTGAGTGCTCACGCTTTAGCACTGTACACCACAAGGGTGATTGAAAACTGTGTTGTAGCTTGAGTTAGGAGACACTCAAGTAATGTTTTGAGATAGTTCTTCAGTGGCTTAACACGGTGGATTTCCCATTCAACACCCCGACCAGGGTTGTTGTAGAACTCTGTTCCACACTCAGAGACCCAGGCTGTTAATTTCTTATTGTTTCATCTGAACTGTGCACTCTCTTTGGGCTCCTGTTTTGGGGAGCAGAGTGCAGACAGTTGTGTGCCGGTTCTTACCTGTTTCAGGCCACTGCAGTGCCACTTCTGCCTCCGGTTGGTTTCCAGGTCTAGCTACACTGAGGCTCTGCCCATGGGGTGGGACATGTGGGGTAGCACACAGAGTGCTTGTCATCTACTGTTGCCTTCGCCATAAGCTTTTGACTCTGTTCTCAGTCTACCTGATCTGGCTGGCCCCAGGTCGTATTATACACGTTTTCTCTTGAGCTGGTCATTTTCCCAAAGGAAGTCTCTTCTAGAGCATGAGCCTGGCAGCCAATATTCCGAAGCTGAAATGGGAGGCTCTCTCAGCATGCAGTATACATGGAGTCCCTCTGTACCTCTGTATTATTTGGTACCTGTGTCCTGTTCCTGTCCCTGGGTGCATACTTCTTTGTTTTTGTCCTCTCCATGCTTTGGTATGAGATGTCATCATCTAGTTTCCCGGAAAGGAAAGGCAATCGGTGGGTCTAATTGATTCTTTACAGTCTTTTAACCAATTTTCCCTTTGTTTAGCCTTATCTCTAACCCCATATTCATGGGCATCTGGTGCTGTCTTTCCTGCTGCCAGCTCCCATCTATCTTTCTGCTTTCTGTCTTCCAAATTCCTCTTGTTTTCTTGCCCAGAATTTATGTGCCTGTAGATCCATACCCTTTTAAATCACTTAGGTGGTGTTTCTGGAGGAAGTAGAGGTAAATGGCTGCTTTCCATCCTCTTCTTTTTTTACAGAAGATTCTTCTCATTTTTTTTAGGAAACTCATTGGATAATTATGCCTGGGATCTTACATAGGTATTATCATTCGAAGTTGTTTTCATTGGAACTTGGGACACTTCTGTCCCATTGCCACTCAGAAAGCAAAAGAAAGTATTTTAGTTCACTTTCTATTTCTCCTCTTTAGCAAGGCAGATGAGTGCGTTTCTTAGGTTTGGAGTATTTTTGTAGATGATAGCCCATGGTTAGTTTAAGAAAACTTGGTAAAGTAGAACCACTGAATGAGGAGAGGAAGTTTTTCCCCCACCATCCAGAATGAAAATATACCTGCCAAATATGTCCCCGAGACCTGAAACTATTATTCTGTGACTCTGGTACCATAAACTTCAGAGTGTGATAGAGTAGCTTATTGTGAATTTATCATGAAATTTCTAATTTCAGACAAGGCACAGAGTCTCTTCGTTTTTAAGAATTTATTTAAAGCTTGTTGAAGTACATTTTGTCCTCTTTGTAGGGAGTCATGAAACACTTTATTTCTAGAAACACCCTGTAACTTAGCTGCTACTTTGACTGGAGAATATGGCAAAATGAAGGGACACTTCAGGGGGTATATGTAGGACACAAGGACAGTATGTTAAGGTTGTATCCTGGAATAGGCTCTCACCATCTTCCCAATAGGAAGCACAAACGAAAGGTTTTGTGCTTGAGGTTAGGCTTTGAGACCCTTATATAGTATTTAGAAGAGTAATCAGGCTCAGTCAACCAACACTGCTTTTGAGTCTACTCTGCATATTTATTAGGCATCTTGGACCTGTCCCCTATGTATACATTTATGTGTGGACATTCGATATCATCCAAACCCTGTATGTGGAGCTAAGGTCCTTCTGAGTTAATTCCAGGTGCTGGCTGCCTAGTGAGATGCACAAATACCATGAGCAGAACCACAGATTGAGAACAGACCCTTCTTCCCTCTAGCACAACTAGGAGCTAAAGTTTTGTTTGGGTCTAGCCTATGATTTAGTATTTCCCTGAGGAGTCTCACAGCAATTCCAGACTGGCAGTCTATTGTTCTCCAAATTCTCTCTCAGGGATGTCAAGGGCAATGACCTAGTCAAAAGCAGGTGGGGCTTCTTTTTCTGACTTAGGTCCAGAAGGCTGACTCTCAGACGATGCATTTAAAAATAGTTATTTTTAAATTATCTGGGTTCAAGGTCACCATCTGCTGTAGATTGAAGTGCGGCTGGTGTTTCCCACGGGGGAGAGAACCCAGAAATTTATGCTGCTGGATGTGAGGTCATAAACACTGATAAAGCACCGTCATTTAGCATGTGTCTATGTTTTGATTTCACTTTGCTTACTCTAATATCTTGTCCTCAGTCTTAATGATTGTCCTGCCAACTCGTTACCTTCTCTGCTGTTCTCTACCCCCACCACCAGACAGAATTTTTGGCAGATCTTTCTGTTAGTTTTTTCCCCTTTCTTTTTAACCTAGAAGACAAATTGTGAGGGACCCACTATGTATCACCTTGTCTTTTTTCATTTATCTCTTACTCTTGTAGAAGAGGATCTCACTGAGAAAGGGGCAGCACTTCCTTCATGCTCATAAGCGGGGTAAGAATAATGTCTTTGTTTAGAATGTGAAACTGAGTCTCTTGAAGATTATAGGAACTTTCGTGGAGCATGATTGATGACATCATGAAGTGCTGAGACCCTGCTTCTTGTGTCACAGAAAGGTTGGGCCAAAAGAGAAAACATGTAGGGTGTGGGTGATGTAATGAGTGGTTTGTGGAGCTGCCCTGCTTTCCTCCTTAGTAGCTTTTCTTCGTCCAGTGTGACTCCATTAGATGGTGGCAAGAGACTTCCATTGTCTCTGACAAAGACCGAGGAAGGTTCCCTGCATCTCAGTGGCCTGCGCATTGACAGGAGTCCTGGAAGACTGCAAGATCTGGTGATGGGCACACGCGCTGTCCACAGACCTGAAGAGGCCCCTGGGAAGTCAGCACAGAGGGCCCTCAGAACTTCTCTGCTCTGCTCTGGCTTGAAATTGAAAGCCATGCTCTTAGAGAGCTCCATCCAGCTAGGGATCAAGAACCCTGGTGGAGGAGACAGTAGGGCCATCTGCAGAAGGACCTTATAGGTGAGGGGAGACAGCTGTGTGGAATGCTATGAAGTAAGGACACCTGGACTGGCTGCCCTGTCCCTGGAAAGTTTCTGGAGAATGGCTACAGAAAGGACATAATATGTTTATAAATCTTTATTTCTTAAACATCCTGTGACACACGAGAGTATTGGCAAGAGCATGGACTCGGAAGTCAGACCAATGATCGCTTACCAGTTTCATGTCCTTGGAAAAATTGCCTGATAAGTCTGAGCTCTGTTGTCTCGCGCGAGAAATGTGGATGATACATGCACAGCTGCTAACACGGTGTCTGGAGAATTGTGAACCCTTGAGCATTGGGTTTGGGAAACTAACATTTATCCCGAATCCCTTCAAAGCTGTGTGTTGTATTTGTGGGGTTGTTGTGCTAGGAACTGCATTTCCCAGTGTCCCTGAACACCAGGACTATGATTTAGATTCCATCAATGGGAAGAACTTATGCATTATTTAGAAACACAATAGGAAATCGCAGGGGCTTCAGAAGACAGTAGACATGAGGTTCACCAATGGCTACAATTTGGAGTCCCTATGTTTTCTGGTTTCCTGGAAGTTAGTGATGGCTTTCCCTGACTTTTTTTTTTTTTCTTTTCTTTTTTTGGTGCTGGAGGTCAAACTCAAGGCATTGTGCTTGTGAGGCAAGCACTGTAACCACTGAGCTAAATCTGCAGCCCATCCCTGAGTTTTGTTCTTAGTTCATCTACAGTGTTGTAAGCCTCTCATTCCCTGTGTTATGTCCCTTTTTGTATGAAATACCTGGAGAGGTTTCTGTTTGCTTGGGTGAAATTCTACTAACATATCTGGGTTTTAAATATACAAAACAAAACAACAACAACAACAACCCCAAGAAACAAACAAGACCCACAAATGAGAACGAATAGTTTTGTGTTTTCTTGGTAATTAAGAGGAACATTTGAAGATCTGAAAGATGGACTCTGGGGGCTTCAGTTGAACAATTAGGATTGGTCGGAGAATTGGGAGAGCTTGGCTGAGGTTTAGACAGGGGAGCTTGGGGATGAGAGAATGGACAACGACAGGCATCTAGTTAAGCGCTGAGATTTTGAAATTATCTTTCTCCATCATGGACAAAGGCTGTTTGACATCAGAATGATCTTGAGCAAAATAAATTGAGCAAAGAAAAATGTAAGTCCAATGGAGAAATTATCTTCCTAATACTGATGCACATGAGAATTCAGGTGGAGAGGAGATGATTGACATAAAGAACTTTATTCCACAATGGATGGAAATTCACCCATATAACCTGTGGGGAGGAAAAGAAATCTGTAATCTTGATAAAATTATAGCTCTTTAATGTTTTACCAGACAAACATCTTGGCCTCTTTTAAATGAATGTTATCTACAGCCCATTCAACAAGCTTTGTTGGACTTTGCTAAATTATGTGATTTGTCTTCCCCTGATCTGCAAAGAATGAAAGCTGCCCCCTCCATGGATCCCGAGGCACCTTTCAGAGAGTCTCAGGCTGTATCTTGCCAGCACAACAGAAAGCCTATAATTTTGGTGCATTCAGCAGTGTGAATGTCAACCCACTTCTGCTTGTAAGTGTTCCCTTTGGCGCCTTCTTCCATGTAGTTTTAGGTAAAAGAGAAGACCTTATTTCAAACTCCAAGTATGTTATCTTGTTTTTCACAACAAAATTAATGCAGAAAGGGAGAAAATTTGAAGGGAGACTTCATGAAGTGACCAGGATGCCATTTCCGTTGACTGTCTGTGGCTACTCAGATTGGGGTTGAGAGAAGCAATTTCAGCATCAGGATGGTTCCTCCCGGCTGAGCCGCCTTCCTTGGAGGTGTGAATGCAGTTCCCTCCTGCACTGACACCAGTTGTGGTGGAGTGGCCAGGGGGTGGGGCCTGGGAAGCCTCTGTCCTCACCTGTCTGGGCTGCCCGAGGAGAGACTGCTTTGGGGACACCTGACCAAACCAAGGACCAGTCACTCTGTGGTTTGCTCTGTGCTGGGTAGGACAAAAGAGGGTCATCTGAGCAGACCTGAGTGCAGGGAAGAGCAGGTAAATGGAGAACTGGGCGAGCTGAAGCCAGTGGGTGAGACACTCAGAGGGAGTAGACTCAGGTCCCACAGAGACAGGAAGACCACCTTGGACATCATCAGAGAGACTGTGCTCGTTAGATTGGGCCTGACTTTTGTGTGTCTTTTATTTGTGAACTAGAATTTCCATGTCAGACTGCAGGAGATGACTGAAGGTATCCACCTCCCTCTAATCACAGATCTTTCTGCTGTTGGGTAGATCTGATGAGATAATCTATTATTTTGGAGGAAGCATATACATTCAGAATAGGAATGAACATGCATTTGTTTAGAAATTATGTGAGGGGCTTTTCAAAGGCATAATGTTGGCCTTGTATATGTGTGGCCATTATTTTGATTTTGCCTGTCGTGTATTAAGTGTTAAGAAAATCAAGATATCAGATCATGCTCAGTAAAGACTTGGAGAAAGCAGTGAGATTAGGGAGAGGGAGGTGGAACATAGCCACAAGTGAGGAGAGCCAGGAGCATGGCTGGGTACTGACCAAGCAGAACGGAGGGTGCAGCCAGGAGCACTGAGCTCCCCCCTGTAGTAGCTGCCCACCAGTGTCTGGGGTCAGTGGACTCCAAGGCAGAAACATCATGGTGGAAGTGTGTGGCACTACTGGCAAGGAAGCAGCGAAGGACCAGGTGTGGTACTCAAGGTCACTCCTCTCTGACCCCCTAGACATACCCGGAAGTGTGCTCCATAGTCCCCCAGTGGATGACAGGGTCAATCAAGGTGACACTGAGCTTACTCATGACACCCACCCTACCCCTTCTGCAGTTGCTGTGGTTAAAGGAAGGGCAGGTCCTACTCAGTGTTCTATGGACACCCACTACTTTGATCCCAGCTCCCCCTTTCTGTCCAGTTGACTCCCATTAGAAAACCCGGTAACTTCCGTCTTCCATGAGAAAGACCAGGGAAGGCTGATCTGTATCCCAAGAATTTCCATGGTTGACAGCAATCCTGGGAAACAGTGGCATTTCCTCAAAGATGGGCCAAGTGACCCCTATTATGAGAAGACCTGTAAACAAAGCAAGGGAACATAATGTGGAGCATGAACGTCTCAGTAGCCACACCTGGGGGAAGGTGCGCTGGAAAGAGGATGGCGTGAGGGATGGGCTTGGAAGAAAACAAGCTGAGAGGGCAGACCGCAGTGCATGCTGGGTGGGTGCCTGTCTGTCCTTTTCGACCCTCAACGTGACCGAGAGCATTCTTCACAAACCAAAGGTCTCGTGAATCCAGGTGGCCTGTCCTGGAGCAGCATCAAACCTAGAGAGCAGGTTGGACAGGTCATGGGAGGGTTTGTTCCCTTGGTGGCTTTTTTGTACTGGTAAGAGTCGGCAGCAGCATGGTAGCCAGCCACTTGAGCGATTCCCCTGTCCGCTTGCTGACAGCAAGGAGGCTCAAGTCTTCCCATGGTAGGAATCTTGAGAGTCAGCTTGTTCTTCAAAGCCCAGCTCATCTGCCATCTCCTCTGTCTATCTTGCTCTGAACAGCCCAGTTGCTTAGATTGACACTCCCCTTTTATTTCCTTCTGCCATTCATTGTGCCCAATTTTTCCTCCCATTAGGCTTGAGCTCATCCGGACAGAGCCTGTGTGTCTCAGCTGCCCAGTGGCAGCCGCGATTCTCTGCTGGCTCTGTCTGAAGACAGGTGAGTGAATGGATGCAGACACTCTTTGGTGCTCGCACACAGTCTTTTCCTTGCCCTGGGTGGTCCCTGGTGTGGGTTGTGTGTGGTGCGTGTGTACTGCAGCCCAGAGCCCCAGAGCTGGGAGGGGGCCAGAGCTGGGGAAGGTCAGTGTGTCCCAGCCTTCACTCTTCCTTTGTTGCCCATGTGTCCTCAGAGGAAAGGAGAGAAGTCTGCACAGGCACATGAATTCAGTTCCTATGGCTTATTTCCAAGTTCTGCTTCCTGCCTCAGAGCTAAGTGTCATCATAGACAGAACAGACGAGTTGAAGAGGAAGAAGCTGACCCAGGTCCATGGGAAAACTAGCATCAAGGTCACTTACTGTAGGAATTCACATGCTCCACCTCCCACCCTGTGAGGCTTCCCCTCAAGTGCTTCTCCGTGATGTGGCTTCTGCAAGTGGAGGTCCTTACTCCGTTCTTCCTGTTCAGTCTCTCCTTGCCCCTTCTCTCTCCAGCAGCCTGTTCATTCATCTACAACACCCCTCACTGTGCAGTACCTGTGTCTGGCCCCCCTCACTGCTCCTGTCACCGAATCATGAGCCCCGCAGGAGCAGGGACCTGGTGTCCCTGTGCCACGGCATCTGGTGGGCGCTCCTGATGTTTCTTAAGTGAACGCTGAAGAGATGTCTATAGACTGAATGTTCCTCGAATGTGTGTGTTGAAATCCTAACCCCCAACATAGTAGTAGGAGGCAGTTAGGTCACAGGGGCAGAGCTCATGATGGGAATAGTGAAATTCTACAAAAAGACGCAACTTCTGCCTCTCCTTCTGCTCTCTGTCACATGTGGGAATAACAATAAGATGGGTTCTGCAGATGCTAGATCTGCTGGCACCTTGATTTTGGACTTCTCATTCTCTAAAGCTGTGAGAAACAGATGTTTAAAGTCACAGGCTCTATGGTGTATATATTTTTAGCAGCCTGAATTGACTAAGACAGAGATGGATGAATGAATGAATGAGTTTCAACTGTTGTGTAGATTAGGGCAGCAGAGATTCATAGAAGGAGTTTTCGACTTTAGTTGGATGCCAGCTTGCTACTTGCTAGCCATGGGACAAGCCATGGACTTTGTCCTTCCTTTGCCCCTGCAATGGAGCTAAATGGTACCAACCTCAGGGGGCTGGTGGGGGACTGAGATAAGCAAGGCCAAGTGTCCTGTGCAGCACCTGCTGCATAGCAGATGATAAATGGGAAGTACTGTGGCTACTTAACTTGGAGTGTTGCATGGATGCAAAGCCTTTTGGAAGGAAGTACCTCGTTTGAGATGCAATGGGGAAGGAATTTAGGGGTGCTGATGTAAAAGTAGGGGTGCTGTCTGTTAGATTACTATGGTCCTAACTACACCTCTCAGGCAGAGGGAGGCAGAGAAACATCTGTTTCATTCAGGCATGGAAACTGAGGCCTAAGGAGCCACCTGTTCAGTAGTCAGACCAGAAGATTTCAGGAAACTGAAAGCATTCATTCATTCCATAGGTATTCATTCACTACTGGGGACCTACTGCATGTCAGGCCCTGTCCAGTGGTTTCAACAATAGCGAGGAAGGTCAGCAGGCCAAGCCAGGTGGACACTGGGCAAACTCGTCTTCCCCACCTTGGCCCAAGACAGTGGCCCACGGGAGCAGGAAGTGTTTTCACACACATCTAATGCCTGGAGCTGGTGCAGTTGTTGGAATGTGTTTCCTAAACTTCAGGTGTTGGAAACTTAATCCTCAGAGCAATAGTACTAGGAGGTGAAATCTAGTGAGAAGTGATGAGGTTATAAGGGCCCTGACTGTATGGGTAGATTAATGTCATTATTGCGGGAGTGGAGTAGTTATTGCAGGTATTTTTATTATAAAAGCAAGCTCTGGGGTTGGGGATGTAGCTCAGTGGTAGAGCACTTGCCTAGCAAGCACAAGGCCTGGAGTTCGATCCCCAGCACCACCCTCTCCCACAAAAAGCAAGTCCAACACTCTACCATGCCCCTACCCTTCCCTCTTCTGCCATGTGCTGATGAAGGATGAAGGTCCTTTCTAGATACGTGGCTCCTGATCTCAGACTTCCCAGTCTCCAGAACTGCAGTAAATAAATCTGCTCTTCATCAATTACCCAGTGTCAGGTCCTCTGTTATGGTGGCACAAAATGGACCAAAGAACTGAAGCTATCTTACCTGGTTTAATCCTGAGCCAGGCAGGTTTTCTTACTGCCAGGTTACAGATGAGGACACAGACAGGAGGTGAGTGGCTGAGCTCACGCTGCTCAGGCAGGAAGCTGGAGAAGCAGAGAAGGCCTGGGGCGCCTGAGGGCAACCCCCCCCCCCCACTATCTGGCACTGCAAAGGCAAGCTGGAGGCTGCATTCTTGCTGTGACCCAGCCTGGCGCAAATACCTAATTTTGAGTCAGACTCTTGGAACAAAGATCCTGACTAGGACACTGCCTACTCTTCATTCATTGGGTTTGCCTTCTGCTGCAGTGGCTTCTCTTCTTTCTTGCAGGCTGGCCTCTGCCAGAAAGCATTTCTACGTTTTCCCAGCAGCCTGTGGTTTGGCTGTCCCCCATGTTATTCACAGAGTGTGGGCCAAGTGGCCTAGCGTGTGCAGAGGAGGATGTTTGGCTTCCCCACCCAGTTCAAAAGCAGTAGCTACAGCCATGTGGCCTGGGGCTGTGCAGCCAGAGTCTGCCCCTGGTGCTGCACTAATGAGCATCTCTACTTGGTGGGTCTGGGGGCAAGGAGCTGGGGTAGGAGGCGCTGGTGGCTGGACTGGTATGGGGACAGTAACCCTGGCAACCGGCTGCATCACTGGCTGGCATGGGCTCTAGGATCCTGGTGAAGCCCCAGCGCCAAGGTAGGGGACCCTGCACCACTCTGCGACCTGAGGGCTTGGTTATAAATCTCAGCTCAGCCTATTCTTAGACTTCTGACCTTGGACAGTCAACCTCTCTGCCTCAGTTTCCTCCTCTATGTAGTGGGAATAATAATAGCATCTATTCCACAGGGGTCCATGTAAAGCATCTAGTCAAGTCACCAGATCCCTTCTGGTCCTCTGCCGCTCCTTCAGTTTCTTTCACCCTCCAGCTTTTCACTTTGTGCCTCAGATACCAATCAAGGCAATTGTTCACCTGTTATCAGTCCTGACACGCTGTCAGAAGACGCTTCTTCTTTTCTTCTTCTTGTGCCTCTCGATGCTTTCGTAATTGAATGTCCAATCTGTTCTCACATGAACTACACAGAACATCTGCTTCGGGTCAAGGATGTATCCGCAGGGGCTGGGGATTTAGCTTAACAAGGCCCTGAGTTCAATCCCCAGGACCAAAAAAAGAAAAGAAAAAGGATGTTTCCATGGAAAACAAGAAAGAGGAAAGCCAGTCCCTTTTCCAGGCATGGCTACTACAGAAACGCCAGTGAAATGGAGCTCCGGAGTCCTGCCCAGTGGGCCCAATGCCCGAACAGTCCTCCTGCCCCCTTGTTTCTTGTCTGGGGAGCAGATGTGGTGTGCAAAATATTTAACAACCCAGAGGGCCCTGCTCGGTCAGAGTGAGCTGTGGCTACAGGGTTGGAACAAGGACAGTTCGGGGCCCAGAGACGTAGCTCTTGACTAGTTGGCAAAAAATCATTCTAACAACTGGCACTGGGTGTGTTCTGGGTCTGTACTAACTCTGCCGATGGGAAGAGCCAAAGCAGAGCAGAGCTGAGGGGGGATCTGCAGGGAAGGAAGGTGAGTCCTGCCCTTTCAGAATTCAGCGGCCTTCACGGAACTTAACTAGGCTGGCAATAACAGTGTTGGCTTTGGCATTAAACTATCTACTTATGAGCTTTGGCATCTTCAACAAGTTTTTTGCATCTGAGAACCTTGGTTATCTAACCTATGAAATGAGACAAGACAACACACAGAGCTGATAGGAGGCAGCTCACGCAGGGTCCAGATCACGTGGTCTAGTGGAGACAGCACTTCCTGTTCCTCTTGAGGGGGGTCTTGGTATTCTTTCCATGAGGCAGGACTCCTTCCTACCCTGGGGGGCAGTGGGGTGCCAGTCTTCTTCCAAAGCACTCACACATTCATCTCGTTCACACGACAGGAGGCTACCAAATGCCTACACAGTGCCAGGTGTGGTTCCAGCGAACCTGCCAGTCCAGGCCCTTGTCCTCATGCAGCATAGAGGGAGGGAGGCAGGCATCGTGGCAGACAGGCCTTTCCTCCTGCAGCCAGCACACGAGCATCCAGAACAGCAGCAGCAACAAACCCACCAGGCAGAAGAGAACCAAACTTGAAATCAAAGAAGGAAACCTCAGAAGCCAGGAGCAAAAGAATGGCCTGAATCCAGAGGCCGCAGTGGGGCCACTGTGGCAGAGGCCATGGGGCTCAGGAGGTGGGTCTGCGTTGTGGTTCTCAGCAGGGCAGCACCTCAGCAGCACACAGGAGCTTCTAGAGATGCCCAGCCACACCCAGACCAATTGCATCAGAACTCCTAGGGGCAAGACCTAGGACCAAGGGCTTTTAATGTCCCTGCAGGGGTTCCAGCGTGCAGCTGAGCTGGTAAAGTTCTTTGGGGTGTGGTGGCGTTCTAATGCCTGGCCAGGCAGGGAAAGAGTCCCCTGAAAAAGAAGAGCCATGATGTCCTCTCGAATAGGTCAGCTGGGACTTCCTGGGACTACCTCTCTACCTGGGTCTACCTATTCACCCGTGAGAAATTCAAAGCTTGTGTGGGCCTCTTGAGAGTGCCAGGAAGTGGTCATATTGCCACCTGTTGCCAGTGGCCTGGGCAGACATTTCAGTTGCCTTGGAGGCGGACCACTCAGGGCACAGAAACCCCTACGGAAAATAAATCCCCCTGGAGCATTTGAGGTGGTCAGCCAACAATAAACAAGGGAGCAATTAAAGTCTATTATTGCAGTTGTTCTACTTTTAGTTATCGCTCATCTCTTGTCGGGTATAATTTATAAATCAAACTTCATCATAGGTATGTATGCCTAAGAAAAATCACTGGTGCTCTCTGTGATTTCAGGTGTCCCCTGAGGTCTTGGATTTACGCTGCATGCTAAGGGAAGACTGTAGTTTGTAAAGATTACCTATTAGATGATGTGAAATGTGATGGAAAGTGATTAGCTGAAGGAGACCAGGAAACATTCAATTTGAGGCTCAAAAGGTGACAAGAAGGCAACAAGCAAGGATTGGGGAAGAAACTTTCCAGGCAGAGGGAACAGCAAGTGCAGAGGGCCTGAGACTAGGATAACTCTGAAAGTTCTCAGAAAGGGAAAAGGGCTTGGATATGGTGAGCCAGAGGGGAGGAAGGTTCACGGTCCCTTTAGCTGGGTTAGATGCTTAGAGTTCTGTTCCCAGGAGGAAGGGGAGCCACTGGCGGGCTTTCCCAGGGCCACGGCAGGACCTGATGCTGGCCAAGCAGAAGCCTGAAGGCTCACGGCTGCACACCTTTATTTTGCTCTATAGCACTGAGTCTTTGCTCTCCTCCCTTCCCAGTTCCCTACGCGACCTCTTCTTGATTTGCGTTGTCACAGTTACTCCTTGTGGGAGATGGCTAGATGTCTTCTCCATTGGACAGAAGCGAAAACAACAGTGTCCTCATCCGTGTCTCCTGGGCTCTTGAATGACAGCCTTTTGGGTCATCTGGTATTTGGCCCAGAACTCTTGCCCTAGTTGCAGCTATCTGACCACAAGACCCAGCCAAGTGATGGCTGGTCCTCAGATGTTGTCACAGTAAGTTATATTCTCGCCAGCCCTGGCTGCTGGAACAAGGAAGCACAACCTGGCTTTCCTTGTGCAAATCAGCTCGCCCAGTATCTGTCTTCCTCACAGCACCCTCCTTCCAATAAGCATAACGGTTCTGATGAGCAGGTCATCCCGGGGTCCCTCTTTACAATCTCTTCTCAGCACATGAAGGCATTTAAAAACATACCAAGTGGGTGTTTTTCTCCATCACCACCAACTTCCCTCATCTCTTTATGCTGCGTGAGAGTCTGCTTTCTCGCTTACGGTTGAGGGGACCGAAGGACTAGCGTTCATGGGGCAGTTTTCCCACTTCTTGGCTATCAGGTCCTCATTTGCTGTTAACTCTCTGAGGACTGCCTGTTTCTTGCTGGTGCTGGGTCAGTTCTGGACAAATCTCTTTAGTATTTGAAAATGCCCTGACTGGGGCATTTGGGTTCTTTACATAATTCCTAGAACTTTTGGTGCCCCCATTCCCATGGCAGGCCTTAGAAGAGTTGGAATGGCTAAAGAAGTGCTGAGAAAGATGGAGAAAGGCCTCAAGGGCCCTTCAGTGTCCTGGCTGGGTGACTTTATTGGGTTTTGGCTACAGGCAGCGAGGATGAATATAAACAAACTGTATGATCAGGGCTGGATGGCTCAATGCACCATATGTGAAAAATGACCCACCGTCTGGGCCATTCTGCTGCTAAGAATGGAAATTAATCTACCCTCATCATAAAGCCCAAAGGAGACTAAAACATTGCTTCTGGACTGTAACCATGGAAACCTCCCCTTGTTGTGTATGGCCTGCCACCAGAAGAGAAGCTCATTGGTTTTTAGCCCCCGTGAGAGATGGCACCGAGTGTCCCGTCTCCCTTCCTTGCTGCTGTCTCACAGCACTGCAGCACGTCAGAGCTCTGGTGCTGGGGAAGAAGAGCTGCCACATGGCTCTCTGAGCTCACCCTGCCAAGGGAGGGCTCCGAAGGCAGAGGAGAAAGGATGAGAATGAAGGTGGGAGAAGGTGACATCCAGCAGCGTGGTGAGAGACAGCAGGTGGGGCAGGCTGTCAGCATCACTGGGGCTGCTATTAAGGGCGTGCATGTCTGGAGTCCCATCTGACTGGCATCAATAAATGTCCCTGTTCCATCCAGTCTTGAGAGGGAGCCGTAATTAGACATGAAGAAATTTATCAAACAGCAGCCTCTTGGAGCTGCGGGTCTCTCTGCCATCTGGACGGATGGTTTCCTATCCTGGGACAACGGCAGTGAGAATAATTGATGAGGTCCCGCAGCTCTGCTCCCTGGGTCTGAGAAAACCCACATGGCTTTCTGTTGTCCTCTCTAGGAAGCATCGAGATTCTGGCTTGGTCGATGGACATACATGCTGGGGTCCATGCTGACGTTTGTCCTGGTCCCTTGAAGGTGATGCCCAGATTGTGACACCCAGGCCTGTGCTCAGGGTCAGTTTTCATTCACAATGACCTACCTATGCAGATTAACGACAAAGCCCTGGAGTAAGGATGAGAGGACACGGGTGGGAATTCCACCCATGAGCTTGGAGACCTAATGCAGGTTTTGCCCCAATTTTATGATCTATGCAATAGGGATGATAATTTCTACATTGGCCCAACTCACACAAGTTTTGGAAGTTCTTGTGACCTTATAGATGCAAAATGGCTTCAGTAATTATAAAGCCCTCTGCAGGCATTAAAGATTTAATCCAACAAACATTTATTGAGCAACTGCTGTGTGTTATGCACCACGCCTAGTGCTGCGATGGATATGGATGAATAAAACAGCCCCTGCCCGTGGCGAGCTTACAGTCTAAAGACAGTCATAAGACAAGTGCACAAGTAACTATAATACAAGGCAGAATATGGTAAGTGCCATGAGAAAGGTACAAATAAAGTGCTACGGTGGTTCAGCGGAGGGAGAGATCCCAGCGGTCAGTGGATCAGGGAGGGCTTCGTGAAAGACATGGTCTCTGTGTGGGCCTTGGAGGAAATTCAAGAGTAATCCAAAGGATGAGAACAAGAAGACCAAAGGCACAGAGGCAGGAAACACGGGTTCTCCTTCCAGGATTGGCAACTCTTGTAGCTTGGCTGGTGCGGGTGTAAAGAGAGTATGGGACCCTATCGGGTGGGCTGTAATGTCAGGTTAAAGATTTGTGCATTGGCTGTGGGCCAGGAGAACTCAGAAGGGCTTGTGAAGAGCTGGAGATGTACATCACTGCGCATGAGCAGGAGGGCTGGGGGATGTAGAAGCATGCAGAGGAAATCTGGAAGAGGAGGCTTCTGCTAAGAGGTCCAGAGAATGTGTAAAAAAGCAAGGTTGGTGTCAGTGGGAGGGAGCAAGAGAGGTGGATGTGGAAGAAGAGTTGAAGATGACAGTAGGATCTCAGGTCATATCATCGAGAGGATCATGGGTCTCCTGACAGGATAAAAGAGGGATCCCAGGGGAAGGGGAGATAGAGATGGTGATCTTGTCATCGGAAGTGTTGAGTTCAGGGTGCTGCTGCCAGCTAGATAGGGTGTGTCCAGCACACAGTGTGCCATCCAAGCTGGGAGAGGACTGGGCTGCAGAGAGGAGTGGAGGTGCTCCTAGGGAGGTGGTGGCCCAATGCAAAGGAAGGCGTGAGCTTGCTGATGGAGGGTGTAGGGGTCTGAAGGGAGGGCGCAAGGGAGGAGTGTCCACATTGTGGGGCAGGAAGAGAGGAAGAGAATGGGCAGATCTACCTCAGCTCTGAGATCATGGTAGGAATGTCCATAAATAATGCATAAATACATAAATAAATATATAAATAAGTGTTCAAAGGGGCTGGGAAGGAAGAGGAAACCCACAAGGATGTGGCATCCATGAGAAGGGCCAGGGATGTCCAGGAGGAGTCCCTGTAGTTTCTTGGTAAGAAGGGCCCTTTGAATTGACAAGATGGCAGGTGTACAAGACTGGACTCTGGAGCGGGCTGGATGTGCAAGCCATGGCATGGTCAGGAGGAAATGGAGCAGGAGGGACTGGGGACCCTGCCCAGGCCTAGGTGACAGGAGGTGAGTGACAAGGCCACCGGAGTCAGGTTAGGTTCAGTGAACATCTGCTGGTAAACAGGGTCAGAGGGGCAGAGAGGGCTGAGGGTGTGAGAGGAAATATGGGCAGAGGAGGACACTCACTTCCTCAGAAATGGGAGGACGAAGGGGAAAGGGAAGGGAAGAGACCCAGAGGTTTTGAGGAGAGACCTCATTTCAGGTGGCTCCATCTCTTTAGTGAAGGAGGAGGTTGAGGGCGGGGTCAGTGGGGGACTTGAGGCAAATGGAGATGGTCTGAAGGGCTTCCGGTGGGCGATGGTGGACAGATTGGAGATTTGACAGTGAAGGCTGTCTGAGGCTGACAGACGCCCGACCATAGTTAAAGGCAGTGGATCAGAGTGAAGGGTGTGGGCTTGACTCCGTGGGAACCTGTCTGTAAGGGGGCTCTGACTAGGCAGGGAAGGACAGTGGGACTCCTGGGTGTGTGTGCTCATGTGGAGAATGATGAGCCAAGGTCCTGCAGCTCCTGCCATCACAGCGCCAAGCGATTTGGTAGCATAGTGCCCGCTGAGCTAGGGAATAGGCAGGTGTGGGTGTCCTGGGCCTCCTGCCTTCCTCTGCAGGGAGCCTGGAGGCACTTTACAATCTGCCGGAGACCAGGTTCTCCAAAGAGTATTGGCCTCCAACTTTTCTGCATGGAAAGGGTGCTCTCTGGCAGACAGAGCTCAGGCCTGACTCCAGGGCCCAACCTCGGGGTTTGCCTCAGACTTCACCATGGAACATTCTGGAATCCAAGATCTTGGTTAATCCGCCAAGGCCTTGCTGATAATTCCACCTACTCCCCAGGGTGCTGCAAGCTTTAGAAATTAAGTGTCTTCTAGGACCTTTGAGCTCCTCAAGATGAAAGGCTCGGGAGACAAGTAAAATATGATACTAATTATTTCCACTGTTTGTGAGCAGCCTGGACCACTCAGTTCCCACTGAGGCTATTAGGGCTGTTGCTCTTTTAAAAATTCATCTTACAATGCAAATCCCAAATCTCAGATTTCAAGCAACAACAAGAACAAAGGGGAAAGATGCAGGGATCTATTGTCACCATCCTGGTCTTGGGCTGAGCATCCATGTGTGTGGTTAACGGTTCTGGGTTTCCTTCCATTGACTCCTCTTCTTCCCATCAGACATAAATAAAGAGCCAACATCCTGTTCTGAAGTGCCATTGATTAATTATGTCCAGTCTCATACACTCAGGAGCAGATCTTGATGACTTTTCTTAACTCTCTTCACCTTCGAGAGAATGGTTTTTCACTAATCTTTCAAATATGTCTTAAAACACTGTTAGTTATCAGGCGAGGGAACACATCTAACAAATCAAGCCAGTGAATGGTTCTCTCTGTGTGACTTGTGATTCCAGCCCCTCAGGTCCTGGCATTGAGCCAGATGTCCCCAGGAGATTATGTCCAATGTTTGGAACTGCGTTTAGCTTTTAGTTTCCGAGATAGTCTTAAATATGAACCTTAATGGGGGAAAAAAGATTTTGCAAAATTCGACAATCATCGCCTCTGGGGGAGGTGGTGGTGGGTGGGTGTGCGGTGGACATTGGATGCTCTCCCCACACAGTTGAAAACCTCAGCACTGGAGCTCCATGAGGGCGAGTGTGACCATCAGGATGAGAGAGTGACAAGAAAGTGACACTGACACAGCGTGTGCCTGCAGGGGCCCCGCAGTGCGCCGGATGCAAGAAAGTAAATAAAGCGAGTGGCTGCCAGGCCTGGAACCGGGTGCTCCATTCTTTCAGGCCTCACACAGGGGCTCTGGGGGGCACCCAGAAAGGGAATCAGGTATATTTTAAAGAGAATGACCTTTATCCTGACAGTGCCCTTTCGAGTTTTTGTTGTGTCTTCCCTGGTGGCAGAGGAGAGAGTCGAGTCCCTCACTGACATTCTGAGAGGGCAGGATGGAGGCTAACCTGCAGGGTGGAGTCTGGGGCCTCTTCTTCCTCGGCAGGTCACAGTTGATTTAAAGAGCACCTGACGCAATGGCCACATTTTGGACCCTCTTCTGCCTTGCACCAGGGTGGGGCAGACCCATAGAAGGAGATCTCAGTTGCTCAAACTCGTGGTTTAGAACACTTTGCCTCTTTCGGGTTACCCACCCACGCCAAGGTTCTTGGTTGTTCTTGGGTTCTCAGTTAGCCGGGATACAGACTGTCAGTTGTTTCTCTTCTAGCCTTCTCTCCACATCTGTGCAGCACTGTCTGAGGCTTGTGTGTCACTGTGACTCGGGCAATCAGACTGTTCATGGTCAAGGCCCTCAGCTCTGCAGAGGCCTCGGTTCCTGCCTTCTTTGTGCTCCTTTACCCAGCTACCCTCTGCAGTCTCCCTGTCCTGCACAGACCCGGTCACGTGTCCTCTCTGGGTCTTGGCCACTCGGAATCCACATATCCCAGGGGTGTGGCCAGCCCTCCATTCACCTGTGAGCCCGAGGATCCCCCAACCCAGGAGGCTGGTGTCATCCAAAGCCAGGGACCGGCTTCTTTCCATGTCAAGTCCTTCCGCCCCTAAAGATGGACCGAGTCTCAGTCCGGTTCAGGTGGGTTCTCCACGCCTTCTTCTTGTGGCTTATCTGCCTAACGCTAGATGAACACCACACAGTTATAAATACTCAGGTCAATATATATATGCAGGTATAGATATATATATTCTGGTCACTGTTTTACACTTTAACAAAGAAAACCACTAGCCTGCTTGTTCTATTGTTTGTGCCACCCCGACTCCCATCTGCCTGTGGTGTAGCTGGCAGGAAATGTGAGCCTCTGAGTCCCACGCGGTGTCCACCTTACGTGGCCCCATCACACTGGCCGACAGTCAGTTTTAATGCCCCCTGCTCATGCAGGCTCTTGAGGGCCTTGAACTCCAAGGGCATGGTGTGGGGGCTGGCCTGTGAGGTGTAGCCGTACTTGAGGCTGTCGTAGTAGTGGTACTTGACGGGGTTCTGGTTCTGATCCAGTGGAAAGGGCCAGAAGCCATAGAGGTAGATCTGATTGCAGAAACGTGTGGCCAGGGTATACATCAGGAGGCCGGTGGTGGGTCTTTTGATGTGGACTTTGTTGGTCAGCCAGTATCTGGAAAGCAAAAAAGTAAAAAGAGAAACAGAAAGGTAATGTGAGTTTGTGAATCATCCTTTCTAGGAAGAAGGGCAATTTTATCCTGCCCGGCACCCCACCCCCTGCATTCTAGAGACCAACCAAACGACAGGTCTCAATTCCTTCCTCTGAGCACTGACAGCCACCACCAGTTAAGCATCTGAACCCCTCCTAGGGCCGCTCCACATATTTGGTTTTATGAAATCGTAGAAGAAGCCTATCCTTAGCATAGATACAGAAACGGGCTCAGAAATGAAAAGGGGCTGCCCGAGGTCACCCAGGTAGGAAGGTGCAGCACCTCGGCTTGAACTCAGGCCTGTGGATGGCAAAAACTGGGGCTAGCAGACTTTATCTGCAAAGGGCCAGACGATTAGAATTTTTGACTTTGCTGTTGCATGTCCCAGTAGCAACTACTCGAGCACTGTGTACCTGCAGCATAAAAGAACCTTCTGACAAGTACACATGGATAGCTGTGCTTGGTCTTGACCTCTGAAAAAGCACATTTTCTTGCACGGTGCCAGCCACTCTGCAGACAGTCCCCTGTGGTTCCCTTTTTGCATTGCCTTTCTTGCCTGCCCGGCCTCTTGGACATCTTGCGGGGGCTCACTTTCTGTTCCCACCCACAGGTGCCCCTCTCTGACCTCCTGTGACTTCCCCAGAGAGCTGATGGGCTCTGGACAGGGCTCTGCCCTGGAAGGCTGGGCTCTGCCTACACGTTTTCTTCCAAAGGTCCACTGCTCCTTGTGCTTCCACCTCTGACGGGGAGCCCCTGCTTCCTGTCTCATGGAACTTGTCAAAGAATCATGGAAGGAAATCTGAGGAATGAGGAGAGCAGGGTGTCAGACTGAGGGAGCCCTGTGAGGGCTGAGCCCTGTGTGCATAGAGGGTCTCTGAGTACTTAGCCAAGAATGCTGTGAGGAAGGGACTGTCCGTTCCCCAGGTGGGGAAACAGCCTGGGAGGAGGGAGGTATGAAACACAGGCAGTTCTGTCACCAACAATCTGTGTGCCTTTTAGCAAGTTGCTCCTCCCTACCAGACCTAATTTTCAATGCTTATGTCCTGACGGAGCACAGCCCAGATGATCTCCAAGATATCCTCCTGGTCCCACCAATCCAAGACATCTAGAAGTTTCTCCAGAAGTGAGAAAATATCCCTTCTGTGTGTCATCATTCTTACTTTCTAGTGTGTGGATTTAGAAATACCACGTGTGACATATAACCCAGCCTGTATTTCTAGTAAAAGCTTCCACGCACTCTAGGCTGAATCCCTTCCAACGCAATGCTTATAGCCTGGTGGAAAGATGTAATTTCTGGCCACGGATTCTGACCACTGTGTCTTCAGACCAGAGGTAGTCCACGTTTCCTGACCTCAGACAGTCTCCGTGGGACCCTATTTCACAGGCTCCCATTTGCCACTGTGAGAAACATCCACTCTGGAACAGAAGTGGAGACCAGTGCAGCTTCTGATGACAGGGATGTGTGTGACTTTACAGTCAAACATACCAATTAAATTCATGCCCAAAAGTGTGCCAGACAAAAACATTTACATATTGCTGAAACATGAAATTGGTTTGTATTGTTTACAGTACTTTTAGCTAAAGGGTTAGGGTGGGGAGGGGCAGATTTTCTCTAAGCTCAAGTACTTCCTTCTTTTTGCAAAAAGATTCCTTCTGATACTCACAAAGGGAACTCCCAAAACATTGTAGAAGTCAACCTTAAAGCTTTTCTTTTTGTTGTTTGTTTGTTTGTAGGAAGCGTTAGCCTTTGACTCAGATGAGGTTAAAGATTCCTAATGATCTGTATAATTTCAGTGAATTATGTAATATTTGATCAAATAGAATGCACTAGGAGGATCTTCACACTCACCCCTCCACCCAGCTATCAGTCCTGTGTGATGTGAATCTCCCTTCCTCATTGCTGATGGAGGCTGTAGTCCCTGATGGTCAGAACTGGCACAAACTGATTATCCCAGGGACAGTGGGAGTCTCTTGGGTGGCCCTTCAGACAACAGCGGTAACCCTGTAAGCCTGTTGCTTGGAGACTCGCTTCCTCAGACTTCCTCTATTTCTCAGCCCATTCATATGGGTCGAGAATCTTGCTCAGTTGCTGAATTTCCCAACAGGGAATCAGATGGAGGGACAAGGCAGAGAAGAGGACAGTGGCTCTTTGTAAGCACAATGCAAGTGAAAAGTGATAGGCGCAAGTATCTGTGGATGCACCGCAGACCTCGTTATTTCTTCCCTGCCCTGTTGAGAGGTCTCTATGGTGACAGCCCTAAGCTGCCATTCACCCTCCACTCTGCAGCCCTTTGGGCGTTTCTTACAGAAACCTCGCTCTGCTTCAGATGCAGTCCGGTTCCATAGTACCAAACACAAACTCTGCAAGATCTGGCCATGACCCCATCCCACAGTGCACCTGCCTCCCCAAGAGAAATGGCTGTAGCCCCCAGGCACTGGGCTGTTCGCAGACCCTTCTCCACCTGAGCTCTGCGTCCCCGTGCCTTTGTTCTTGTGCCGCGCTCTGGGCCTCTGTGGTTGCCTGTGTGCCAGTCTCTTCCCAGTGCTGTGGCCTCATGGAGATGCAGTGTGCATCCCTCCCTTTCCTGAGGTCCATGGGCTCCTGGAAGGTTGTCTGTCTTGCTCTCTGTGCTTATGGGGCCCATGTTTGCTGAAGAAGCGAGTGGACATTTGGAGGGGGAAGGGATGCTTCCAGAAGATGTATGTTTACTTTTGTTTCCCTCTTGTATTTGTGTGCCAGAGGCCCATGGCCAATTTCCAGGGCTTGGACACGGGAAGAGGGATGGGATGCTACTTGTCTCCAATGAGAAAGTTCTTGGAATGCGCAGGGCAGTCTATGGTGGCGTGTTCCACCGATGTGTGGGCTGGGTCTGGGCTGATGCTCTGGTGATGTCCCTCAATGGCCCAAGGTTTCTGCTCCTTGGCCCCAAGGGCCCTGAGGATAGAAGGAACCCAGAAGCAGCCCGTCTGCTGTCCTCTGGTATGGGCTCTGCTCCCCAGAATGCTGACAGGGTTGGCACTGAGGTTCGCTCTGCCCCTCTCCTCTAAGAGATGTTTCTCCTGGGCCTCCCGATCCGAAAAGAGAAAGAGGCCAGGCTGAATTCATACACAGCCACACAGGGTGTGCCCCGGCAGCCAGGTGATGGGTGGATGGGCCCTGGGCATCAGCTGGACCAGCTTCAGATGAGGGAGCTCTGCTGGGACCCGGATGATGGGAAGCCCAGGCTTCCCAAGATGCTGGAAGAACTGATTAGAGCCACCCGAGTGTTTTCCACTGAACTGAGCTGAACTGTGATCATCCCACAAGGCAACTGTGTTCACAGATCAAGGGAATGCTCCAGGGCCTGGTTTGAAAGGGCCATTCGTACCTCTTTCTTCCTTTCCACGCCTCCTGGCTAATCTTTCCCTCCTGTCACCCTGCGGAGGTCTAGCCCTGACTCAGTAGCCCTCCCTCAGCGTCCTGCCCTTACCCAGTGCTTTGCAGGCTGTACACCTCACCGACTGCGGCCCCTGCTGGTGGGGGCTAGTGCTGGGGCTCCCCTTTGGGCCCTTGATTGCAAACCCATAGACTCTCCTTTGTGGTGCAGCCCCGATGGATCTGGGGCAGTCGGGAACGTGGTTGGTCTAGTGTGATTGTGTGGGGTCTGTCCCACATGGCCGTCTGCTTAGTCACCCTGCGGAAGGCATGGTGCTGGCTTGGGACATACTTGATGCAGAGGTTGGAGCTTACAGGATAAGGAGTCGTTCCTTAGCCCACCTTGGCACTCTGTAGGCTCAAGGGGCCTAGCCTGGAAGGACCTGGGGACAAAGGCTGGGGGAGGGAGAATCCCAGAAGAGCAGCAGCTGATGTTTGGATCCTCCCACTCATCCTGGCAAAGTACTCACACACACCTTGGCTCACACACACCCAGTAACAGGGAGCTCATCCCCTGCCAAGCTAGTCTATTGCATTTTCAGCTTGGACACAGAGGTTCTCAGCTTAGGCTGCAGCATGCACCACCTGCAGCGTTAGGAGAAGCCCAGGTCCCACTGCCCAGGTTGCACCTGGACCCTGGGGCTTTACAACCTCCTTCAGTAACAGCTGAGAATTCCTGCTTTGGATGGTAGGTTGTTCTGTTAAAAGAACCTAGGAATGAGACTTATTGAAAGAGAGGGAAAAGAGTAAGCGTAGGAAGAGCTGTTGGATTTGAGAGACAGTCGGGCCTGGAGAACTCATCTAGCCCAGTGACCTGGCAGGGGATATAACTGAGTGAGCTGGAGTTAGGACAAGTGTAAGGAAAACACAGACCTGGCCTCTTTGTGGCCAAGGCAGAGGGAGTGGTGGGGGACTGTGGCATCTCCAGGGACAGCCAGTTTGATTGTTTACTGCCCAGTATAGTGGCCCCAGATCTGATTTTTCTCAAGTATTAGAAATAGAATTTTTATGGAAATTCTCCAAAATTTTATATGTTGGCAACTAATAAAAAAATTGGAGGGTTTGGAGGTATTGCTCAGGGGTAGAGCGCTTGCTTAGCATGCATGAGTCCCTGGGTTCCCCCTCCAGTGCTGCCAAATTTGTTTTCTTTTAAAAATACCGTGTGAGATGTTACTGGGTGAGACAACAGGCCATGTCTGTGGTTAACCCAGGGCCTCCTGCACTGAGCTTGTTTTCCTCCTTCAGTTTCCAGAGGAAAACGTGGGAGGCCAGGGGAATCAGCCTGGGAAGCAGCAAGCTTCTCATGCTCCTGGTTGCGCAGAGCTTGGATAAGTGCCGGCCTCCCAAGACCTGCTTCTTGGCATTTTTCACCCCACAGCGAGTCTGGGAGGCCAGGCCGAGATGGCCGCGGGCTGCAGCTGGTGCTATCTAGGGCCGCACAAGCACTCCCGGGGGGTCACTGCTGGTGCAGATCTGAGCCCTGACACCAGCCAAATGCCATCCCGGAGATCTGTGGTTTGTTTATTTTCTGATGATAATGCCTTAGCAGGGAAGCTTTCGGAAATGAATTTCTTTTCAGGTCATCAAGGCTGTGCCCAGAAAGGGGGAGAGGAGAATTTAATCAGTGTGGAGACATCTAAGTAGCGTGTGGGTGAGTCTGAGGTGACAGTACGTGCCGAGGGCTCCCCTGGTGCCTTTTCCTGCATATCCCTTCAACGAACTCTGTCTCCCTGCTCTCCCCTCCAAATAAACTAAGCGCATGCAGCATATCTTCCTGGAAATCTCTTTGTTCTACCCTCTCTTCCCCAGCTCACACTGTGATCACCCCGCCTGATTCCCATGAGCTCTGTTGCTTCTTCCCTTACTGTGCTTAGCAACGGGGCCAACAGCTCCTCGCTGCACGGGCTGGGCTTGCCTCCCAAACACCACGAGCTGCCCGGTCCAGGGACCAAGCCTACACTCCTCTGTAGGCTCCAGAGGCACCCAGCACAGTGCAGCCATGTCTAAGGCCCTGTGCAGACACAGCAGCGCCTGACAAGCATGGCACACGCTCTCCTCCATCTCACTGCTCCCTTTGAATTGGGCTGCAGTCAGTTTTGGCTGAACCCAGATGAATGGCTTCTCCTACTTTCTCTTCTCCTGGTTGCAGAACCTCAAAGCCTTCTGCAAACATGGGTCAGCTTGAGCAGGACGAGACCCTGATCCCTGAATCAGCACTGGGAAGGCAGGCCCCTGACAGCTCACATCACACTTGGAGAGAGTGAGAAATCAGCGGCTGCTAAACCGCTGGACTTCAGGGATTTATTGTTGTAGCACAGCCTAGAATTGATGGTCCCAAGTTCTGTTGTACTCAGCAACCGTCTGACTCAAGTGCAATCGAAAAAACAGAAGATGCAGCAAAGACGAAAGGCAGGCAGCAGGGCATGCAGCTCTGTGACCATGGCCAGCAGGGACAGGAATTTGGTGTCCTATCCCTCAGATGTGGCTCCCAGCTCTCCACCCCAAGTCGCTAGCCAGGACTGAAGCCCCAGAACAGATGGAGAGCTCAGTGGCTCTCGGCAGAGGGACCTCTACTTCCTGTTTTGCCTCCACAGCTAAGAAGAACTCCCGAGCAGTGTGCGAAAGGGACACGGGGTACTGTTTAACGAGCAGCTCATAATAGAAGCCGAGCGAGTTATGCAGGAACAAATCACTCCTGATTTCCTTTCTATCACCTCAGTCACTCTGGCCAATTTAGAGACTGCGCAGCTGACTTGTAGACTATTTCTTTCCTTCGGCTAACAGCTGGGTGTTAAAACACAAACTAATTAATTGTGCCTTCCCAAATGAGGTTAGCTGGGTGCATCCGGAACGCTGTATTGACAATGCACCTTTACTAGCACAGTCTTGAGATTTTAATTAGAAAGCAAAGTAATCTCAAGAAGACAGTAATTATTTTTCAAATTGGCCACCCCAATTGCCGTGGCGATTAAGTGTTGTATTTTATGGGCACGGACAGCAATCAGTGAGGATTGTCGAAATCATCCCTACAGCACACCTATCCCTCTTTTTGGGTCCTCATGTGCCGTATGTGACAAGACAGTGGCTGCCGCTGTTGGAAAATGGGACCAAAAGGGCTCCTTCACAAAGCTAACAATAAGTGTGACAGAGCTCGTAATGGCCTTCAGGAGCAGGACTGTCTCACAGGAGGTGGTCAAAGGACACTCAGTGACACTTTGGGGCAGATCAGCAGAGCTGGGAACAGACCCCTTGAGCTCCTGCTCTCCAGTCTTCCGTATCAGCAGCCTCTGCCTACATCCAGGGGCTCCATGGTCCGTGTGGTTCCTTCCTTGGGAACATTGTTGAGGGTTCCTGCGTGCCTTGGTTATTGCAGAATGCATCTGCCCAGCTTTGTGGCGATGGAGAGCTGCAGCTTTGTCTTCAAATTTGGGGCTGCCGTGAGGACTTAGTGAAGCCATGAGGATGTTGGAGGGTGATTTCTGGCCCCCAGGTCTCCAGGCTGTCCTATGCCAGTGCTCTAGCTCAAGTTCACCAGGCTAACCTCCAATATGACCATGCCACTAATGACTCTACCATGACTCCAGGAGTTCCCAGGATAAAATCCAATGGCCTCTGCTGGGCTGGGGATGCCCTTGTAATACGGGCCTGTGATCTCCATCCCAGGACCACAAGGATATCTTGATTTCCTCCAGGATACCTGCCATGTGCTTCTGATCAGCATGCCCTTCATATGGTCTTGGGTGTGATGTCACTTCCTGTAGGAGCCTCCAGGATTTTCCTGGATGGTTTTTCTTCTGTATGTTGTTCTTTGCCATCACAGCATTTACCATATTACACTGTAATTTGCTGTTTATCTGACTTTTCAAGGTGTAGTTTGCCCACACTTTTAAATTCTGCAAAGAAGTGGGCTGACTTCCTGTTTCTGTGTAACCCTAGATCCTTGTGTAGTGTGTGCACGAAGCGGGTACCTCACAGATCTTTAATGCAGTGATGGATAAAAAGTGGCAGGCAGAGGCTTGCGGTTCACTTTGGGGGTGCAGTCAGGAGAGGTGAGTGGGCCCAGCTTCATTCTGTACCTGAGTAGGCCACCACCACGCAGGCCAACAGCACCTCAGACAGCAAGTTGCCAGAAGGAAGGCGGAAAACACGATGCTAGTTATTTGAGGGGTTTCTCCTGGGACAGGGTGGGCGGAGAGCCTGTGGTTCATATCGAGGTTTCACATCTGGCCCTAGAAGCCCGACAAGACCATTCGTAGGGAATTTAAACCTCCTGGTGAATTCTGGAGTTTAAATTATTGTCACTCCAAACAAATAATTATACTCAACCTCATTTGTAATCAAAGGGATCCAATTTCAAACCATAATCAGACACCATTTCTCAGTAGATTGGCAGAGGTATCAAGTGTTGATAATACATCTTTTGGGGAGGTGAAGACATAAATTGGTACCTGCCTCTAGGGAGGGTAATTTGGTGCTATCTATAAAAATTAAAAATGCACATATCCATCTATCTTTTCAGTAAAGATGCTTCTAGCAAATAAGCCTATAGACACATACGTGCTTGGAGACATCATAAGACTGATTGATGTGACTTGGATTACTCAAGCAAAAGACCAGAAACATCCTTTGTACCTATCAATGGTGTCTGCTTTTGCAGATCTAATGACACACAGTGGGCTGCTGGGCAGTTTTGCCAGACTAGGAGGTGGCGCGTGTTGATACGGAGTAATTTCCAGGACTTGGCAAAGTGCAATATAAAACATACTCCCTTCTGTGTGAAGAGGGAGATTTCTGGAAGGACCTATACGAAAACCAGCTTTCAGATCGCCTCTCACGAGGAGGACAGGGTGTGGGGTGCAGCCTGCTTTTCACTTTAAATCCTTTCATACAGTTTGGATTTTTCTTTTTTACTATGTGCATTGATATCTTCAACACCCCCCCACACACACCCAGAGAGAAAGAGACATATCCATTAAAAAAAAGCTTCAAAAAACCAACCAAACAAAAAACAAAACCACAGCTGTGTGTTAATAGCACAGACATTCCTGCTTTTAATTATTAATATTTTTGGGGGGGTTCTGGGGATCTAACTCAGGGCCTTGAATTTGCCAGGCAAACGCTCCCCCACTTCAACTAAATCCCCAGTCCTTAATTACTTTTTTATATTGGTGGTACTACAGATTGAACCCCAGGTGTTCACACTGAGCTATAGCTCCAGTCCCTTTCTATTTTTTATTTTGGGGATAGGGCCTCGCTAAGTCACTAAGTTACTCAGCCTGGGCTTCATCTTGAGATCCACATGCCTCAGCCTCCCAGGGTGCTGGGCTTATGGCGTGCGCCACTGGACCTGGCTCCTCCTTTCTTTCGCCATAGAATACCCTTCCTGAAAGCTGAAGCTAGCCCCTCTCACCATACGTAGGAGCAGATGGCACCATCAAGGTGAAGGGCTGGGCCTGGGGATGCTCCCTGTGGCTTGCGCTGGACGCCGGGAGGGCAGCTCACTTCCACAGGTCTCTCCTTAATTCTTTGCGCCTTGGTTAGATTCCTCCATAGCCTGCTCTCCTGCCTCCAGGTTTCCGGCCCCAGTGCCAGGCAGCAGGCCCTGCTGTGTTCATCCACCCCTCCAGCCTTGGCAGGCGGAGAGCTGAATCAGTGCCATCCCAAGTCTGAAGCTCAGCAGTCCTAATTAGGTGCTGATTCACAGGCCTTGTCCGAACCGAGCCAGCAGGCTGCCGTCCTGCCCAAGGGGCGGGCCTCTCTGTGGGCCGCAGCCTCCCTCTTTGCTGTAATTGAATTAGAGCCATTCACTAGCAGCTGCTGACCAGCTCCTCACTTCTTGTGCCCTACTCAGTCGCCTTGCTGTCCTCCTGTCTGCTGCTCCCTCCCTTGCCAACAGCAGCCAGGGCATTTGGCCACTCTGCAGGCTGCAGAGCCAAGACCCCTGGAGAGCTGCTTAGGCTGAGGCCTCATGGGCACCAGAGGCTGCACCCCGCCAGCTGCCTGGTTCCGCACCCTGCTGTGCTTCGGTCACAGCCTCAAGTTGGCTGGACCCTTCAGTGCACATGCTGAATCAAAGACCTTCAGAATGGGAAGGGCAACTGTCTAACCTGACGGTTATGGGGTGAACTACGTCCCTCTCAGACTCATTGGCTCAAGCCCTGACTCCCAATACCTCAGAATGCGACCTTATTTGCAGACAGGGTCTTCAGAGGGGTAATCAAGTTAAAATTAGACCATGAGGGTGGGCCGCCTTACTCCAAAATGACTGGTGTCCTTATGCATGGGGCAGTGTGGAGAGAGATGGGCATACAGGCAGCCTACCATGTGAACACGAGGATGGTAATATACAGGACAAGGGGATGGGCCTGGGACAGACTCATGCCTCACATCCTTCCAAGGGATCAACCCTACTCACCCCCTAATTTGGGGATTCTGGTCTCCAGAACTGTGAGACAGGACATTTCTGTAGTTTAAGGCACCAGAGCTGCTACCTTGTTATGACAATCGTCGCTAATAGGACAGCTCTGTCTGTGGACATGAATGTCCCTCTCCATCATCCCAGTAAGGGGCTTTGCTGCTGCTGGAACATCCCCAAGGATGCTGAGTTCCCACCTGCTGAAGGAAGCCAGGCCCAGGGCAGAGGATCTTATGTGTCAGGCCTTTCTCTCCAGTGTCACATGGAACCTGGCTTCCTGTAGATCCTCTCCCAGGCCTATTTCTACACCTGAAGTTTCACAGGCCAAATGCATTAAGGCCAGGGACTATGTTTTACTGATTTCTGTATTTCCCCAGCACAGAGCACCATGGGGCCTTTAGATACCTAAAGAGTATTTGCTGAAGATATAAAGGAAGATGGCACTCATGTTCTTTGGAGGCTTCTTTCCTCTCCAAATCTGTCAAATTTCAAATTTCTCTGCCATCATTGTCGCTCCTCTCCAGCCTGGTACCCAAAAGGAAATGTGATTTTCCAAGTGGGATCTGACTAAGCAGAGTAAAACGAGGCCATCCTGACCTCCCTGTCTCTCAGAGGTGACCTCCGTGGTCACCTAAGACCACATTGCCCTCTGGGACAGACACATGGCCACTGATGGCCAGTATTCTTCATGCCTCTGAACTTTTACCATTGTTTTCTCCCTCAGTATAGAATTTTGAATTCATCCATATTAAATTTCTTCCTCTCAGATCGACTTGGATTTAACTCTTGGGACACTGAATATTGAGAATTCCCCCAAACTGATGTCGCTGATGAGTTTGCTAAGCAGAACATTGATGCTCTCATTTAAGTCATTGGCAAAAAAAGGGGCCAGGGCCTGAGCCTGGTGGCGGGTTCCTAGAGATCTCCACGAAATGAACAATAATGTAATTAATTAGCATCCTTTGAGCACCAGTAGTGAACAGATAGTGGTCAGTCTGCCTGTCAGGACAGGAGAAAGGGGTGGCATGGGGAGAAGAGCAGAGAGGTTTGGAGCCTGTAATCCGATTCCAATGCTCCTTGCTCCTCATCTGCACGACCTGGGACAATGTACTTAACATTTCTGTGTCTTCGTTTCCTTAAGAGAAAAAGGGATGGAAGCGTCTCCTTCTATTCCCCGAGTTATCAGTTGGGCCACAGTTCTCCAAGTCACCCGTGGAGTGCTTTGTCAAAGTAGCTGACTTAGGTCCAGATGTAAAATGACTGCACAGATCCCAGGTGTACCTGTCTGCCCTCTTCACAAAGGGACATTGCCTTTTGAGTGTGCCCTATTTCCCAGTGAGCACATTCTGCTCATGATGTTTACTGCCCCATCTTTAAGTATTCACGAGCCACTGAACTGATGACCTTTTAATATTCTGGCTCAAGGTTGACATCAAGCTCATGAGTGTCTGTGATATATCCATGTTTAGAAATTGAGGCAGAGCTTGCCCGCCCGGATTGGCCCTGTGTAATACTGCAAGATAAGGAGAAGATTGTGGCCAGCTGTTCAGTAGTCTGACTGCAAGTTTAACTGGGATGTTAATTAGTCCTGATTTTGTTAATGGCAGTGGTTCTCCAACATATGCCGTGCACCAGAATCATCTGGAAGACCTATTAAGACACAGATTGCAGGGCCCCAGCCCTAGAGTTTCTTATTCTGTAGGTCAGGGGTGGGGATGAGTTGCAGCAAGCACTTGCAGCAAGCACAGAGGCTGAGGATGGTGGTCTGGGCACCATATTGAGAAACTTTGGTTTAGAGCAGCGAATTGTGATTGTAAGGAGATGGAGACCTTATTACCTTACCCAGATAAAAGATCCATCACCTTTGCTGCGAAAAAGAAATTACACAACAGGGGTTGAGGCATTCATTTACTTCTGTCCTTTGTAACTTCACTTTGTAACCTTCCAGTAAGAAGGTTCTTCTTACTTGAAACATATTAAGCATTTTTTGACGTGGTACAGGGGACTGAATCTAGACCCCACACACGTTACGCAAGTGCTCTGCTGCTGAGCTACAACTGCAGCCCTCTCTTGTTTTCCTTAATAGTTTTATAAGCTCAAACACATTCTGACTTTGGCCTTCCTGACGTCATTCTCTAGGGTCCCATCACTAGCTCCTGGATAAGTGCAAGAGAGGCAAACAAGTGGTGCTCGGGAGCAACAGGGATGTCCGAATCTGTCCCTCACCTGACACAGGACCTTAGGCAAGTTACTTCCTGACCTTCAACTTTTCTGTCTTTAAAATGGAGATAATAGTAGTAGTTCTCACATTACATGAGTGAATGCTTAGCGTAGTATCTGGCACATAAGGATTAGCTAGGGTAATGGGTGCGCCTTATCTAATTTTGCCACTCTAACATTCGGAATGGGTGAATGCCATCTCAGCATGTCTGCATTTTTTTCTAAAATATTCCTCAGATAAAAAAAGAAAAAAAAAGATTCCTTGGATGCAAAGGATCAGCCAAGTACATCTGGGAGTGCTAAGCCAAATGTCTGCCTGGTCGAGGGGCAAAGTAGTTTCATTCAATGAGATGGTGTTAAGTCCCAGGTACTAGTGTTACCCTGGGTGTTCTGTTCTTTCAGCTTGTTCCACCTGGTGGGAAAACTGTCCCATACTCTGGGCAGCTGCAGTGAGTTTGCAGAGTCTTGATGTGCTGCTAACCACCGTGGTAACTTCCAGCCTACAAAGCTCCCATTTCTCCTGTCCACTCCCCACCAACCCAGAAGTGGGTGGGTGTGAATTTCTACTCCATCTGGTGCACTGCATGAGAGTCAAAAAATGTGGTTCTGTTCTTGGTTGTGCCACTTGATGGATGGGAGACCTCGTCCAAATCACCTAGCTTGTCTAAGCGTTAAGTTCCTCATTTTATCTAGCAAAAGGGTTGGGACTGTCAGTTCAATCACCATAAAACACACACACACACACACACACACACACACACACACACACTCATCATTTGCAAAATGAAGATACTAGGGTGTCACAAAAGTTGATTCTTGGTTGAAATTCCCACAAGCAAAACACAAAGGTTCCGATTTCTCCACAGCCTTGCTAATACTTGTTATTTTTTTCCCCTTCATAATAGACATGCTAGTGGCTGGGGGTAGTATCTCTTTATGTTCTTGTGTTTCCCAAATGGTTAGTGATGTTAAGCATCCTGTCATGTCCTCATTGGCCATCTGAATATCTTCGGTGGAGAAATGTCTATTCTAGTCCTTTGCTCAGTTTTGAATTGGGTTGTTTTTTGCTGTTGAATTATAGGAGTTCTTTATATATCTTTGATGATAATCCCTTATCAGATATATCATTTATAAGCATTTTCTCCCATTATCTGGGTTTTCTTTTTACTCCCTTCAGAGATTGTACTTTATGTAAAATGCTTCTAATTGTATTTATTTTCTTCTAAAACTGAATTTCTTTTAAGTGATATGTACCTTTAAAATTAAAATGGTAAATTTAATTTTATGCATATTTTACCACAAAAAGTTTATCCCTTCACACATATCCATCCATAGGGTTTAGTGGGCCATGGATTTTTAAATAAGGAAACAATATTAGTCTACAAACCACAGCCCATAATTAGGGCTCCAATGTGAAGAAGTCATGACTAACTAGTGAGATTTAGTCCATTACTCTGACTACTATAGAGCACTATAGTCCTTGTAGCTCCACCTCTGCCTTAGTGTTACCTTTTTGAGTTGTAGGACAAATCTAATCCGTTTCCCACATGGTAGCACTTGGTACTTGGTGGCAGCAGCCATGATCGCAGTAGCCCCTCTGATTGACCCCCCCCTCCCCCCACGTAGCGTGGGACACATGTTCTAAGGTAGAGTTTCCCAGGGGGAAGACAAAGAAAGCAGAACTCGGGGGCAGGGAGACACACAATGCAACCAAGCAAATAATGGAGATGAGATCGAACCTTCAGGGGTGTCATATTTTGGATACAAGGCTACATTGCCCCTAGCCAGTTTCTAGCTTCCTCTTCTGCCTTCTCCACAGTCCCTTGGTTTTTCTTGTGTGGCTTCATTTTGTATCCCTCACCAGCCTGTTCCTCCCTTGCAGCGCACACCACGTTGGTCCCACTGAGGCAAAAGCAAGCAAACCTTTCCTCTCACTGTGCACACTGCCCACTTTTCACAGACACCTTGTTGTGCATGACACTCTAAAGCTCAGTGGCCCCATGACTGGAAGGACATTAGTGGAAACACATCCCAAGGCCCCAGCAGCCCCTTTCCCCCAGCTCCTCCCCTTGCTGAGAGTAGGGCCAGCCCGCTCGTCTCTCCTGTGGTCTTTCCTCCCTGGAGCTCCTGCAAAGGAAGACGCCATGATCTCAGGATTAACAGCCTGTTTGTTTAAAGGGCTTATTACTGGTGCTTAATGCTATTTTGACAGATGAAAGTGAGTCAATTATAGCTGGAAATAGCTCTGGCTGTATAAGATTCTTGCAGGTGCTTGCCCATTCCTTGTCCATGGGACAATTTTCTGATTGCCAAAGGGCAATATTTTCCTTCTGCTATCCCTTTGAACCCCCAAACTATCTCAAGAGCTTCCTCCATCCAGGAAGAGACAACATTTAAAAAAATAGGGCCTAAATCCAGGAGATGAAGGTTGCTGTGGCTGTCCCGCTCTGCAACAAGCATGAAGTGAAAAGATGATGAAGGGAGCCTGACAGGACAACGACGTGGTCCAGGTAGCCATGTCCAGACAGATGGCGCTCTGCCTCCATCAGCCATGAGTGTGGTCGCCCCCTTACTGAATGTCTCTTTAGGTATTTTGGGGGGACAATGGTATCTCTCTGTCCACATCCACCAAAATGAGTCCAGTGTTGGTCCTAAGCTTGGGTATATCACAATCATCTTTATGAACATAGAAGTCCTCTGTGGGTGGCTCAGAGGGCTTCCTGGGGTTAATGGGAGGCCCAGCGGGGCACACCCCAGTGCCCCTTGGTTGGTGAGGAGTTGGTACACTGGGCTTTCCCATGTCCTTGGAGCAGGGCTGTGGTCTGCTGTGTGGTTAGATGGACCAGGAGGTGCATGGGCGCAGGCTGGGAAGTCGAAGCATGGTATATATTTGTAGCAGGTATCGCAAACTTAGGCCCAAGAAAGAACTCTCTTCCTCAGTACCCCAAACACACATGGGCTTTTCTAGGCTCTCCTATCACAGGCCACCACCACCCACCTGTTTGCTCATGCTCTAGTCCTGACTCACCCTGGATTTTTCTCTTCTCTCATCCATTATGGACCTTAACTAGCAAACACCCTGCTGCTGCACCTCCACGTTGTAGAGCAGGTCTGACCAAGCTGTGACACAGCTCGCATCACCGTCCTCATCAAAGCCCTAATTATTTCCTGTCTGTGCTGCGGCAGCAGCTCCCCAACACCGATCCCCACTCTCAGTCTTGCCACAGGGATCTTCTGAAGACTTAAGTTCAGTCTTCCCCTAACTGCCATGAGCGCCCCTCAGACCAGCAATCAAGATCGGACTCTTCACTGTGGTCTGCAAGGCTGCTGTATTCAAGTCTCCGCCTCTGGTCACCGCCCCCTCCTGTCTCTTTTCCTTGCTGGCTCTACCTCAGGCACATGCGTCTTTGCTGATCTTTGAGCACAGGCTGGGACTTTGCACTTGCGCTTCCTCCCACCTGGAAAGATCCTCCCCCAGATCCGTGCAGGGCTGCAGCCTTCTCAGTCCTCAGATCTCAGCTCAGACCAACTTATTTCCACAAACCTGCCTGAGAGCACTATCTGAAAGTCTCTTATTTTTTGTTTACTTAAAATTTATCTTCCCCTACCAGAAAATTCAAGTTCTAATGAGATCAGGGACTTACTTCATTCACCACCGAATCACAGCGGCTAGAATAGGATCCAGCACATGGTAATCATCGCTCAGTCAGTATTTGTTAAGTAAATGTGTGTAGGTGTTCAAACATGTCCACAAATTGGTACTCTCCCATTAAGGGGGGGGTCTACATCCATTCCCCTGGACTCTGGGCCACCTTAGTGATTGGCCATTAGATTATGATAAAAGTGACTTCTGCCTCGGTGCTGGAGCCTGACTGCTCTGAGGCCACCATGCTGTAAGGAAGTCCAAACTAGTCCATGCCAAAAAGACCACATGGAGAAGCCACAAGGTGACAGAAGAAAGGTGCAGTCCATCCCAGCTGCTGCAGCCCCTGCTGTCGTACTGCCAGCCACTATCTGACTGCAACTGGAGGAGACCCTGACCACGGACTGCCCAGTGGAGACATTCCTGAATTCCCAATCAACAGAAATCGTGAAAAATAATAAAATGATCATTCTTCTTCTAAGTCACAAGGATTTTGGGTGACTTACTTCACTGTAAGAGACACTTGAGCAAGTGAATGAAAGCTGAACACCCACCTTTTCTCTGGTGGCTGCTCTAATGAGTACGGGGGCTGTTCCTAGCCACCAGGCTGGTCCAAGTGTCTGGGGGTCTCTGCCAGGCCTCAGGGGCGGGAGGAAGTAAACAGGAAATCGGGAATGACCACTTGTTTGGCTGGGGCTATTGAAGAGCCTTATCTGTTCAACGTGGACTTCTTACTGGAAGTAGTTAAGCACCTTCTCAGTACGTTCTACTTGCCTTTAATTTGTGGGGCACTTTTCTGGAATCAGAGACCTAGACGTAGCCAGGAGAGCCCCCATCTGATTATATTCACCCAGCTCACAACTCTGCTCACAGAGAGTAGGTTCCATTGCTTTAACTCTCTTTCTTTCTAGTGAAGTTTCCCCTCCATTTTAGGGAGAAGCCTTCTGGGCAAAAACATACCCCACTTTGGAGTTCTCTTAGCTCCATCCACAAGGTGTGTTTGCAGAGTTAGAGAGCATTACATTGGGAAGAGGAGATGATGGTAATGAGGATGATGGTAACCCCGAGTGTCTCTCCTGGTAGTTTCCTCATTGTACTAGGCATTTCCCATACTATTATCTCATTTAGTCTCCACATCCCTCTAGTCTTACCCTTTCCATCCCTATTTTACTGATGAAGAAACACAAGTCTAGAGAGGTTAAGGTGACGTATTTGAGGCCAGTCCATTTGATTCTGATTTTCTTAGGAATCACCTACCCATGATGGCAGACATGCAATGCCTTGGCCGTCATCTTTCGTCCCTCCTTATAACCTCTGTCCTGTCCCACTGAGCCTGGATACAGCCTCGGGATCATTCTTAACACAGCACTCCAGGCAGGCTCTACCAGCTGATCACAACTGGCCTGTCAGGTGAAGCCCATCTGCCAGCTCTGCTAATTTCTCCAGAAATAGGGGCCCAGGAAGGCCAGGTCACTTGCTGAGGTCATCAGAGCTGGGTTGGGAAGGCAGCAAGGACAGGAGGAGGTGGGGGGCTGACCACCCACAGCCCGCCTGTGGGGCCCGGCTCACCCGCGGACTGCGTGCAGCAGGCGCAGCGAGGGGTAGGCAGTGCGCACGTTGACTCGGTGCTTCAGGATGAGCTCATTGACCCAGTCCACGCGCTGCTTGCCACCGCGGGCCATGAAGGCGGGGATCCACAGGATGCTGCCGTTCAGGCCGTGCAGGCGCTGTAGAAGCTTCTCCCGCCACGTGGCATTGACCAAGTCCTCGAAGGCCCGCTGGATGACCGAGGGGTTCATGGTCACCAGGTCTGTCTTGAGCCCCACGTCTCGGGCGTACTCCTGCACTGGAGCCAGGTTGCACCTGCCAGAGACAAAGGCGGTGTGGTCCTGGTGTGGGGAGCCGAGGCCCCTCTGATTGTGAACTTGACCTTGCCCCTCCCCTCTCCTACTTCCTCCTCCTCAGCAGATAAACCAGGGAATCGTCCCAGATCACCGGTCCCTCTTGTCATCCCTCCTCCCCCTGCTGCTGCGAATGCTTACTGAGCCCCTGCCACACACCCAGGCTAGGCCCCAGGGAGCCAAGACGCCTTCTGGAGCTCAGGACCTGGGGAGGGGGAAAGGGGCAGGAGGGCCAGAGCCCTTAGCTCGAGACGAGAGATGATGATGCTGTTGGCGGGTGTGACCAGCCATTCAGAGACATAGCCGGTGCTCCGCAGGCACACTCCAGGTGCAGGTCAGCGCCGACACTCTCTACTCATGTGACTCTAGGCAGCATGCTCAGTCTCTGGCCTTCCCAAGCACTTCAGTTACGCTGGCTATGATGGCGCTCACAGAGCTCCCCCGAGGGGGCAGGGGAGTCAGACAGTGAGCTCAGAGTGTAGCTGGCCAGGATGATGACTACTGACTCATCCTATGGGAAGGAGCAGCGGGTGACCACGGAGGGACACCAGGGGCGGACGAGCAGAAGGCCGTCGGTGGCCAAGGCACAGGAAGAACAGCTCCTCCAAGAGCCCCCTCAGGTGCTGGTTAAAAATGCAGATTCTCCGGGTCCCTCGCCTGGAGGTCCAGCTGCCACAGGACCAGAAGTCAAGAATTTATATGTGTGTGTGCGTGCATATATATATATATATATATATATATATATATATATATATATATATAAATATTATTTCTTACAAGCTCTTCCTCTTCAGACACCAAGTAGTTCGAGAATGCCGTGCCATGGAGTTTTAGCCATGAGGAATGTACCCAAGGGCTGAGAGGCGAGAAACAGCCACAGGAGCTTAGAGAAGGTGAGGGATCTGGCCTGATCGGGGCACATGCTGTGGGGGAGACGGGGCTGCAGAAATACGCCGGGGAAGGGCCTGTGTGTCAGGGACTTAGTTCTGCCAGTGAGATGGAGCTAATGAAGGTTCTTAAACAGGAGAGTAATGTAGGCAGTTTTCATTTTAGGTAACAGTAAGATGAAGTGATGGGGAGTTTATTGGAGGTGATGGAGTTGAGTATTGGAGAACAAACTAAGAGGCGAGAGTAACCTCTTGCTGAGCCAGTGGGGATGCCCGAGTGGCAGCCTCTGCTACCTAACTGGAGGACTGGCTGGTGGGGCTGGGCGTGGGTGTGCACGCCCAGGCTCCCTGCCTGTGAGGAGGGTTGGTGGGATGGGTTGGGAGGAGGGGCCGGCTGCTGCCTGGCATAGAGGGGGACGTCCTTGGAGCAGTGGAAATAAGTCTGAGAAGCTGCAGCAGAGCAGAGATGGGAGACACGGGGATCAGTGCCTGCCAGGTGATGAACTGCAGGAAGACATCATCCACCTTTGCCTGCTATGTAAGCAAGGACTTTCCGTCTGCAACTGGGGAGAAGTAGAATAAGCAGAAAGAAAGCTAACTCCATGGAGCCCCTGGTGCATGGCAGCCCTTGCCGGTCCTTTAACAAGGGTTAGCTCATTTTATTGTGACCTGGTGTCAATCACATTCACTTTACATATGAGGAAACTGAGGCTCCGAGTGTGGGAAGCAATTTATCCAACATTCTGGAGCTACTAAGGGAGCTGGCAGGATTCAACTCAAGTGTGTCTGATTCAAAAGCCTGTCAAAACCCTTTCCAGCCGATCCCTGAAAGCATCTCCCTACCATCCCATCTCCAGGCCTTGCTGTCTCCGACTGTGGCTCAGTGCTGCAAGGTGACAGAACCACCTGGGGACACCTCAGGATCCCTTGCTACAGGCTGTGGAGATTGGGTGTCACTGTCGGCAGCCCACCAGTGTGGGGCCACTGAAGTCTCCGTTATCTACTGCCCCAGAGCATGGCTGAGCCAGGCTTTCAAAGCCTGCCCAGGGCCGGGTCTCTTCCCCACCAACTTCTGGGTCCAAAGGGGAGGGCCAGGAGGACTGAAGCAGTTCACACCCACTGGGGTCAAGCGCAGGCCAGAGAGAGCTGTGGGGGAGGAGAGGGGAGGACAAAGGTGCCCCCCACACAGTGGGCTTACGGATGGTCGGAAGACATCCACCAGAGGGCCCTGGGTACCAGCCCCTGCACACTTCCTGGGTGGGGCCGGCCTGGCCTTCATTCAGCACAGCTCTGGCCCCCAGTAGAGGCTCTGTGGCGGCAGGAGGAGCTGGGGAGGGAGGCGGAGTCTGGGTTTTTTCAGACTGTGTCTAAGTAGGGATACAGAGGGCATTTGGGGGCAGCTCTGGTCACACGCCTTCTCCACCAGATGTGAGTTCCTTCATTTAGGGAGGACAAGACGGTCCAGGTGGGGGGGGGGTGGAGATGCAGGGTGGACAGAGAATTAACAGTGTGTCACTACACTGTGGGACACATGGCCTGGGCATGTCCATATACGCCATGCATCTCATTTAAGGCTCCCTGCATTGCACTCCACTCTTCTGGGGCACTGGCTGGAAATGCAGCCCCAAGTCCCACTCCATGCCAGTAAGCCTTGTGGTGTGTGAGCAGCTTCCCAAATCCCTGGGCAGGTTGTGGTGAGCATGGTAAATTCCTGCTGAAACTCACTCCTTGGTGGGGAGAGGTGTGCTCTGTATGAGTGACACTGTTAGGAAGGCCGCCCTGATGTTAGCTCACAGCTGGGACCCCACCATGAGGAGGCATTTGCCCTGTTCCCTCACTTTTAATAGCCACCCTACCTGTCCCTCGCTGCTTGCTTAGGGTCTGGTGCACCTGCCATATGGAGGACTTGGAAAAACCAGGACTGAGCTGTTGGCTTTGCTAGCCCCAGAGAGACCTGGCCAAGGCCAACAAGCTGCTTTGGCTTCGAGCTTCACGAGCTCTCCAGTCCTGGGGACACAGGAGTAATTCTCTGGGTTTCTTCCCATGTCCTTAGGTCCAGGGAGCTCTGTGATCAGGCCGCTTCCCAGAGCCCTGGGACAAGTGTCTCTTTGCTTCAGGAAGGTCCCAGCAGAAACCTGAGCCAGGGTGTGCATTTCTGCTGGGGCTGGGAGCTGTGTGGAATGAAACTTGAGGCTCCGGGTGCCCTACTTTTCTTGTTTTTGAGTCTGTGTGGGGCCAGGTGTCAGGGCTGTGGGTAACTGCATCCAAATGTCCCCCGTGACTGAAAAATGAGAGCTGGTATTTTAGAGAAAATGAAGGTCAAGTTACAAGACCCAGGTTTTCTGCACTACCCCCGCCCCTTTCCAGATTTGGATTACAGGGTAATGAAGTTGCTAGTAGAGCTCCACTTTCCAGGACTCTGGAAAGTGCTCTGAAAACCTGGACCTAAAACTGGCTGGCATGGGGGATTTTCTTACTGACTTTCTGTACCAGGTTCTGTCTCAGGGTCAGCAAATTTCTGGAAAGGGCCAAATTATGAACATTTCCAGCTTTGCAGGCGAGATATTCTCTGTGTTGCTTTAGCAACAACGCTTTTCAACTCTACCAGCCGCCCTACTCTGCATTATGGCCAGAAAGCAGGCACTGACAGTATGCAAATGAGCCAGTGGCTGTGCTCCAATAAAACTTTATTTACACAAACAGGCTGCGGGCCATAGTCTGCCTAACTGTGCTCTGCATCAGTGACTCTCAGCCTTGGCTGTACATCAGAATCACCTGGGCTCCCTGGGTCACACAAGTCCTACCCTCCCTCTGTCCCCTCAGAGGATTTACTTGGTTGGAGGGATAGTCAGGACACCAGGGACAAGGCTCCCCAAGCAACTCTGATGCAGGATTGAGGCTGAGAACAGGGACTAATGCAATCAGTGTGTCTTGTTTTAGCATCTTGGGACACCTGGCTGTGCTCCTGGCCACAGCACCCCCGTGGGTGGTTACCTTATGACAAAGCTGTGCGTGTCAATCTCCTGCCCACAGCTGCTGTTCAACAAGACCCCCGAATTGCCCACGATGGCACAAGTCCGGAAATGCTTGTTTTTCAGGGGTGAGGTCCTGGGCAGGAGTTCGTAGAGGTTCTGGGACACGTTCATTGTGCTGTCTCGGTCAAAGATGTAATGAATTATGTCTCCAGGCTTCAGAGTCCCCTTGAGGACAGAAATATCCTTCTCAGCATCCAGGAACTTTAAAATTTGCTTCCTACAAAAACCAAACATGCATGAGGAGAGACTGTGTTTCCAGATGCCCTTTGCCAACCCAGATTTTCCTGTCCTATGTCACTCTGCTGGGAAGCTGCCACCCAGCAAAGAGGCCAAGAGTTTAAATGCCCTGAGGAATGGATCTCGGGCCTCAGAGAGGGCCCAGGAGGGGACCTCACAGACAGGTGGCTCACTGCCCCTGGTGCCTGGGTATGGCACTGGGTGTCTCCTGTCCAGGAAACCATTTAGTCTTGGGCAACCCCACTGCACCAACCCTCTCTCTCTTAGAGGGATTCAGGGCAACTATTGGCCAGGGAGTCCTGACCAGGAGCTGCAAGCCAGGATGCCACATGCCCTCATTTGTCAGTGGTCTTTTTCATGGAGGGCTTCTCCGGACAGAGGGGCCACCAGGGGGCGGTGAAGGGGAGCATGGTACTGAGGCGATGGCTCCATGTCCACCTCTGAGACACTGAGGAGCCTGCCCCTCTCAGCTAGTCCGTTCTGTGGGGCCTGTGCACTCCCCTTGCTGGCCAGTATGGAGTTTGTGAATTTCAAAGCCTCTCTGGACATGCAGAAAAAGGCTGATCTGTGCTGTTGCTGAACAAAGGTGATCAGAGGACGGCTCTCTGGGCTCCAAGTAATCTAACTTTGATTGAGAGTGAAAGTTTTGGAATCATCCAGAAAAGCAGAAGAGAAGTGACAAAGTCAGGTCAGGAAAAGGATGGGTGTCCTCTTGGAATCACCAGGGGAATTTTACCTGGAGCACTCAACCAGGCTGTGGGAAGCTGAGCATCCCAGCTGGGGTTCTATTTAAAGGACTGCCCAAATTACCCAAAAGATCTTTAGAAATGATTCAAGACATAAAGAGCAAGGAAATGGGTCTCCAGATCAACTAGAATTAATTTCGCTTCCTGCAGCAAGCACCAAGCTGGAGCAGATGCAAGGACACTGGTCTTCCTGTCCACAGAGCCCAAAGGCCAGCATTTGCATGTGCTTTACCCATGAGAGAATCTGTGGGTCTGCTGCCCCATTGTACAGATGGGAACACTGGTGCCCGGGAGCCTGCTGCACATCCAGTTGCTTGGGGACTATGAGGAACTCAAGAGCTGTGGCTGGCACCTGAGACATCCTGATTCTAGGGGATCCAGGTCAGGCGACTGTGATGTGTGCCTAGCTATGGAGGCTCTGGCACTGTGACAGGGCAGTTGGAACCGTCGGCAGAGTATGGTGTGCTCTACCCCTCGTCTCTCACATGAGTGAGCTGGAACTCTTGCTATGGTGCAGGGAAATCAATTTGTACCTCTTGATGGAAAACAGAGCTGTTACGTTATTTACTCTGCTTTCCTAAGCATTATACAACTTGACACACTAATATAGCTTAGAAATTTCTAAAACTCTTGCAATTACTTATCCCAAAGTATTTAAAAGCAAAAAAGAGCTCCCAGGAAGTCCATAAATAAATACAGTACAACTTTGAAGAAATTAATTTCTAACTAATTGTGAGAAATTACTATCAATTATTAAACATCATTCCAAATCACTCGCAGGATCTTTTATCATGAATAATTTGGGTAATTAATGGACTGAATGGAGGGACATTCTTTTTCCCTCTGGGTGAAGGCACATTGTTCTTGTTGAGGTGGCTGGGTATTTGCAAGCTCCTTCTGGTGTTTTTCACAAGCAGGGTGTGCATGTGCGTGCATGTTCCGGGGTGTGTGTGTGTGTGTGTGTGTATACATTACTCATCGTGGGAGGAAGGGTGAGCAGGGGCTGCAGGGGCCTTGTGTTGGCAGGGGGATATCGCTCACAGGTGGGCACATGGTGGCTGTCTGCCTCCCAACTCCGGGAAGCACGGATATGACCTTATTTGGACACACTGTCTTCGCAGATGTAATTAAATTACAGATCTGGAGATGAGCTCATCCTGGATTCCCTGGGTGGGCCCTAAATCCAGTAACGGTGTCTTTAGGCGAGACAGAAGAGGAGACTGAACTGACCCAGAGGAGGGAAGGTGTGACGGGGAAGGCGTCTCTCCAGAGTCCGAGGAGGGAGCGCTCAGAACCTCAGCCTCCGGTGTTGTGTCAACCACCAAGATGGTGGTCATTGGACAGAGTCCAAGGGGAATGTGGCGGTGGCCTCACTGACTCCATGGTGCCCCTGATGAAAGGGGGCAGCTCTCAAGGCAGCATGCCAAAGGCGGGTCCCACTCAGTGGCTTTGGAAGAGGTGCTGAATAATAGTTGGGGTGACAAATGGTGGCACCCACAGACAGCTGCTCCAGATGGTTTCGGGGCGCCTGATCCCTAGACCCATACCTCTCTATCCCCACACCCTTCTTGTCCCAAAACCAAGCCTCAAAGCTGGGCTAGGGGCTTCCACGTCAACAAGGAGTCTTTCTGGAGGACACCGCTCCCTGCCATGAGGTCACACTGTCTTTGGCTCTTCTCTACATCCCGATGCTGATGGCCTTGCTCATCCGGTCCTGGCTAAGCCCCAATCTCACCCCATGTCCCCATGCCCCTTCCTTGTGTTCTGCAGCACTGCGCATATCACTAGACTTCAGGTTCTTTATGCAGGACAGAATAGTATGGGACCTATCAAACTCCTAATTATCCTTCAAAACCCACCATTCTGGGCCAGCCTTCCCTGACAGCCCTTCCAAAGCGAATGACTCTCTCCTCAGTACAAACTCTTTATTTCCGCTTATGTATAAGATGCAATGCCACCTAATGTGTATATCCTACCACCTTGTCTTGTCTTTATATTCGGGTCTCCCAGCCTAGTAGTTCGGATTCACATCAGCACTCTGGCCCTACAGAACAATACCTGGAAGTAAATATAGCCATTCTATACTGGCTGACAGTTGCTGTGCCAGTCATGGCTACATCACAGCTGAGTGTCCAAAACGCTGAAGTTTGAAATCCTTCTCTACTTGTCCCCATTGCTGCTACCCCAGGAAGATGGCAGCCTGCAAACTGCTCTCTGCGAAGGTCAGGACAAGAGCTCTGTCTTTGGGGTCAGCCATCAGCTCAGTTCCTGGGTCTCCCAGCTATAGGTTCTCATTCACATGTTGGGGGAGAGACAGCCTTTCGGGCCACAAGGACTGTGGGACAGGGCAGCACTCCATGGACAGACGGGAGGATTGCACAGAATGAGGACACGAATGCCAAGCAAGGCCAAACAGGGAATGACTCCTCATGCCAGGGAAGGAGAAGCCCCCCGCGGCCTCTGTCACCAGGCGCTGTCTGCCCCTGACCTTCAGCAGGGAGTTCTGCCCCTCCTCTGCCCAAGGCTGTGTCTACCTGCCGGGCCGCTCAGCTGGTCCCAGGTCTTATTCCCAGTGGATCACTTACAGGTGAAACCTGCCTCTGTGGGTGGTAAACATTTTATTTCTAGCCTGCTTTCATAGATGATGGAGAGTGGCAATTTGTAAGCTTACTGAAGAAGGCCAGGTCTGCTTCTTGTCCTGCAGGTAATTACCAGTACCTGATCCTCAGAGAGAGTGTCTGGTTGTGTCTCCATTTGGACGAGGCTGGCTGGATGTTGTGCTTAATGCTTTCATTACTTCTGTCAACAACAGCTGGTGATGAGGAGCCATTTATTACAACTTCGGCTCTGGAAGGGGAAAAAAAGACGAAGGTAGACACGATCTGTTAGCATGCCAATAACAAGTCTAATAGTTTTGTTTTTGCACGAGCTTGAATGTAAACTTCAGCAGGGCAAAATTGCAGTTATTACCTGAGAAGGGAAGGAAGTCGATTTATCTTCTAGAATGCACAAACTCTCTCCCTCAGGTATAACCAACATACATTCTGGAGACAGGAAGGGTGATAAAACTATTTTTCTCTCCCTCCACCCTCAATGTTTCCTCCCAGTGAAACCTGGCAGTTACTACCACAATAATAATATTTTTCACTTAAACGATTGATAAGAAACTCCCAAGTAACAGTTCTATTAGTAGCAAAGTATCCCGTGACAGTTTGCAAACCTCATACCAGGACAATGTCCTTGTAGCCTGCGGTTTCTGCCTTCTGTCCCCCGTTCCTGTCACTCTTGTTGACTTAAGAAACCTCCACCTGTGACAGTAATTTATGCTGTGTCTCCCTCTCTCCTACTGGACTGCAAGCAGGGGCATCTCCCTCCCTCATTCCTACATTCCCGAATGGTTTAACATAGCAGGTGCTCAATAAACAAGTGTTCTTGAATTTGACTTTGAAACTGATCCTGGGGGAGCCTGGAGTGGATGAAGGAGCTGGCTGGCTTTGTATGCCCGGGCGGATCACAATGCTGGGTATAAAGCATCTATCCACCCAACTTGGGAACACCAAGCATTAGAGGACTCACTTGAATTCAGAGGCTTGAAATCTATGCTAGTAGGTTTCTGAGAAACTAGGCTACAATGGTATCTTTAAAAGCAGTGCAAGAGCCAGGCTGCCTTCTGCCAGATGCAGGCACATGCGTGCGGGTTGCATCCCAAGTTCCTTTTGTTGGTTCTGACAGCAGATCCTCCCGGTCGGAATGATAAGTGGATTTGTGATGCCAAATTCTGGAGTCTTAAAGAGTTCAAACCAAACATCTCTGTCCTTTGCATTTATCTTGCAACAGGCGAGTTAAGAAAGATGAAATCCTGTTAGTGAGTTCTAAACCCTATGCTCTATTTTGCTTTTTTCAGAGAAAGAAGACATTAATTTAGGGGTGTTCCTTTCTTTCATGTTCCTCCCATCTCCATCCCAAAAATATTCCTGACTCCTCTGCTGAGATCACTTGTTTTGGATTCAGATACACTGCGTGTAACTTTACAGAGAAACAAAACGGTTTCGAGTAAGGCAGATGGGTTTCTGACATGCAGGCTGAAAAAAGAAGAAACAGGAAACTTGACCCTTTGGAATTTTTACTGTTTTCATGAAAGGAAGCAGGGAAGAGTGGAAAGTTCTCCCAAGATGTGTGACTATCGATAAATCACTTTCTTTTTCTGATCTCGTTTCACCACTTACAGGAAAAGGCTATAGAAGAGGAAGATACCTGGCACTCAGCTTCGAGGGTCCGAAAAGGCCCACTGATGTTTCCTGCATCTACTATTGGCTGTCGTCTGTGGTGCTCCAGGAAGAGATGGCATGGCCGTGTCCTTTTGGCACTGTCTACTTCTGCATGGCCACGGGCAGGAACTGTGACCTCAGGACCGGCTGTCACACCCGAAATCCGAAGCTTCACTGTAATTTACCTTGGTAGGTGCATGTGATAGAAATGCTTTCATGCTTGTGATGGGGACTTGTCTTCTTAAGACGCTGGTTGGTGCTCATATTAGTAACCAGAGACTGGCGCTGGCATCTCATGGCTTCAGATAGGTTCAGCCCCCAGGCTGCTCCCTGGGGCTGGGGGATGGCCCCTGACTCACGCAGGAAGTAGCTATAGGCCTGGGCTCTCCGGAAGCTTGTAGAGGAGCTTGGGCAGAAACCTCCACACATGGGTTCCAGACTTCTTTCAGACACGAGGTGGTGGAAGTAGGAAAAGGAATGAGATAAATGTCGGCAGGGATAGTGGTAAAATTCCACCTTGGCCCCTAATTCCTAGGGCAGCCTTGGCTGAGACTTTGCACCACCCCAGCTGCGATCTTACTGGACTTAACCCTGGCTCCATTGCTGTCTGCTGGGGGGCTTGGGATAGTCACCTTGGCCTTGGCCTTTTTTTTTTTTTTTTTTTTTGGTGGTGCTGGGGATCGAACTCAGGCCCTTGTGCTTGCAAGGCAAGCACTCTAATCACTGAGCTAAATCCCCAGCCCGGCCTTGGCCTTCTTATCTGGACGGATTCCATATCCCCAGGGACTGCCTCTGTTTGCAGGCTTTACATGCTCCATGTTACACAAACACAGCTGGACCCCTGAGGTGAGATTCTCCTCTTCAGTGACTGCTCTCAAGGACCCAGTACTCTTCTTGCATCTCCCAAATGACACTAGAGGTGTGTTAAATCGCACTGCCTCCCAAGTCCTGGGCTTTGTCCTCAGTCACACCCGATGCCGAGATACATCCACAGTGATGGCGACAAGCATCAGCGAGCGTCTTGATCATCTCAGTGCTAGGCTGGCTAGACCCTGACACTCAGGAGTTCTGATCCCTTAAGAATCCATTGCTTAGTATTCTCACTGAATGGAAACTGAGGCTCTGAGGGTTAAATTGCTTGCTTGAGGTCCCAACGAAGCAGCTCAGGAGCCAAACCTAGGGCTGCCTGGCATCCAAGTCTTGCCTCACTCTCACGCTCAATGAGACTGCGCCGTAACAACATGGGGACTTGAGCTGGGGCAGTGTCTTCTTCAAGAGAGAGCACTTTTCTGCAGCAGAACAGAGAGGAACTGAGGGACATGTGGCCTTCTCCTTCATTTCTGCCGTGTTTGCATGTTAGTCACAAGATAAGCTTCATTCATAGGTCTGAGCGGGGAAGCAATCATTAAAGATCTAGCAGGGACAATGTCCAGGTCTGAGGCGCCAGTTTCACAAGTCGGTCATGCAGGGCCAGAAACACACTTGACAGGTCTCATGTGGGCAACAGACCTGAAAATTATGGGAGGGCAACTGACAAACTGTCCTTTGAGGAATACGGGCCTCTCGCTTTCAGCATGACAGAGATATTTAGAAAGCAAAATAAGGACTGCATTTGGAGGAGTGGCCTCATTTACATCAAGTGACCTGGCCCTTATCTTCACTGCTCACGGACTTGCGGACTTGCGCTTAGGAGACTGAAGGTCAGAGGTATGGGGCTCTCACTGTTGGTGGGGAGTGGGGACTTGGTCTGGGTCTGCCAGCTTGCCAAGCATGTCCAAGCTCCCCTGCATCAGTCTGGCCCCTAGCCAGGGACTGTCCCAAAGGCTTCCAGTGTAGCAGTGTCATGTCACGTAAGATAATAATGCACATCCAATGATCAGGGTTAACATTACTGAGTTGACTCCCTATGTATTTTAAGAGGTCTCAGCAAAATTCTTGAGTGCTTTATTTCCATTCTAACCTCCTGGAGCAGCCATCTATCACAGTGAAACCGGGTGAAATTTCTGACTTCCTTCAGGGCCTCCACTGCTGAGCAAAAGTGCAAGTTTTAAGTAAGTATGTTGGTGGCCCAAGATTTACAAAGTGGGTGGGCTCTTGTCCAGAAAATAACTCTTACCCATCTGTGGTTTCCATCTTGGCAGCTTCTAGACCTTGGACTATTTCATGTGATCTTTCATCGACAGCTCCCCCAAAAAGTGATTAGGGAAATTCAAAACCAAAGTGAAACGAAACAGATCTATGTACAAAGTAAGAAGGGCATCATCCAGCAAAGAGGAGAGGCAGATTAATAGCTGCCTTACAGCAAAAACAAATGAACACAAAATCTAATTTACAAACCTATTAGATTTGCTATGTAAGCTGTTCACAGCTGATCTGATTGTACCTCTGCCTCCAGAATTCCTGCAAGACAAAGGAAATGCATTATTTATAAACCCAGCTCTTCTTTGCAAAGCCATCTTCAATCACCAAGAGACCCCACAGCCCACCTGGAGGGCTACCAAGGGAGCTGGAGCTCTCGGCTTGCACTCTCCAGAATGGGCAAAGTTCTGGTCCTAGCCATAGCCCAAGCATCTTACAGGGAAGTGGGCCTTCAGGGCCCTCCCCTGCCTCCCAGTTGAACACTTTCAGTTAGCACAAAGGGTCCCACTTGTGACTCCCATTTGGGTCTGGAGGTAAGCCCCTTTGGGATTATTCTCCCCTGGTTATAATACTGCATGATAGCATAATTCAGCATAACTTAGCATCTGCCCTAGTGTGACTCAGCATTTGCTCTAGTATGACTTAGCACCTATTCTAGAGCCACTTAGCATGACTCAGATCTGCCTTAACATTGCTCAGCATTTGCTTTAGCATGACTCAGCACCTGCTGAGTGGCTTCTTTTCCATTCATTCATAGGTGGTGAGATGTCTGTCACATTCTTTCCAAACTTGAGACACCAGAGTCAACAGAGTCAGCAAGGCTAAGTCAACCAATCTCTAACTAAATGTGTTAACAATTTGCCTATTACTGGCAGAATAGATAGTGTGAATGGTCATTTTTTAGGGGCTGGGGCAGAAGGCAGGTGGGTGATGGGGTCCTCGAGCACACGTTTTTGGAGTAGAAGTGTTCTAAGTTCCTTTCTGAGCCCCTCTTCTATTCAGTTCTGCCAGATTCCATTGTCTAGCCACAGAGTCCTGTTCTGTTTCACTATCACACAGGCAGGGGGATGAATGAATATATGTGGCCCTGGTACCTCACTTTGTGACCTGCATGTGTTTTAGCAAAGCTAGATATGAGATGATCATTTTCTTTAATAAAGTCTTCCCCACTGATTTATAAAGTGTGTGGCTTGGAGAGGTCCTCTGCACTTGATCTTAGCCAAAAGGCCGAGAAGCAATTGCAGAGGTACTCTGTGCTTTACCCATATTAAAAAATTGTATTCAGTCTTTCAGTCAAGGTACTGGTGCCCTGCAAAAAAACTGAATCACTGGGGAAGCCATGCACTTGAGGAAAGCCTGTCGTTACATAAGAGATCCTCGGGGGAAAGGCTTATCTACAGAGTGGTTTTTAAGTGCAGATTTTAAAATCTGCTTTCCTTAGTATCAGTGTTCTTACATATGTAACATTGTGTGTATGTGTGTTTATATATACACGTCTTGTCCTGATAGACTGAAATATCTTTCCAAAGTTTTGTCAATAGGCAATATCCTCCCACTTCACAGGCAGACGACTGGACCACGGGTGAGGTGTCAGGACTCACCCAGGGTCTCACCCTAATTGTCCCTTTAAGTCTCAAATGATATCCAGTTCTTAATGGCACAAAGTATCATAGTTCTCATTTTAATTTAATGCCTGTACTTATTTATGTATTTTGTCTTTCTCCACTTCCCCTTGGGAGGCAGAGCTCTTGCACTACCCACTTGAAGTCTGAGAACATCCCGTCAGCCCCACTCCTGTAACTACAGTCCCTCGTGCCCCAGGGGATTTGTAGGGTACACTGCTCCGCTCCCCACATGTCACTGTCTTTCCACACCCCCACCCTGACCCAGGCCTCAAAATCAGCCCTGCCTATGGGAAGGGAAGTCCTGCTGGGCCAGATACTAAGTCAAGCATAGTAATTAAAAGCACAGTAATAACTCAAGACTAATAAAAGATGAATGAGACAAAAAAAGATCTTCTGGAAATGCTGCATATAAGAATTGATGTATGATTTAAAGAAATCATTATCAAAGAGAAATGTAATAAATAGTTTGGAGTAGTTGGTTAACAGTCTGGTGGTGTGATTGGAGGAAATCAATTGACTATCCTACCCTAGACAGCAAAATAAACTTTAAATGGATTTAAGTAGTGCCTCCCAAACTTTAGTCATCCTTAAATTCCTATCACCAGTTTTCCATGTCTATCACCCAAATGCACCTATATTTTAAAATGGACTCATCTCTAAAAACTTGTCCTTATTCTAAACAATACCATCTGGAAAGTACAGTTTTGATGTCATGGTTACATATTCATTTGAAAACTCATCAAACCATCAATACAAAAATATTTATCAATGGAATTCCTAAAAACATGTTACATTATCATTGCACCACCCTCTGGGAAAGACTAGATTACACAGGTAAATATTCAAAGGCTGCAAACCATAAGAAATTGGTTTAAAAAAAAAGAGAATATTTATCAAGTCTTTGATAAGAACTGCAGAGTATATTTGAAGGACTTTTTAAATTCAGGAGGATAAGAAGAAGAAATCATAGAGAATGTAGACAGATTTGACTTCATAAAAATCTAAAACTCTGCTTATTCAAAAAGCAAACCTTAAAAAGCCAGCTCAGTGTGTTTCATCAAATTTATGAGGGCTTCAAGTGAGAATGGCACAGAGCCTAATTTAATTTTTAAAAATCATTCATTCAACAAAAATTTATTGTTAATATATTTGGGGCTTAGTCAAAGCTGACATATATGGTTTCCTCCCTGATGGAAGACAGCTTAATAGATGGTATGAAGATTGGTTCCTTCTCTTTTTGAGTCCTCAGTTCCCCACCAGCTTCATTAAGATATAACTGTCAAACAGAAATTGTGTATACATTCATCCCTTTGTATTTGTAGGCTTCAGATCCACAGACTCAACCAACTTCAGATCAAAAATATTTTTTAAAAACTGCATCAGTACTGAATATGCACACACTTTCATTCTTGTCATTATTCCCTAAACAATACAATCTAACAACTATTTACATAGCATTCATGTTGTATTAGGTATTATAAGTAGAGATGATCACCATTTTATGTAGGGAGTTAGTGCATCTGTAGTTTTGGCATCTCTGTGTGGCGTGTGTGTCCTATAATCAGTCATGCACACATACTCTAGACAAATTGTATTTATGATGTACAATATGTTGTTGTCATATACATATACCATGTGAGGTGACTGACTTAATCTAATCTAATTAACATATCCATTACCTCCCATACTTTACTTGTCTTTTTTTTTTTTGTAATGAGAACAATGAAGATCTCTTCAGCAGCGATTTCCAAGAATATAATACAGTATGAGCAAAAATAGTCATGTCATTGTGCTGTGCAATAGATATCCAGAACTTATTCATTCTGTCTAATTGAAACTTGGTACCCTTGGACCGAGATTTCCCCTCCTTTTCCCTCAGCCTGACAGCTAGGTTTGGAGAGGACCACATGCCCTGTAAACAGCTGGCCCCCAGTCCTTCTTTCTTTCTGGCTAATGCCAGGTCTGGGGAACATCGGGTCCTGCTGACTTAGGGCACCACAAATCCCCACATTTTTTTCATAGCTGCCAATTCCTCTGAGGTTTCCAGCCTTGCCACTATTGAGATTTAGACTGGACCATTTCTTCGCGGGTGAGGTTGGGGGTGGGAGCTCTCTGTGTGCTGTAGGACGATGGCAACATCTCGACTTCTATAAACTGTATACTAGTTGTATTCCTCCTTCCTCCAAGATGTGACAACCAAAAATGTGTCCAGACAATGCCAGTGTCCCCTGGGGTAGGGGAGAAGAAGTGCCTCCAGTTGAGAACCTCTGGTCTAATTCTTTGCTGTCTGGTACCTCCCAGGAGATGAACCATCCAAACACCCCCACCTCACCACCATCAGCAGCCTGCTAATCTGTGTCACCCTTCTGTGCCGATCCCTAAACCCAACATCTGGGCCCCCTTCAGAACCATCCTGACATTCACTTCTCAGCTGCCTCTTCCTTCTCCCAGAGCACTTGGTTCTGTTATAACATTTGCCACCTTCTTCTCATATTTAATGATTTAGTGGAACTACAGATGAGGGGCTTTATAGAAATCTTGTCCTTCACACCATCTACACTCTTCTCACAGTTGAGAGCCCGAGGCTTGGGCTTGTGGCCCAGTTCTAGCTTCCTTGGCTTCTCCACCTCCTGCAGTGTAAGCCCCTGGAGGGTGAGAATAACCGTGTGCTTTATCTTCTGTGTCCTGATATCCGGGCCTCTGCTGGGTCTGGCGCACTCCCCTTCCCAGGGTTAACCAATTTCTGGAGACAGTAAAGGACTCACTTGGATATGTTCCCATCAAATACTTGCCTAGCCAGAGCCTCACCCCACCACCTCATTTCAGTAAATGAGGTTCTCACTTGGCACCATTATTCCTTTACCCTAGCATCCCAAGCCAGATGCCTGATAACTAGGGACCGGCAGGCCCCTGTACCCCACAGCCCCCAGAACTTACACTAGCCAAATGGAAGTCTGCTCACTATGCCCTGACCACTCCTTTCCATGGGAACCACCATGAGGGCTTCTGCCAGTCACCCTTCCTTTGCCCCCTCGATCTTCCCGGGCTTTCCCGGGTGGCCTCCTCCCGGGAGGTGGCATGGTGTGCCCCCTCCTCTGGGGCCTGCGAGTATGACAGACCATCTTTTCAATGGTAGCCACCTGATCTGTTGGCCTTCCCATACCTCAGTAACAAAACAAGACAGGTAGGACTCTGTCTTGTTCACTTTCTTGGCCTTGCATTTGCCAACAGGGGCTCAGGGAAGCAAGCTGAACTTCAGCATTCCATGAGATTTTTCTTCTAAAGTCCCCTCTGAACTTTGTATCCCTGGTCTTATATTCATTATGTTTGTACAAGACATCACTTGGCCTCTCTTTTATCCAGAGGATGTGGCAGACCATCATTTAAAGAAAGACTGTAGATGTCTGACTTGAGAATGAATCTCATGAGTTGAAGGATTTTTTTTTTTAAATTAGGTTTTGCTTCAAATGCTATTCAAATAAGTTGGTACCTGTTTGGTTCAGCGACATAAAATGATCAGGTGAGAAAATTTTGCTGAAGATAATCCACAAGGTGCTGAAATAATAGAATCATAGATGCTTAGATCATCCAAATGAGAAAAAATATAGGCAAGCAGCTGGCACACTATAAAGAAATCTATAAAACAAGGTTTAATATTAGTAATAACAATTGTCCACTTGACCCATCTACAAGATTCTCAGCCACAGTGATAACAGGGCTGTCAAGCGGTGGACCACTCGAAAGGCCTACATTTTAGAAGGTCAACTTCCCCCCACCATTGACATGGTACTTCCTGCTAGTCGAGTGTATATAATAAACGAAGACAATAAATAAAGATGGCTTGTTAACAAAACATGACAAAACCATGCAGAGTTGGATCTGTTTAAGTGAAAAGTAATTAGTAGATTTGAAAACTGCATTTGTATTTATTCTCTTCATCTGAGCCTAGTTCTTCTTAAATTTTTTATTATTAATATGTTTTTCAGTACTGGGGATTGGACTCAGGGGGTACCAAGCTACATCCCTCACCCTATTTTTTGAAATATAATTTCATTTTTAGACAAGAGTCTTGCTAAAGTGTTTACGCTGGCCTCAGAGTTGTGATTCTCCTGCCTTGGGCTCCTGAGTAGCTAGGATTATAGGCATGTACCACCACGCCTGGCTTATTATTATTTCTGACAGATCGTAAGTATCTGCAATTGTGGGGTATAACGTGTTGCTCTGATACATAAACACCAGGCCCAGTCTTTTATAGGCAAGGTCATGCCAATGTCTAGCTGTGTTAGAATTTTTCACGTCTGCAGTTTCTCACTGGAGATTCGGGCTCAGAAAATGAACTTTCGGGAGCTGACAACTTTAATTAAGAGTCTGGACTCAACTTAAACAGTTGATTAGTCTTGAGAGTAGAAGATTAAATGAAAGCACAATTCATGACTTTGCAGATGCTTTTTCCTTCACATGTTTGGGGAGATACTGAACACTCTTCTTCACTTTGTGCATAAAAGCAGCTGGAGTGCCTGCCTGCTGCCACCTAGGGACACACTACAAGCACATGGCCCCCTGCACGCGGTAGGGAGGAAGGCGACGAAGAGGACGGTTTGGGGCGCATCACAGGAACAGAGCTAGGGCTTCCAACAGGGTCAGAAGTTTTGTTTAAAGGAGTCCCCCTGCCCCCGCTTTTTTATTATGGCAAAATACACATAAAAGTTACCATCTTAACCATTTTAAGTGTATGGTTCACAGTGAATAAATACCTTTACAGTACTGTGTAATTGGCACCATCGCCCATTTCCAGAACTTCTTCCTCACCCAAACAGTAAGTGTCTTTACCATGCAGCCACCCGCCATACCCTCTCTCTGTAAGCTTGATTCCACTATCTTTGTCTCTATGGATTTGCCTGTTCTGGATATCTCATACGATTGGAGCCACACCGCATCTGTCCTTTTGCGTCTGGCTTTTTATCTAGTATCAGTCTCTATGGTTCATCCACGTGATAGCATGTGCCAGGAGCCTGGCACTTGAGGAGGCAGTTTTGGGGAGCCAGCATCTCAGAGATGTTCTTTGGGGGAGAGGCTGTTCCTCTGCCTCCGATGCTGGTGTCTGGAGCTGAGTGAGTGTGGCCTGGATGGGAGCAGATGGCCCACCAGCTGACCAGCAGGGCAAGGCTCAGGGGCTCACTGCCCAGCTCTTACATGGCTAGGAGCTTTCTGAATTTGCTGCCGGTGTGTTGAGCCTGCTGCCCATCTCCTCTCTTGGAGGAGCTGCTGTGCTTGCTCGGAGGGGCAAGGAGCTTTGCTTTGTGGATCCGACACAGATCATGAGGCTAGTAGTGACCCTTTCATTGCCCACTGTGAGCGGGAGGCGGTGATATGAGTCTTCAGCTATAATCTTTGCAGTGCATTTTTTGGTTCCTCACAGTGAGACCATCGCCTGCCCCCCAGATAGGACAGTAGAGACTGTCCCAAGCCTCCTCATCATTCTGGTCCAAGGCATCTTCCACAGTCACCCCTGGGGAGTCCTTGATGAATGACTTGTACTCGTCTACCAGGTGCACTCTGGTGATGTGAGTTCTGGGGTCATCAGGAGAAAGTGAAGTTCGAGGTCATACTTCCCAAACTCTAGGACCCAGAATGTGGGTGCCATTTGTTACCATCAAAGTCTTTCCCACCACATTCCATGGTTCCTCCAAGGTTCCCCACCCTCCAGCATATCAGTCGGCTCTTTATAGAGCCATACAGCAAGTATTTTAGGCTTTATGAGCCAAGAGGAAAAACTGAAGCTATTATGCACATCCTTAAGTAACAAGAGAGAAAAATTTCCACAAATGTTTTATTGATGAAATTAAAATATAATAATTCAGGACTTCTTTTTTTTGGTACTTAAAAATTTCATGAGGTCTATAATGAGAAGAACGTAGTTCTTTTGGGGGGATAAGAGTTGGCTTAATTAGGGTTCAAAATTAGTATTCTTGTCATCATGATGGAAAGGTAGCCCCACATTCCTGCTACACCTTCCCGGGACTCTGAGTCGTGTTACTGTCCCTTCTGTGAACTCAATAGAACGCGCCACCCAAATCTCTCCTTTGGGCTTTTGGCTCCACCCCATAACGATGGAGGACTTTTCACATCGGGGGGCAGGTTAAGAGAAGAACTCTGAGAAAGATCACTTGGGTCTGAATTCTAGATGAACTAATGATTGGCTGTTTGATCCTGGAATGTTACTTATCTGGAAGCTTCTGTTTGTTTCCTCATGTATAGAATGAGAACAGACTGGACTTTGCAGGGTCTTTGGAAAGATTAAATGAGCCAAGAAGCGCAAAGATTTAGAACAATGCATGACATATTGTAAATTATCCTACATTAATGTTACTCTTGGATTTTTTTTTTTCCATTCTTGGCTGGAGGGCCACACGATAATAGGGGGCTGGTCAGATTTGAAACAAGAGCCACAGAACACTGCTGACTCCTGTTCTAGGATGTGAAAAGCAAGATACCTCTCGTTCCCCATGTAGGAGGCATCTTTGCCGTGTCTCCCCTTGAGGACATCCCGTGGCCGAGCATGGATTTCCTGAAATCGCAGCTCCAACAGGGAGGCCCATGACCTCCTGCACGGCCAGCTCATTACCAGGTGGAAACTGCGGGGCTCACACTGAAAGCCAGAGCAGGTCAGTCGCTTCCGGACTGCCAACCAGGACCCAGAGCGACAACACGGGGGCCCCCTGCAGCAGCTTCAGTGCTACAGGGAGTGAGCACAACATTCGTACTGTGGTGTTCATGCCAAGTTTAGAATTATGTCCTGTGCCGTCCATGCCAGCTGCCTGTCTCTCTCCTCCATTTCCACACATGCACTTTCTCGCTCATCTGGTCAGGCCTAACAGCTTCACTGATCTGCTCGAGAGCATTTGGGATGCTTTTCCTATACAGAACATCTCATTCTTGTGCCGAAAGCTTTGGTGTTCATAGGGCCTGCGGCACCGTTGGGCACAGTGGCCCTGGAGACGTGTGGAGGTTTCAGCCTCCCCGGCGGTGTCTCCATGACAGTTGGGCTCTCTGGCTCTGGGATCTGCGGTGCTGCAGTGGTAAACCAGCAGGCCGGTGGCTGTCTTCCTGTCAGCCCCGATCTCTCCTTATTGACTGCTCTGCACTTTTCTCGCCACCTCTTCTTCTTTCACTTTAAATAGTAGCTTGATTTGATTTATCCATTTGCTTTGATTTTAGCAAACTTTTGCTTGTTAATCAGCTTTCATCGGTGTGCAGAAAGGTACCAGCTCATTCCTGGCTCTCCCCTTTGCTCAACTTCAGAAAACATCTCCAAGAACCTAGAGCTTTGATTATGTTCCAGCCAATTTTCCTGGCCTTTATGTGAAAGTACTTATAGGCATCTGCACATCAAAATGCAAGTAAACAAGTCACTCGGATGCCAAGAATTTCCCACCATGCTTGTTCCTGATCTTCCCTCTTTCCCATCAGGAAACTGTGGGTCACCTACAACCAGAGGGGAGACAGTATAACTTACCATCCAAACCAGAACACTTTCAGAGCAAACGGAGAGACAAGACTAGAGACAATGTGTGAACTGGGACAACCAGTTTAGGTGGGACTTGTGCTACAATCTACCAATCTTTTTTTCCAGTTTTTTATTGGTATGTTATTGTGATCTATGGTAGATAGATTCCTTGTGGGGGAACAGATACATATATGTATCTCATCTTAATTCTTTTTACTCCCCTTCCCCTCCTCTCCCTCCCATTGTCATCATCCCCAGATCCCTTTCTCATCCTTTCAAAGACCATACTCTTTGATTCATTGATCTTTTGTATTGTTTTTTAGTCTGAATAATATATACATGCTTAAGATAGTGGTGCATTGTAAAATCTCTGCCATTCAAAGATCTAGAAGCCAAAGCAGCCACGTCTCAAAGGTACTACATATTCATGTTGCTGGTTGGGCTGGTGCAGGTGAAAAGCTGGTAGAGAAGACTTCTATGAGGTGTTCATGGACATAGAGCCTTTTCTGGGTTCCTTGCATCCACTGTGCAGCCCCCGCTCCACCATGTGCCGGGGCCTCTTGTTCTACTTTGGCATCCGGGTCATATCTGCAACAGGGTGCACCCTACTTGTGTGCATTCAGCTTCACCACTGATGTCCCCAGATTGTGCCCAGCACTGCCACAGGGGACACACTTCCTGTGCATTCAGTGTGCTCTAGAGAGGGCTGCCAAATGAAGAGATGAGGTAAAAAAGTTGAAGGTGACCCTCTGGATAGAGAAGAGGATTCAGCCTCCCGGAAGCTTTGCTTGGGCTGGAAGGAGAGAAACCCAGGCTTGCTCCCACTGCCCACCCAACCGCACCCACCTGGCACATTAGGGCCACGCCGGCCCTGCTCCTTGGACTGTCTGTCCCATAGATATCCCCGAGGGGCTTTTCCTTTCCTTCAAATCTTTGTGCAAATAGCACTTTGGTACAGAGATTCTCCTTGCCCATCTCTTTAAAATATCGTCCACCATCCCCTGTGCCCTCACTGAGGCTCACCTCACCCCACCTTCTGGACTCCCAGCTCTTAAACCTTTTCATCACTGTGCACATTTGTTAAATGCATTGTCTGACTCTGCCGCTAGAACGTTAGCTTCATGTTGCCGCCATCCTCGGTGTCAGGGATGGTGCCTCTGGGGGTCAGTAAATATTTGTTAATAGGAGGATCAGTCTCCTCCCATCTTCCTCTCATTAAAACAGAGCAGCCAGCCACCTTCTTATCCAAAGCCAGAGTCCCCGCCTGCGTCTGAACTGCATCCCTTCCTGCTTTCCGAGACTTCTATTAACTACGTCTTTTCTCTTCCATGAATTCAATAGTTCCCTTTAGGGATTCATAATTTCTGGTGTTACCCATGGGCCTGATTTAGATTGGGCTCTGTCCCACTACATTAGTTTATCTGCACCTCACGATAGCCCTGTGAGGGAGGAATGATTATGCACTCTGCATGAGAAGAAACTGAGGTACAGAGCAGGTGCTGGCCAAAGAGCCCAGCTCTTAGTTAACATGCCATGTTGCTGGCTCACACTTGGTAGCATTTACATATGTGTTTACTTAATCTCACCTTAATCTTAGACAGCCGTACCTCAATTCCACTTCCCCTCAGCCTTGTCTCTCTTGCCAGTACTTTATTAATTTTTTCAGATTCATCTATTCCATCTATTTCCACACCCTACTTTTCTGCCTGTTCCACTTTAGTCTGGCTTATGTTCCCATCACCCTCTCAACAGTGTTCTTGTATGACCACTTTGCAATGATATTTCTCAATCACCCTCTTCCCCAAACTCCATCAGTGTTTGACAATGGTGGCGATGTCGTTCTTCCTGGAGGAAGTATCCAGGGTTTCCTGGGTCTGGTCCATGCCTTCTGTGGCTTACTGGGTGACCCTGGGCAGATCTTCTCATCCTTAGGAAGGGGGAGGCAAACACATACATTCTGGATTTGCCATTTGGGAGGAGACGTGATGGATGATCTCAAGTGAAGGGATGGAATAGAGTCCATGGGGTATCTTCAAGTCCTTCTGGCTCAGAAATCTATTATTTTAAATCATCTCCTGTCAGACTTCTAAGGTTCCCTTTACAGTGACATGAAATCTCTCCATGATTGTTACTGTCCCCCAATTAAAAGTCTCGAATTTTCTCTACGTTCGCACACAGCAAGATTTTGTTCTATACTACTTTCCATAGCTTTTCTTACAAAATGATGATTTTACAAAATCCCTAAATAAAAAATTTATTATGTATATTTTTTCCAATCTAAACAGCCTCCCGCTCCCCACTAAAGGTTCCTCTCTTAGAATGATGCCCCCATATTCCAGGTGACATTTTTGTCCCGGTCAGTCATGTGAGCTAAGTGCTATCTAGAAGGACATGCAGATCCTAAATAAGGCCAACCAAAAATAGAACTTCATTCACTTGAGTCCCACTGTGGGCCAGGCACTGTATCAGGGTGTCTCACTTGCTTCTTTCTCAGTTTTAGAAATAGGCCACCTAATGCTCAAAAGGCCACGGATTACCTGTCCAGTCAGACTGCTCAGAGCAGCGATTCAGATCCTGGTCCCCACATGGCCAAACCTTGCAGGCCTGTAGAACACAGCCCCTGCACCGGCTCAGACTTTAACACCGGTGGAGGAGGAACTGGAGAAGCCAGAGGAAGCAAAGGCTGCTCAACAGATAGTCATGAGATGTCTGGGTAACTGGGAAAATAGTCCAGTTAGACTCCACTTGCCCCGCTACAGTGGCCAGCCATTAAAGGCATTGCTTGGGAATGGTTTTATATGAAGAGTCATTCAACCTTCCCTGGCCCAGTCTTTTAGGATCCAGTCTTGACAGTCACTGGGCCCCCTGCTGCAGACTCAGCATTAACCTCGTCTGTCACTTCCACATTTTTATTGTAGGAGAAATATATACTATGGCAAAACCTCAATGGAAAGGTTGGCAGCCCTGGAAGCTTCTCATTCCATTCATGTTGCATGGTGTAGATAAACCCGTGCTCTTTAAAGAGAAGCAGAACGCCTGTCAGACGTGCCATGCTTTGCTCTGAACCTGCCTGGCGGGGACTTGAAAGGCCTCTGTGCTCCACCTGGCTTTCTTCCCTCCTTTTTGTTCCCTTCTTGATGGACCCACATTCAGTCACAGCATCCCTATTAACGTCAGCCACAGCCTTTTCAAGAGAAAATTCCCGGGGGGTACCTGGGCTGGGGAAGACTTTGAAGTTGCTTTTCTTCTGAGTGTTTGATGTTTCTCCTTCCTGACCCTGCCTGGTCCTAGGGAAATGGCAAGTCTCTCTGCTCCGGCGGCTGTCATGGGTGCAGCTCAGGATCAGATGGAAGCAGGACGGGTGGGACCATCGGGCAGGGGACTGGATGCTCTTCCCTGGGGGCCTCTGGGCAGCCCTGGATGCCTCTTGGCCTTGAGATCCTTCTCTGTAAATCAGGATCTTGCAGGATGAACATGAGGAGCTCTGGGTAGATGTCCATGCTGTTGAAGGTGATGGCCACTGTCCTTTGGAACAGGACAGACCAGCGGCTTCTGTGGAGCCTGACGGTCCCCTTAGAGCAGTGTCCTCAGAGATGTTGCAGTCTGTCAGGGAGACAGTAGAAGCCGTGGAAGAAAGAAAATGGTGAGAGTTAACTGTACTGGGATTGTGTTTCCTGAGTGCTGCTGCTTGCTTAGATTAGATGCTGTGCCAGGGGCTGGTCCAGAGTGGTCTGAGGTTACTCCTGTGCATTTCTCTTCTTCACAGGAGAGGCACGTCGGAAAGTTGCAAGATGGTTGAGAGCAGGGCTAGGTGTGCTCTCAGTGAGTTGGAACCCAGTGAGGGCCTGTGTGAGACCCTCACAGTGTGGCCTGGTCCCTCCCTGAGGGGGTCCCACGATGCACTGGGCTCAGGCCAGTCTCCTCTCCGCTCTGTCCAGTGATCTGAGTGGGGTGCTGAGGTGTGCTGTGGGCCATGCGCTGCCTCCTCCTCCATCCAGTGGGGACCTTTTCCCGGGCTTTTGAACTTTTCTCTCCAGCTTTACTCTCAGCTGTTCCCCTGCTACCTTAGTCACTGTCTCACTGCTGGGACACGATACCTGGTACCCACAACCTAAAGGAAGAGAGGTTTATTTTGACTCACAGTTTCTAGGGATTCTCTTTTTCATTTACTGAGTTGAGGGAGTATAAATGGCCAGCCTCAGGTCATGTCTGGCTTAAATACATATTTGGGAGCTTGCATCATGCTAAACCTTTTCAAAATCACCGGCCAATATTTAAAGATCAACAGACTGGTAATCATGAAATATATTAACTTCTGGCTTCTTCGGCAGGGTCAGGTGATCTGGCAACACTGGACCCCAGTAATTGCTGGAGTCGAGAAGCAGCTGTGTTCTTCGGCTGGGGGGTTGGTGCGGCACATCCCCCCCCCCCCCCCCCCGGCCCCAGACTACGGAGGACAGTGCTTGTGTAGGTGGCCTGCCTGGCCCCGCGGGCATTCGCAGTTGAGATCCTGGCTCACTCCTGTCAGGCAGCAGAACTCAGCCCCGTCACCTTCTGCATAAACTTCCATGATGCACAAGCCTGTCTCACGCCAGGTACAGCAGGCCTGCAGGACCTGAGGACGCAGCACGGGTCCCTTCTCGGTGACAGCAGACGAGATGCCCAGTGACGAGATCAGGCATATGGAGGAGGAAGGACACCCCGGCCACTGTCCTTTTCCTTGTAATGTTTAGAAAACAGATGTGCTGGAAAAGAAATTTTGGGAGATCTGTGCTTTTAGACTCTGTGTGAGGCACTGTCCTGCTGGGCTCGCTGGCGGACCCCCGATAGCACAGGAAGAAGCAGCCAGCCCCGGCTTCGGAAGGATGCTCAGCCGCAGGTGTCTCCGGTCACATCTGTCTCCGCCTCTCCCAGCAGTGCTCTGCGGGGTCCCAAGGCTCCGGGAGGAACTGGAATTGGAGAGGCATCCTGCTCGGAGGGTCCTCCCTGGAACAGCTTCCTGCTTGCCTTGGAGGAAAAGCTCAGGGTGTGGAGAATAACATCACTGAGCGAATGTCTCTGCAGATGGCCAGGTTGATGCTAGAACCAAGTGTATGAGTGGGGACATGAGAACAACTTTGCTTGGAAGGACAGCATGGAGAAGAGTAATAATCAGACTCACTACTGCCCAAACCTGCCCCGCGAGGCACTTTTTCTTGCACGTACACACCTCCATCCCCATGGCAACTGTGGGAGGTGGGCATTTTTATTGTTCCCATTTCTCTGAGGGATGCTAACCATCATATCCAAGAACGTGCACAGAGGGGCTCATGGAGGCAGGATTTGAAGCGAGCTCTGCCTGACAGGTTGACAAGCTGTCTCCAAGTGGGTAGTTAAGTGCGAAGGTGGCGATGGTGGTGCCAGTAGTCAGAACCAGAGCCGAGTCAAGACCGAGAGGAGCAAACTTGCTAGAGAACCAGAGGGCAGGGCCAGGTGATCAGGGTACCTGGATCCCTCCAACCGCTTCCAGGCAGACGCGAGAAGTATCACCACCCAGCGTGAGAGGAGGAGGAGGTAGGAAGCCACGTGGGCAGGGACGGGGTCCCCTCTACTTCATGTCTGCGTCCTCCTTCTGGGCCTCCTTCTGGCCCTGTGCTTTGAAAGTTTCCAGCAGATTCAGAGAGCAAGTTCAGCCTGCAGCAGAAGCTGGGAGGTTGGTTTCTGTCCTAAGCACCCAAGGAGAGCGGCACAGGGAGCCTCTCCTTGGCTCTTCCTGCTGCCTTGAGTATCAGCACAATTCCCCCAGGCAAAGGCAGAGAGGACTGTTGGGGCCCAGGGAGGAGGCGAGAGCTGGTGTCTGTAGATGGTGCCCTGGGGACAATGGATCAAAGTATCACTGAGGGCTTCACCCGAGGGGTTGCCTCAAAGCCTCTGCCTCTCCTCATATCTCCCACCATCAATTTCCTGTATGAAATTTCGAGAAAGAAGACTTGAGGTGGGCCTAGGCTGTGTGGTGTGGTGTGGTGTGGTGTGGGGCACCTGCCTTTCTTTGGGGCGCAGAATCACCGAAGCCAAAGAGAACACTTGACCCGCGGACTTCGCACGTGGCCACAGTGGGTGGGTTTGACCCTGATTTCCCGGGCAGGTCGGATTTTCTGGTAACACTCCAGCCTTGAGGGGCTTCACCTGGGCTTGTTGGGAAGCAGCAGAGCTTCGGGCCATCCTGTGCAGAGGATACCTGGGAGGCTTAGCACCTGGCCAGAGGGGCGAAGAGAGGGCCTCCAGCCTCTCTGTTTTCCTGACAGAAACACCTCTTTGGCACAGACTGTAAAAGAAATGAGGCAGCAGAAAAGCACATGCACTTTGGTGTGATCCCTAGTGCTACCTTAAGTAGCAGAGTTTGCAAAGTGAAGTTTCCTCACTCCTTAAAGTGAGTAAACTGTGAAGGGCGAGAGAGATAATGAACATGGATATGCAGCTCAGCAGATGCTGTTCTTATTTTATTTCTATTATTGTTCTTACTAAAACTCTT